>WBNO01010629.1:347239-366483 GCA_013400575.1 Peucedramus taeniatus
CGCGGGCGGCAGCGATGGCGGGCGAGGCGCTGTCGCGGGTGCCGGAGGTGCAGATCGATGGCGATGGTGTTTTCAAGTATGTGCTGGTGCGGGTGCGCGGGGCCGGCGCGCTCGCCAAGGACGTCGTGCGAGGCCACGGCTGGGCCGAGTACCACGGTGAGGGGCGTCAGGAGTGCGGGGCGGGGCTCTGGTCCAGGCTGCCGAGGGAAGCGGCTGCGGGCCCCGGGGGNGCCGGGCGTCTGGCCCGTCACGGGGCGGCGGCTGAGGCGGGGGGTCCCCGCGCCACCCCCGCTCCCTCCCTGCAGCCGACTTGTTCGAGCGCACCGCGGAGGAGCTGGCGCGGCACGGCCTGAGCTGCGAGTGCCTAGGCGGCGGCCGCCTGTCCCACCGCCCCGAAGAGAGGAAGATCCACGTCTACGGGTACTCGGTGGTAAGCGGAAGCCGGGGGGGACCCACGCGTGGACGTGGCATCTCCCTTCGCGGTGTGGGTCCCACTGACTGCGGCCGAGTTGGCATCGCATCCCCTCGGGGTTGGAAGGGGTGAGCGGAGCGGCGCTCCCGGGGCTCCTGGGCGTTCTCCCAAGTGCCCCAGGGAGGAGAGACTTCGCAGAGCCATTTCGGGTGAGCAGTGCTTGGCCAGAGCAGGGTCACCCCATGAAGCCTTCAGCATCTGCCTTTGGGGCTGCCACACACCCAGAGCCCCCGGGATCCCACAGTGGCTGTACTGAGCGCTGGGTGCTGCCAGGGGGAATTGGGCTGCACAAGAACCCTGTCTCCACTTTGTGTGTCCTGAGGGTGTTCCTGCAGGAGTGTCAGGTGCAATAGGGGCCTTAGTAAGGGTGACTGGAGGCACCCTCGAGGACATCACTGTCATGGTGGGTCCCTGGATGCTGGACCCCAGCCCAGGGCTGTGCTGCAGCACCAGCTGTGCTGAGTGCAGAGCCCAGCTAGGACCAGGGCAGGGTGGTGGTCCCCCGGCTATAGTGCACGCAGTTTCCCCAGCTTCAGGGTGGCACTGTCCTCTTGCCTGAGTGCTACACCACCCTCAGCTGGAGTCAGGAAGGACTGACACAGGCTCTGTGGCCTCTACTGCTGGGGTCTGCCAGAGCTGCCCTGGGGATTTTCTGGGCTTCCTTCCAAGTTCCCACCAGCTCTCCTTGGGAACCCTCTTTCCTATGCAGGGCTTTGGACGAGCTGACCACGCTGTGACCACAGAGAAGCTGAAGGCCGAGTATCCCGACTATGAGATCACCTGGGCGGATGAAGGGTACTGACTCCTCTGTCTGTGGTGCTGGCCCAGAGCTGGCACAGAGCTGCAGCACTGGGGTGGTGGCAGCAGGCTCCCCATGCTCGGCTGTGCTCCAGGCTCTCCTGATTTTCCTCTGTGTTGAACTTGCCCTTTCTCTGCTATCATCGGACTGTCCCCGTGCCCAGTGCTCCCACCTCCCTGGCGTGGCAAAGCTGGTGAAGCCAGTGGTTGTTCTGCCCCAGCTTCCTGGTGCCAGGGGCTCATCCACATGTATCTGTGAGAATTAAAGTCGTTGGAGGAGCACAGCTGCTCTGGTGGCTATGCTCATGGCTCGGCTGCTCCTTCCCAGCTCCGGGTTATGCCTGTTGATAGTGGAAAGGACCCCTCAGGTTTTCTGCCCCTTGAGGGCGGCCTAGCATGGGAGCCTGGCATGGGAGCAGGCAGAGTCTGGGGTGGGAACAGCAGGAGGTGTATCGGGATTTGGAAAGGGCTAAGGCAGGAGAGAGGAAAGCAATGCCCAGGCCTGGGAGAGGAAAAGGCAGGACAGACCTGGGGGAGAGACCAGCCCCATCTTCTGCAGGGAGGGAACTGAGCTACCTGAGAACATGACTGGGAAGAACATGCCTATTCCCACTCTGGCAGCTGGTCACACCTTGAGGAAGAGCATCCTCCCTGACTTCATCCCTCCAGCTACCCAGGACCAGCTCAGAATTTCCCAGGGATTCTCCCTGCTTGTGATTCCAAGTGAGGAGCAGTAGGGGGAGACTGGGAAAAGCTGCTGGAAACTCCAGTGGCCGGAGAGCTCCAGGGAGATGTGCAGACTGGGTTGGTTCAATCGCTGTCCCATGTGAGGCTGGGGCTGGAGGACCCTCCCAGCCCAGTCCCAGCCCCATTTCATTGCCAGACTCTGACCCTGCGTGCTCCCACCTCCTGCCTGGCCATGATCCTGCTGCTGCCTCTGCCTTGTGCCTTCAGGGATTTGGGCTCCTTCCTCTGTATCCAGAGCCATGCAGGATCAGCTCAACCTGGCAAAGCTCAGCCTGTGCCCAAACTCCAAAGGAAGCTCACAATGGGGGATGAGTTTTACAGGCAAAAACAAGGCTCTGCTGTGCATCATCCTCCATCCTGCAAGGTGTGACTCTGCTGTGCTGGGGGGAATGTTACCCAGAAGTCACATAGAGTCAGCTGCAAACCTGCAAGTAACTGGATTGTGAAGCTTGGAGACACATCTGGGATGTCCTGCCCATCCACTGGCCTAGCAGAGCCAGCTTCAATGGGTCCACCTTGGTGGGATTGCTGCGATGTGCCATGCAGGCTCGGGAGTTGGACTCGATGGTCCTTTTCAACACAGGGAATTCCATGATTCTGTTCTAGAATTAGACTGCTGGAAGCTGTGACCAGGTGGGGTTTCAGAATCTCCCCGACTTGGACCTCCCAGCAGCTTGGGAGTCTGCTCTGGTTTTGACAGCCCTCACAGAAAAAAAAGGTTTTTCTTTTAAGTGGCATTTTCTGTTCTTGTTTTTTTCTTGTCTCAGTCCTTACTGGGATACTCCCTGCTCGAAGGATTGTCTCCCTGCACCCTCCTGCCAGGGCTTACCTGGGTGATATCCTCCTACACTTTCTCCAAGCTTGGCACATCCAACTCAGCCTTTCCTTGTGGGAGATGCAGTCCCCTCATCATCATCAGGGAATATGCTTATGTGGAGACACTCAAAAACCATCTGAACACATCCTCCCGGGAACCCTTGTGGAGCAGAGGGGTGGGATGGGGTGACCTCCCATTGTGCCTTCCATTCTGTACTATCCTGTGATCATCATCACTTGATCTGCTCCAGTATGCCCACATCTCATACTGGGAGTACCAGCATCCCCAGTGCAAAGGGGAGGGGTCAGATCTGTGAGAGAGGCTCTGCCCATGGCACCCAGGAGGCCACTTTGCCAGTGGCCAGCTTGGTGCTGCCAGGTTTCTGGGCAGGACTCCTTCTCTCCAGCATGCCTGGAATCGGGGATGTGGGGCTGCTGGTCCTCACTGTGCCTGGCTGTCGCTGGGAGAAGGAGCTGAGCCTGTGTTTTACTGCCCCTGATGCAATCCTGTTGCAATCTGCCTTCCAAGGCAAATTGACTCAGTGAGAGGATCTGCTCAACGGGGCCCCTCTCTGGGCACAGGGGCTGCGGCAGCAGAGGGGAGAGGGGTGGTCCTGTGGGGTAGCAGCCCCTTTTCCCAGTTGGGGAAACCAGTGGGGTCAGTAGTTGCCATTGCCAGGCAACACTGGTGGTGATCTGTGGGGCTCTGGCTGCCAAGCTCTGCCTCTTCCAGGCTCATCAGCCCTTGCTGGGGCTCTGATAGGAATGTTTTTCCCCAAGAATGACCTGGTTGTGGCCCTGGAGCTGTGCCCCTTTGCCCCATGGCATTCATGAGCTGGGTGCTGAGATGCTCCTGCCAGCCTGGAGCGGAGCGGGCAGGGTGAAGGCTGGCTCCTCCTGATGGCATCTTGGGATCCCCAGGCTCCAGGGGGACCTTAGAACCTCTTCCAGTGCCTAAAGGGGCTCCAGGAGAGCTGGAGCGGGACTTTGGACAAGAGCTTGGAGTGACAAGACAAGAGGGAATGACTTTCCACTGCCAGAGGGCAGAGTAAGATTGAATATTGGAGATACAGCTGACTCCCGGCTCAGCTGTTCTCTCTGGCCAGAGTGCAGCCTACTGCCAATCCTGCACCCCAAGTCTCTCCCACTCTCCTTATGCACATGGGTTGCCAGATCCCCATCTCCCTAGCAGAGGTGCCAGCTTCCCCCACAGGGTTGGCAGCATCCCTGGCTCGGCAGGAAGTGTCTTCATCCCTCATGAAGTCGGCGCATTCCACCGGGCTGTGCCCCGTCCCAGTCAGACTGTCACCCACCGTCTTGTTCTGGGTGGAAAGTGGGCTGAAGAAGAGAGGTTCAGTGGGGAAAAGCCAAAGGTCTTCATGGGGCACCTGGCTCCAGCTTGCTGCTGAGGTGCCGGCGGTGCTGCTGACAGGATCGTGCTGTGCTGTCCCAGTCGGCACAGTCTCGCCATGAACCCGCTGGCCAGGGGGCCGATAACAGCGGGGCTGAAGTCCAACGCAGGCAGGTCCTGGGGAGCACATTCCAGCCCGGAGCTCACGGTGTGGCATCTTCCAGCTCCATTTTACCGTCGCGGTGGCCGGGATGGATGCAGGCAGGCAGGCGATGCTGGCCCTCCTGGTGCTGCTGGGTGAGCTCTGCCGATGGGCGAGGGTTGAGTCGCTGAAGGGAAGGGGCCTCCGTGCTGGCTGCTCCACTCTGGTCCTCCACGGCAGTTTGCCCCAGCACTGGATGCCGGGGCAGGTACAGTGCAGCCCACTGGGCTCTGCTGGTGAACCCAGCCCAGGGCTCCCAGGGTGAGCGGGTGCCAGAGCCCCCAGCACCGGGCTGGGAATCACCAATGGCTTTGTTCAGCATGGGACAGAAAACATCTAGATATTCCTGTTTCCTCCAAAAAGGGGGCTGGGACTTGAAGCACGGGTGTGATATAGCAGAGTCAGTGCCCCGGCAGGCTCTGGCACCCCGAGGCTGACGGTGGGAGGTGGCAGTGTGAGAGATGTGGAGTGCCGGGGCAGTGACGGGGGCGTCGTCCGGGGGAAGATGCCACTGAGACCTCACTACCTGCCCCAGCAGGGTCCCAAACCGAGGTGCCCAGGCAAATGTCACCTGCAGGTCATGCGTGCCCTCCGTCATCTGCTGCGGGCACAGTGCCTAGTTCCCTGCGGGGTTTTCAGCCCCGTTGTCTCTCTCATAGCCAGAACCGTCCTCCCCAGTGGGTCCATGGTCGTCAACAGCTGCAGCAGCGCGGCTGAGCGGCTCTGCAACTTTGTCTGTGACTGCAGCGACTGCTCGGATGAGAACCAGTGTGGTGGGTGCTCAGACTCCCCAGGCCCCTAGACTCACCCTCAGGCCCTGCTCCTGGGGTGAGAGCAGGTTATGTAGTGGGGGGTGTTGTGGGTACAGGTCCCTGGGGTGGTGCTGGTGCCCAGGATGAATGCAGGGTCCCCCAGGATTGGTACAGGACCCTGGGGTGGGTGCAGATCCACGAAGTAGGGGCAGGTCCCTTGTGCAGGTGTCCAGGGTGAACACAGGTCGCTTGGGTGCAGATGAGTCTACCAGGTGGGTGCAGGATCCCAGGCTGTGTGCAGGTCCCCTGGGCTGGCCAGTGGTCCCCTGGGTAGGTGCCGCCCCCTGGGATGGGTGCAGTTCCCTGGGGTGGGCACAGGTCTCCAGGGTGCCCCCAAACCTACCTTGATCCCCCCCATCTTCCCACCCTTAGGGTACCTACGGAGTTCAGCAGTGCTGGGCACCCCCTTCACCTGTGACTTCGAGGACAATGACTGTGGCTGGCAGGACATGGGCACCTCAACATATGGATGGGTGCGAGGCCGGGCCAGCCTGGCCATGTGGGGCATGGGACCTCATTCAGACCACACCGTGGGCACTGACCTGGGTAAGTGGGAACTGCTTGGTGAGCAGGCTCTGGGCATTCACAGCACCACTCCACTGGAGTCGGGGTGCCAGAACACTCATCTTTGTAGGGTGCAGGGGAGGGAGCAGACCCATAGAGGGGCAGGAGTAGTGCTGGTGCAGCTCTGGTGCCACCCCATGGGGCTGCAGCCCCTGCTCTGTTTTCTGCCCTCCCCAGGTTGGTTCTTGGTGACCATGTCCCCCCCAGCAAAGACCACAGCCACAGCCTGGCTCAGGTCACCGGAGATGCGGGAAGCAGCTGCCGCATGTGAGATCAGAATCTGGTATCATCTCTCAGGGAACTGTGAGAGCACCCAAGGTGGGCACAGGCAGCATCGGCTACTGGGCAGTGAGGATGGAAGGCAGTGGGGAGGGAGGGAGTCATCTGCCCCTGTGGCAGGGACAGAACCACCAACGCCTTGAGATGGGTCCTTGCCATCCTGTTTGCTTCTTCCACACTTCACACAAAGAGTTGGTGGGACCTGGGGGTCCCAGCTCCAGCCCCCAGAGCTGGCAGGGCTCCATTCATTCCTTTGGGTATCCCGGGATGCCCTGTACCAAGGGCACTTTTGGGGCTTCCCTCAGGACTGAACCAGACAGAGCGGCCAGTGCTGCGCCTGGCTGTAGCACACAAGGATGAGGTGGTGGGGCTGTGGCAGAGCCCCGAGCGCAGCAGTGAGGGCTGGCACCAGCTGGTTGCCTACCCTGGCCGGATCATGGAGCAGTTCCAGGTGAGAGACAGTGTTGGTACCTGGGCACTGTCCCCATAAGGTGGGACCAGAGGAGCTGGGCGATGTTCTGAGACCTGGCCTGGGCAGCTCATGCCATCCTCATGCTCCCATCACAGCTCATCTTCTCTCTGACACAACCACCCACCTGCAGGGCAGAGGTGGCACTCGATGACATCATGTTCAGGAACTGTGGCTTACCAGGTGAGTTCCACATCTGCTGGGATGTGAGCTGGGATCTTGGGGGAACTGGGTGGGGTGCAAAACCCAGGGGAGCTCTCCCATTGCTCGCTGTGTCTTGGGGCACTGCACCCTGGCCAGAGCATGAGGTGGCTGGTGAAAACCTGTCCCTTGAGCCACCCCAAGGAATGATGTGGGAGTGCTCCCCATGTCCCTGTGGGACTAGCCACTCGTTGACATGTGTCCCCCCACCCCAGAGGTTGGGCAGCAGGCCTGCGGGGCCCAGGAGAGCCGGTGCCACCACGGCTCCTGTCTGGCACAGCATCGTTTCTGCGACGGCACTGACGACTGCGGGGACAGCTCAGACGAGGACGCGGCACAGTGCAGTGAGCACCCCTGGCCACGGGGAGGGGTCCTGCGGATGGGCTGAGGGTCAGCCTTGGTGGGGCAAAGCTGTGCTCTGGGCTGGCAGGGGTCCACCCAGTTCTGCCCCACGCCAGGAGGGCAAAATGACCCTGAACGTTTGCAGAGGGGTGACATCAGCCCAAGCCCATTGCAGGGACCTGTCCAAGAGAGGGCTTGGACCCCATTTTCTGAGTCACTGGTGTCCCTTCTCCTCACAGAGAATTTCACCCGCTGCTCCTTTGACTACGATCTCTGTGGCTGGGAGATGGCAGCCGGGCCACCAGTGTGGGACAGGAACACGAGCCTGAACCTGGGCATCTCCTACAGCATTCCCACTCGGGACCACAGCAACAACAGCAAGGCTGGTATGTGGCGGGGCACCAGTGCCTCAGGGGAGCCCTACTGTGGGTGGGCGTGCACTGGGGTGACACGCCAGGGCTCTGCTCAAGGCTGTGCCAGGACAGCGGTGCCCTGCACCCGCACATCTGCCTGCCTCCACTCAGCCCCAACATCTCCTGCAGGTTTTTTCCTCCATGTGAGCAGTGGCCCCATTGCACAGGCTGGTGGCACAGCTCAGCTCAGCAGCCCCACCTTCCAAGCCACCAACTCCTGTTCTGTGAGTCGCAGCTGGGACCTCATGTCACAGCTCATGTGGGCATAGTGGGGACAGGAGATGGGGTTCCCAACTCTGGGGACCCTCCTGCAGGGCTAGGGCTGTGGTTGGCCCTTGCTGGGGATGGGCATCAGGTTTTTGGGTGTGGTTTGGTGACATCTCTGGTGCCCATTGGGAGCTCTGAGCTCCTCGCAGCCCCTCTGTGGGATGCAGGAGGCTGTGTGCCCCTGCCCTAAGAGCTCACCCTCCTCCCAATCCCCAGCTCGTGTTGTACTGCCACCTCCATGGCTCAGCCACCAGCCACCTCAGCATCTCCTATGTGACCAACTCTACCAAGCACCTGATGAGGGAAAGGACAGGAGACCTGGGCAGCTGCTGGGTCCGGGAGAGAGTGGACTTCAATGTGACAGATCCCTTCAAGGTGGGCTGGTGCTGTGCTGGGGGGAGCTGGGCTGCCCCCGGGGTCAGGGACCACAGCTGCGTACAGGGGTAGCACCACCCCCCCATGCCCACTGTGGCTATGCCAGCCCACACAGTGCACCCCTGTCAGCCACAGCATTGCCCCTGCTCCCACTGAGTCCCTTCCTGGGGAAAATGTGAGTAGGTCCATGACAGGTTCTGGCTCCCCCCATCCCATGGCTCCCTGGTGTCACCCTAATCCCCCCCCCATATTATGCAGGACCCCTTGATGACGTTGCTGACATGGTGCTTTCCTGCAGGTGCTGATAGAAGGGGTGACTGGCAGTGGCGGGACCGTGGCTATCGATGACCTGATCCTGTCTCAGGGCTGTGTGAGGGAGCAGGGTGAGCTGGTGGGCAGTGTCCCTCACTCTGCTCCAGTGTTGGCAGCTGTCCCAGATGTCTTGCACCCACAGCACCATGCCTAAAGGACAGGCATTGTCTGCCTGTCCCTCTGCTCATCACAGGGACCATCCTGGGTGCAGCACAGCAGACACTTGCCCTGGGTTGCTGGTGTCTTTGTCCTGTGGCTGTAGCACTCTGTCTTCTGTGTCAAAATGTGTCACACAAGCAGCTCTTACTAGGCCCTAGGTCTCCTTCAGCTGGTGGCAACTAGGCTGGGTTGGGACGGGATGGGATGGGAAATGGAGAGCCAGGAAGATGCTTGGGGAGATGGGACAGTGGTTTGAAGGGCTGACACTGATGCTGTTGCTGGGCCCTTTCACCACTGCTCTCCATCCTGGGGTGTTTCACCATCAGAGAAGCCTCTTGCCACACTGCCGAGCCAGGCAGGTGCCAGCCCCTGCGCAGCAGACGAGGTGGCCTGTGACAGTGGGGACTGCATTGCCGCAGAGCTGGCCTGTGACTTCGCTGACACGTGTGCTGATGGCTCCGACGAGAAGCGCTGTGGTGAGAGCCAAGGCAGGCACCTGCACCAGTTCCCCGGCAGTAGAGGGGACCAGGCACCCCTGGGCTGACATGGCTGGGACACGTGCATGCCTGCATAGCCCCTGGGAGAACAATGGCCAGGCAAGACTGAGCCTGGAGTTTTGGGTTGCCCAGAGAAGCTGTGGCTGCCCCATCCCTGGAAGTGTCCAAGGCTGGTTGGATGGGGTTTGCAGCAGCCTGGGATAGTGGAAGGTGTCCCTGCCGATGGCAGAGGGGTGGAATGTGATGAGCTTTAAGGTCCTTCCAATCCAAACCAGTCTGGAGTTGTGGGATTCTTTGACTTTGCAGGGACAACAACCTTCGAGTCAGGGACTGGGGGCTGGCACGACGTCAGTGTGGGATGGCTGCGCTGGGGTCTGCAGAAGGTCACCAAATCTGACATCTTCCTCACAGGTGAGGCTGTTCTCACCACCCAGACAATGCTCTTCAGTGCTCCGCACCACGGGAGCCCCCAGAGCAAGGACTCCCAGTGGATGCCACTGCACAATGGGGGATGATGCCCAGGCAGGATGCTGGGCTGGGGGTGCTACCAGCAATGTGGGACCCCAGTCCTCATCTCACAGAGTGTTTCTGTGCCCAGGGACTTTCCTGGCCCTTCAGACAGGAGAAGGACAGATGGTGGGTCCTGCGAAGGCACGATCGCCTCCGCTGGGCCCCTCTGGCCCTGCCTGCACCATGGAGATGAGCTACCACATCCACAGTGACCCCCAAGGTAACCTCCTGCCCACCCCCAGGGTGCCCTGCTTGCTTCCTGCCCCCAGATCCCCCATGCCCACCTGCCTTAGCTGCCTCTCCCAACGCTGCTTTGCCCCATCACATCATCCTGGAGCTGGGGTGTCTGTGTCCCTGTCCATGTGCCTGCACCCCATGACCATGGACTGGTGCCATGGAGGGCTCCCACAGGGTGGCCAGGGGTTTTGGGTGCCCACAGCCTCTGCACCACCTCTTGTTCCAGGCTTCCTTGCCATCAGTGTTGCAGATCACACCACTGGCACCACCCAGCTGGTCTGGCAGACTCAAGGTCATGGCAGCACGATGGGAGGTCATGTCCGTGTCCCTCTGGGAGAGAGAAGCCGGCCCTTTCAGGTGTGCTGGATGCACAGGGACCAGCCTGGGAGGCTTTCAGTGGGACAGTGCCAGTGCTGCCAGGCACCCCATGCTCATGGCTGCTGCCCCCAGGTCGAGCTGCTGGCACTGGTAGATCTCCAGGGCTTGGCGAGTGCCAGTGTTGACAACGTGACATTTGAGCAGTGCTACCTCGACGTGGTGTCACCCACAGCTGCAGGTATGGCCAGGGATGCGTGGGCAGGGAGGGTAACCTGACACCCTTTCCATGGGGGCTGCCTGGTGGCTGTCACTCTGTCCAAGGGCGGGACCATGGTGCACAAGGCTGAGGGCCAGGGCTGAACACATATCCTGCCATGGCCTGGGACCCCTGAGTGGGGTATACTTGGGGAGTGGGGCAGGGGAGCAGGAGGAAGGGGACATTTGGGGGGCACATTTGCTTTTGTGATGCCTTACCCCTTCCACCTCTATACTGTCACCTCTCTCCTGCCAGAGCTGTCCTGCAACTTTGAGAGGGGCATGTGTGGCTGGTACCAGGATCTATCCAGTGACTTCAAATGGGTCCACAGCACAGGGCAGGGACAGGGCTCTGACCACACCACTGGCTCGGGTAAGGGGCTGGTTGCTCTTTGGGGGAACCCAGGAGCCCAGGGCATCCCATAGCCTTCAATCCACTGGGGCAAGACATGCCTTGTACACTCCCAGCAGCCCCATGCCTACAGAAGAAGCTCACCTAGGGCAGGCTGGGGGCACCCAGATCTGGGCTGTGTGGTGATGTGGAACACTCACATCATGACCTCTCCACCCTGGCTGTCCCCAACACTCAGGCTACTTCTTGTCTGTGGACTCCTCTGTGCCATGGAGCCATGGGCAGCGGGCCCAGCTCCTTACCTCCCGCCAGGAGCCGGCCGCTGCCCCACGCTGTCTCTCCTTCTGGTACCGCCTGGCCGGCCCACAAATTGGTACGTGTCCCATGGCATCCTCCCAGGGCTGCCCCAGCCTGGCTCCACTCTGAGGACAGTGGAGTCTCCAAGGGCTGTGGGATGGCTGCCCCCACACTCCCCTCTGCCCAGGTACACTGAACCTCAAGCTGTGGCCAGAGGGAGGGGAGGAGGTGGTGCTGTGGACCCGCCGAGGAAGCCAGGGCAGCATCTGGCACCGGGCGTGGGCAACACTGCCCTCCACGGGCCAGCAGCGGTACCAGGTGAGGACGAGGCCCCCCATGTCCCTGGCACCAGCAAGGCCCAGGGTGTCTGACCCAGCTGCCTGGGGGCAGGTGGCTTTCGAGATGCTGCATGACGGTTTCCTGGGGGACGTGGGGCTGGATGACATCACGCAGACAGCGGGACCCTGTGGGGCCAAGCTCTCCTGCTCCTTCGAGGTGGAGGGCTGTGGGCTGGCAGCCAGTGGAAAGGGCACCTGGCAGCGACAGAGCAATGGCACCGGCACCACCGCTGGCCCTGTGGCCGACCACACCACCGGCACCGCTGCAGGTACAGGGCTGTGGCAGCCCTGTCGCTTCCCTGCTGCACTGAGTGTCCCCCCTGCCTGCTTTGAGTGTCCTGCCTGTACCCCACACCAGCCTTGCCTGCTCTCCCTCTGTCATGACTGCCCTGCCCTACCCAGGATGAGAAGGCAATACTGCGAAGGGCTTCCCAGCCATGGAACTCCCCAAATGCAGAGTCTCCCAGCCCCAGGGCTCCCTAATCCTGGGGAGGTTCCCAAGCTGGGGAGACTACTTGACCTGGGAGGAAAACCCAGCCCCAACTCTCCCCTGGTGCTCCCCAGCAGGGCTGGGAAGGGGTTACAGCACAGGGGCTTCTCTCCTCCAGGCCATTACATGGTGGTGAACACGGGCAGGGTCTCCCTGCCTGCAGGGCACACAGCTGCCCTCACCTCCCAGCCCTACCAGCCCTCCGTGTCTGCCCAGTGCCTGGCCTTCTGGTACCAGCTGAGCACTGGGACCCCAGGTGAGCACCTGCCCTGAGACCCCTGGAGGCACCTCCAGATGGGTGGGGACCCCACACAGCACAGTCCATGTTGGGTGCCCTGGGCAGGCTCCCTCAGGGTGTTCGTGGAGCAGAGCAGGGCGAGGAGGAAGGTTCTGAGCATGAGCACCATGGAAGGGAGCAACTGGCACCGCAGCCATGTCACCGTCCAGCCTGATGGTGACTGGCAGGTGAGATAGGGCAGGGTGCTGGGGCCAGCTGGAGGTGATAAGGGGTGCATGGAGGCTGCCAGTCTCAGCATGTCACCGTGCCCAGGTGGTGTTTGAGGCAGTGGGAGCTGGGGGTGACCATGGATATATCGCACTGGACGACCTGCATGTGTCGGAAGGAGCCTGCCCCAAGCCAGGTGAGACCACACCCCACAGGGGCACTGTGGATCAGATTGGGGGGATGGGACATCCTGTGGGGGCATGTAAGCCATGGGGATAGGGACAGACCTGTTCCTGCCCTGAGCTTGGCCTGGCCCAAAGCTGGGGGTGGTGTGTACCACCCGGGTGCCCCATCTCCTGACGGGTAGTACTGGGTGTCTCACAGCCCTGCTTTCCTCCCAGCATCCTGTGACTTCGAGCAGGACACTTGTGGCTGGAGCAGCCCCTTGGACCCCCGCTTGCACAGCTTTGCCTGGGGCTGGAAGAGTGGGATCACCCTGGCCAAGTACCCTGGCCCTGAGCAGGATCACACCCTGCGTACAAGGAATGGTAGGAAACACCCATCCCTGCCTGGGCACCCTGGCATGGCCAGAGCAAGGAAGACTTGGGGGTGGATGGGGTCAGTCCAGTATACCCTGGGAGGCCTGGCCCCACAGCATCCCTGTCCCCTCTTCTTCTGGGAGGGGCAGCTCAGCCCCAAGGGCAGTGAGGTGCACAGCTGGTTTGTGTTGTCCTCCAGGCATCATTCGGGGCATTTGGGAGAAGGGTGGGACAAATGGGTGCAGGACTGGGGGACACCCTGCGCTCTGTCCCTGCCTGCCCAGGTCACTACATGCACTTCGACACCAGCGTGCTGGGTGTCAGGGGCACCAGTGCCCTACTGGAGAGCCCACCCCTGCCTGCAGCCACCGACTCCTGCCTGCGCTTCTGGTACCACATGGACATCCCGGAGCACCTCTGTGAGCACTGCAGGGGCAGGGAGGAGGAGTCCATGGGTCCCTGGGTCTAATATGTGGGAGTGGGGGCCTCAGTCCTCCCCACCCGTGGACCATGGACACTCTGCTTCAGTTCCAGCTGGGCAGTGGCGATGGTCCATTCCCTCTGGGTGCTGCCATCCCAGTAGAGGATGGCATAGCTGGGAGGGCTCGGTGGCTCTTGTGGGCTCAGGGTAGCTGGTAATGCCAGGATGCCTGTGCCCCCTCCTTGCAGCCAGTGGGGAGCTGCGGGTGACGCTGCATGGCAGGGCGGGGCAGCGGACGGTGTGGAGCGTGGCAGGGCACCGCAGCCGGGGCTGGCAGGGCGCCGTGGTGCCAGTGCAGAGCCCCAGGGAGTTCCAGGTAAGTGGGGCCACCGTGGGGTACAGGGTGTCTCCGGAGGTGCATCAGCCCCCCAGAGTCCACCTTCCCCCACAGATCAGCTTTGAGATCACCACACAGAGGTGGCCGATGGAGGGGACAGTGGCACTGGATGACATCATGTACAGCACCAAAGTGGGCTGCCATTCCAGCCCGGAGAGTCTAGTGAAAGGTGCGGGGGGCAGGGGGGTTGTTTGCAGTTCTGGCTGTGAAAGGTCAACCCAGAGCTGCCCAGGGTGCTGGGCTGAGGCTGGAGGCAGCTCTCTGGGCAGTGGGTCGAGCCTGACAGTATTTCCTCCCCCTGCAGAGAAACTCTCTGGCAGTTTCGGCAGTTTCGTGGCGGAGGTGGTACTCAGTGTGCTCCTGGCCCTCGTCATCATGGCGCTGGTGGCTGCTGGGGGCTGTTACTGGCTGAAACAGCGAAGGCTGGCGAGCAGGACACCGACAGAGAGCAACAGTTCCCAGGGCTTCGACAACATCACCTTCCGAGATGTAAGGACAGGGTGAAGGACTTTCCTGATTACCCCACCTGTGCTAAAACAGTGTTTTCCTAAAAGCTCAGCAAATGCCAGCAGGCTCTCGCATTCTCTGACCTCGCATTCTGCCAACAAGACAGGGAGGTGCAAAGGGCGCTGCCCCTTATCTTCTTGTTGACAAACAAGTGACCCCGAGCTGTAGCACTGACCTAAAAGTGCTGCTGCCACCAGACAGCTGCTCCAGAAAGAGCTGAGTGTGCTCCCCTCCCAGAGTCTTGTGGAAAGGGGATCTAGCAAACCATCCTCACTCAGCTAGCACTCAAATTAGTGCCAGGTGGCTTAAGCTGCAGGTCCCTTGGACGGATTTGGTGCCATGACCTCTGCAGCAGAGCCACCAGCCCCAGCATGGACTCCAACAACAGACGTGGAGCCCCCTGGGCGCACTGGGAGTTTGGTGCCTCTGCCGAGGTCACAGGGGGCTGGCACACAGATTGTCCTTACTGGACAGCCTGGAAGAAATCCTGGTATTTCAGAGCAGACAGCCCACGTTTGTCACCAATTCCCACTCCCCTTTCTTTGCAGGACAAGGTCATTATATCTCCAAGGGAGGGGGATGAGTCTTGAAATTCCAGCCAGCAGCAGGAATTGCCTGCTCCCCTCCAGGGAGACCACCCCTCAACAGGAACCCACACTCCATCAGCTGCCTGTTCTCTGTCCCCGGCACCGGAGAGCTGTCGACCCAGGGAGCCTGCCCCGCCCAGGGACACACCGCTGTCGTCACTACCTCCAAGTGTTCAGGAAAAGCATTTTTTGTTGTTTGTTAACATGAACTTTTTGCTTCCAAGACACAGCAATGTGCCCGTGCTTTGGCAGGGGGCACAAATGGGAGTTCTCACAGTGGCTGTCCTCATCCAAAAAGGGTTCTGGCCATGGAAGGGGGGGTGAAGTGTGGGGTCCTGGCCCCCAGAGCTGGGAAGAGCAGTGGGTGCTGCAGAAGGTGTGAGCCACTTCCCATGCCCAGGACAAAGCACAAGAGCTCCCAGGGCACAGAGACCCCATGGGGAGGAAGCTCAGTGCTTCTGCTGGTTTTGGGGAGGGTGAGTGGTGGGTGGGAGGGCAGGGAGCAGAGAGGGGCACCACACAGCAACCCTGAGGGCAGCAGGCAGCTCCCACTCTGGTGTATAGGTGCCCACCTGCTGCCCACACACCTTGTGAATGCACTTGATAAACATTACTTGGAAACCCAAAAATGTTCCTGAGGTGCAGGCTGGACTCAGGGTCTGGACCCCCCCACTGCACCCAGTGCACCCAAGCCTAGCACCTCCCTCACCCCCTGCCTTCACACCTTAACACTGTGAACTCCAAGCCCAGCCCCACACACAGCCCAGTTCAGCCCCTGCACAACAAGGGGCTACCTATCCTGCTACCCCCAGCCCCCCTGTCCAGCTGGAGGGACATCCTGCTTTTCCAGATTGTGACCAGAGCTTGTCTCACTCTCACCCAGATCTGTCCCCCTTAGGTGATGCCTCAGTCATGCCAAGCACCATCCCCCCAGCCCTGTCCTGCCTGCAGAAATGAGGGCCCAAGAGAGCTGAGAGCTGGGGAAGGGCATGGAGGGCTCAGGCTTCACCTGATGTCTCTGCACGTGCCTGGCCCTGCAGATCCCCACAGTCTCCTCTCACCTCCACAGCACTGATTCCAGCCCCAGGCTGCTGGCCCAGCTGCACCATCCCCGACGCAGGGAGAGATGACACAGCCAGGAAGGCTATGACAGTGCTGGCCCTCATCCCAGGCACCCCAGGTGTCCCTTTAATTGCAATCCCAGAAGGAAGAGGAGATGCAGCTCCAGTCACACCCAGCCACAGCATTTACTACCAGCTGGTCACATGCAGCAGCTCCCCTGGGCAACTGAAGGGTATCAAACTTTATTATAGAGCTCTTTAAAACAGGCTGGAAAGAACAAACCAAACTCATTGAGATACAGTGACCGAGTCATAATTTCTGATCAAGCCCCAACTCTCCCAACTTATTTATATATAATATATCTCACCCATCCCCCAAATTGCTTCAATTAAATCATGACATTTCAGACCACCCTAAGTGCCTTAACATCAGCTGCTGCTAACACCACAATGTACATGTTTTCTGGCAAATCAGAGGCAGGGTTTGTTTTTTTTTCTTGGGGTTTAGATCCTCAATCTCTGAAAAGGAGCAAGGAAAAACAAACATCAGGAAAATTGCTTCTTTAAGGTTGCCTTTTTACAGCAGGTACAGATTCAGCAGATTTCCCCCCAAAGCAAGTCTGAAACTTCTTGTTCAGCTTGGCAATATGCAGAGTGGTTGAGGAGAACCAGATCAGTCTGAGCAAACTGATTTCGAGGCTTTGTTGTCATTTCCCTTTGGGGCCAGTTTCCAGCGGTTTTCCAATGTCCTTTCCACGAAGTTTGAGGCCTGGAAGAAGACAAAGGAGACCACTACCATCAGCACTCAATCATTCATCCAATAACTTTTATTTCCACCAAATTCAGCCTTAAGGAGGAAAACATCCAGAAAGAGAGCATAGGAACCAGAGTTCAGGAGAATCCTACTTCAGTTTCTAGGAGCACCAGACCAACTTCAACCAAAAACCCAATCAGATGGGATGTGAACCAGCCCAGAAGAGTAAAACCAACACTAAATACTTCTACAAGTGCAATCAGGCTTCCATGGGTCTTAGCACCTCACAGGTTTTGGGGGCAAGCACACAGGGATGGTCTCCAGGGCACAGCCACAGGCATGAAGGTGTAGACAAAGATCAAGAGCTCCCAGTTCTGGTTCAGTCAGCAGATCCAGGTTTTATTAGAACATGACTTAATGGCACCACACCCATGACAAACTCCAGCCAGCAATGATCCTCACAAGAAAAAGGTAAATACTTTCTCCCAAACCATCCCTCCAAACACTGCCAGTATTTCTGAAGTTTCCCTTAACTCACCAATGGCTCTTTCGATCTTGCCCATGACCTGGTTATTGGGGATCGCTCGTCCTGATTCGTAGTCAGCGATAACTTGTGGTTTTTCATTGATTTTCTGAAAAGAGAGGATGAGTCTCAAACACAGCAATGCTCAGCAGCAGCCCCCCAGGACTCACACAGCTAAGGAATGGCCCCTCATTATGCCAGGACAGATGACGAAGTGCTGCTCTCAGGCTGACTCCATCCCCACCGGCACCTCCCTGAAGTGTCCGAGCACTGGTGACATCCATCCTGAACGGACTTTGACCTCCCTCCTTCTCAGGAGGAACAGGAACACCAGGGATTGCTGTTCCTTCAGACAGCAGGGAGTTGCAAACACTGCTCAGCCCAGATGGTACAAACCTCTTCGGTTGGTGTGAGCTGCTGGGAGGAAGCAGGGAGCAGCCTCCCACCATCTCAGCAGCCACAGACAGGCTCTGCCTCCAACATGGGGCTCAAGGGCTGCACAGACAAACCTCAAAACTCTTCCCAGACAACTGAAGCTACCAGGACATCAGACACCAGAGATGCTGCATTCCTCAAACTTCCACCCCATGACACCATCCAACTGCAGCTGCCCATGAGGGAACAGGAAAGGTGCCCACCCGCACCCGGAGGTGCTTCACTCACCGTGGCCAGGTCCTTCTGCGTGAGGCCCTTGCTCTGTCGGCCCTGCTGGATCACTTTGCCCACCTCCAGGGAAACTCTGTCATGGTGCAGCTCCTCTGTTTCACGGTCAAGCTTGGCTGTGTTCTTTGTAATGAAGTGTTGTTTGTTCTGGCCTGCTGCCCCTGTCATTCAAAGCAAGAATGAAAAAACAACCAAGGACAAACAAAGTAAGGCTCAGAGCTATGCCAAAAAGTATCAAAGGACTTTTTCCAAGCCCTCAGCTGCCCAGGATCCCAGGGCGCTGTCAGGATTTCAACATACCAACATCAACATTGATCTCACCCAATTCTCCTGGCCATCAGAGAACATTAGCTTAGCCCTGTTCATAGTGCTGTGCACACCTAGCCATGCAGAGCCCTTCCCTTTCCCTACCTCACACCTGAACTTCACTCCAGCCAGGGCAAGTCCTGCTTTTTGTTGGGGATTTGATGCTCAAACTTTACTGCAGACACATATTTGTGCTGCAGCACAGAGGGGTCAATACTTGAACTTGAATCGTGCTTGCTCAGGTATGAGGCAACACAAGTAAGTAGCTTTTAAGCAATTTTCTGACATCTTTTTTAAGTAAAGTCTAATTGTACTTAGCTTTGCTAAAAGCTTCAAAAACATTGTCTTCTCTCATGTTAGATACAGTATTTAAGCCCTAGTTTGAATCCTTTCTCTCACATAAGTCTCTGACATTTGGTGTCCCGATAAAGCTGATTAACCTTCAAGGATCATCTCTCTATTTCCAACCAACAGAATAGCCTCCCTACAGTGAGAGAACCCGGCGATTTACATCATAGAGGAAACAAGGAATTTTTAAAGAACAGCGCCATAGGAAGATCGGCAACCATTCAAATTCGCAAAAGAAATAAGCTGCCAAAACGGGGAGCTTAAGTTTTGTGATCACAGAAGCTCTTCCAAGATCTCTGCAGAAACAAGGCAGACCTCTGCCCTGGACAACCAGAAGCTAAGGGACAGCTCCAGGGGCGTCATCCCGGCGGCTTCTAGGGCTGCGCATTACGGCCCAGTTCGGGATCGCTGGCTCAGCCGGGCGGTGCCGCCTCCTGCCCCCTCTCCCCAGCCCAGGCAGCCGCCCCAAACCGGACCGGCCTCCCCCACTCCCCGCGGGATACCCACACTTCTTGGAAGTTTCCACGTCCTCCCCGCGCCGCTGGGCCGCCAAGATCGCCTGGGGAAAGAGCGAAGGTGCGCGGTGAGCACGGCACTACTCGGAGCGGTGGCCTCGACCACGCCGAGCCAAGGCCCGCCGTCCTGCCCGGCCCCGCATCCGGCCCCCCACCGCTCCCCCCGCTGACCTGCTTGGACTTGGCCTGGGCCGCGCTCGGGCCCTTCTTGCGCAGCACCGTGACCGTGTCCCAGTCGCTCTCCGCCATCGCTCCAACCCCGCCCGGGCCGCGCCCGCCGCCGGGCACCGCCCAGCGCCCGCCTC
>WBNO01010629.1:369691-405456 GCA_013400575.1 Peucedramus taeniatus
CTTCGCTCCGCTGGGAGCTCGGCCCGGCAGAGAGCCCTCCCGGCCGCGGGGGGCCCGGGCCACACGGGGACGACGGGACAGCCCTGGGCTCTTCTCCGGTTCGCGATGTCCCTGCTTGTGGAGGCTCCTCCCGGAGACAGGCTCGGGGTGTTCAGCCTGAAGAGGGCTCCGGGGAGACCTCAGAGCCCCTTCCAGAGCCTAAAGGGGCTCCAGAAGAGCTGGAGAGGGACTTCGGTCAAGGACATGGAATTACAGGACAAGGGGGAGCCGCTTCCCACTGCCAGAGGGCAGGGTTAGGTGGGATATGGGGAAGGAATTGTTCCCTGGGAGGGTGGGCAGGCCCTGGCACAGGGTGCCCAGAGCAGCTGTGGCTGCCCCTGGATCCCTGGAAGTGTTCAGGGCCAGGTTGGACAGGGCTTGGAGCAACCTGGGAGAGTGGAAGGTCCCCATGGCAGGGGCTGGAATAAGATGAGCTTTAAGGTCCCTTCCCACCCAAATCACGTGAGTCCACGGATGTGCTCCTGAGGTGTTTTAGCTGGCTGTAGCATATAGTCTCGGGGAATGAATGTATGAGATGCATAAGCAGCTAAAACAAAAGCATTTTATTCTTTGCCTTCTTTCCAGTTTGCTCGTGCCTCTTGTGTCCTCATTTTCCATCCCTCTGGAGAACTCTTTTTTTGCCTGATTGGGCACCACCACTAAATCTGGGCTCCACTGTGTACCAAGCTTTCCCCCAGAAACATCCGGGACCGGCTGCCTCTGGGCAGAATTTTAGTCCCTCCTGACAGCTGACAAGTGTGAAAGCAGGCATTGGTAGGCTGTGGTGGCCAACAGGTTTTTGGTGAACTGAGTTAATTATATTTCTTTCTTATCACCTTTAAGACCGCTTTTTACCTTATTTGGAGCAAGAAGCCTTGATATCACTAAACAGGCTGCATTTCAGTCAACTCAGACAGGGGCTTTTATTAGGTCTGTTCTTCCTGACCCTGTGTGCTGGATTTAGTTCTAAAATTCAACTTTCCTCCCATATTTGGGAGGTGAAGGCAGGCTTGTGGTATGGTTTACATCAGTATGTTTACTTGTGTTGGGGGACAGTCTAATAATCTGTGAGTAACGCAGTTTATATGAAAAATCACCTCCATGCAATTATCATCAGTTGGAGAAAATACTTTTATTTTCAGTCTCTGGAGATACAGCCAGAACTTTTCGTTCACATGGCAGCAGCAAACTCTTCTCCACCTGGTTCTCTGGATCTAAACCAGCCTGGGTTTGCAAAGGAGATCCTGGGAACTAAACTGGAGGTCAAATACCTGTGCTCGGATTGCAAGAACATCCTCAGGCGGCCGTTCCAGGCACAGTGTGGCCATCGCTACTGCTCCTACTGCTTGAAGAAAATCATCAGGTAACTGCTGTGCCTGCAGTGGGAAGGCAAAATATTTGAAAAGGCATTTTCAAGAACAAAAGCAGAGAGAAGTGATGTTTTCAGGACCTTCTCAGTAAGGGAGCTGTGTTCAATCATTGAGATTCCGCATCATCTTTTCTCTAAGGGAATGTGTAATCTCTGACTTGCCTTTGTTGGTGCTTCAAAGTTCTCTTTTTCCAGAATCCCCTGCATTGTTTTTACCATTGAGGAGGCAGTGCAGGTCTATCACCCATCTCCTTCATCACAGTCATAAAGTCATCATTTCATTATTGTGTCAAAATGGGAGAGGTTTAAGCACAAGCTGGCTTCCAGAAAAGTCTCCTTGTGTTCTCTCTCACTCCTAACTTTGTGTGAGGGAAGCCTAATAGATTATTTAATTGGCAGATTAAAAAAATTAGAAATAGGCATCAACAATGCACACAAGCAAAAGCTCGATGTGTGGCTTTAAAAATAAGAAAACACTGTCATTTCATACAGTTACCAGAAATCAATTTATTGTTAAATCATAGTTCTTTTGTTTTGTTGTGTTTGATGATTATTTTTCTGTCTGATAGTGCTGGACCTCAAAAGTGTGCCAGCTGTATCCAGGAAGGAATATATGAAGAAGGAATTTCTATTTTGGAAACAAGCTCGGTAAGGAAAAATGTATTGAAAGAAGCGTAACAGATCACTGGTGTCAGTAATACCAGTTTTTGTTTAAAACATGAGCTCTGAGAACTCCTTATTCCTAGGAACCCTTTTCTTCAGCAGTGAGAAGGGTGATTACTGTGTTGGACTCCTCAGTGCTGAAATCCAGGTCACGTGTGTGTAGTGCTGCCCTACTTAAAGCTGTCGCAGCGATTTGGTTGCTGTTAACACACCTCTGAGGATTGATGGGGCAACTGGTCTGGGAGGAGTTTTCAGAAAGAATTCGAAGTCCTGATCAAAATTGCAACTCCTCAGTAATATTTGTGGTTTGCTTGTTTTTTCCATTTCAGGCTTTCCCAGACAATGCGGCGCGGCGGGAAGTGGAGAGTCTGCCTGCTGTCTGCATCAACAGTGGCTGCACCTGGAAGGGAACCATCAAAGAGTATGAGGTACAGGCCAAAGCACGGCTTGGCACATCTGCATCCTTCTTCCCTCTGTTTTTGGGGAAGGCTCAGGGTGTTGTTTGTGCTTGCTGACAGTGTGGGAAAGATGCCAAATCCCTGGATTTTACTGTCAGCCGGAGAGGTTCCCCGAGTGAGGGTTTGTGTGCCCTGCTGAGGGTGCAGGCTGGACTGAGATCGGTTCAGATTTGCTTGTTATCACAGGGATTTGCTTGTGAGCATGTCCCTTCCATGATGGGAACCACCTCCTCTCTTTGCAGCTCTTTTCTGCTATACAATACTGTCAAGAAATTGCTGTGCCATTAAATGGTTGTGATTTTCTCTGCATTATGTGAACCTAAAACTCTTCAGACTCCATCAGCTCACAGAAGCTGACCTGATCCCATATCAGCTGTCTCCAGAGCTACCAGGGCAGTGGGACTGGATGTTGGTACTGTCTGGTCACCCATCACCCTAAGCTGTTCTGGAACACAAGGCCGCTGGACAGGATTGTTTTTTCACCTCATTTTTCCTTGAGGAGCTCAGTAGCTTTTTAATCCAGGTTTTAATCATGGCTGTGGATGCTTGGTCTGTAGCATGTGAATGTATGTGAAGCTTTTGGCTCCTGAAAGACAATTTTGTCATCCCTCTTGGAATGGCAGAACCACCACACGGGAGGCCTGAGATAAGAGGAAGACATTTTATTTCCCTCTAACACTCACTCCAGATTAAGATCATAGCCTGGTGGTTCACAGAGCTTTGTCAGTGACTGAGATGTGTTTCCAGGAGCAGGTTTAACCTTGGTCTGTCCAGGCTAACGTTGGGATTCTCTCGATGATGCCATTGCAAAGTGGAAGAAAGAAGCAACAGCTGTGCATCAGGCCTGAGCGTTCTGCCCAGACTGTGCCTCTGCCTGTTAGCAGAGAGATGCTTCTGCAGCTCTGCTTCCTTGTCCTGCTGTCTGAGCCTTCTGCTGTGTGCTCAAAGTTCAGTCCAAGAGGTGAGGATATTGGTGCTAAATGGTTCTGCTGCTGTGAACCCCCATTTGTACATCTCTGAGAGGTTCATGGTGTGGATGTGAGACTGAAGAAGTGTCAGGTGAAAAGCTTAACACTGCCACAGTACAGAGTTCAGGGGTTGCATGTCAAGGAACAGGGTACCCTGGAACTGAGGTTTCAGGTTCAGGCTGTGCTGGTGGTGTGTGCAGATTGTTTGCTCTATGCTTTAATTTCTGCTGGTGCCCAGAAGTCTGATGTCTTCTGCAATGAAGAAGCTCATGTTCATTAGACTAAACCAAATTATATCTATCAGCAACTTCCAGCGCCAGTTGTGCTGTGGCTGATGAGCCGTGCTGAACTGTTTCTTCTGGTTTTAAAAAAAGTTTTAGTGTGTTCTTGCAGAGCTCAGCAAAAATCTTCCACTGGCAAAGGTTCTCCCTATGTATTCTGACAAGTGTTAGAGTGCTTGAGTCTGGCCAGAGCTCCCACTGGGAATTCAGAAGGGCAGCGAGCTGTCCTGGGATCAGGGCTGCAGGACCATGTGGTGCCCCAGAACTTTGCACACAGCTGATTAAGAGCTCTGTATGGATGAGCCTGTGCCTTGTTTTTACCCTCCACTTGATCTTCCCAAGCCCCAGTTTGGTGTTTGCTGCGACAAAGGATGATTGATAGAGGTGTGGCCCTGGAGTGTGTGGGCTGTGGGTCTGTGGCATCTGTGACATCTTCCCTGCCAGGAGTTTTTATGAGTCTCAGGGAGCCCTGTGTGGTACAGGGGGTGTGAGGGTTTGGAGCAGTGCTGGCTGTTTCCTCTCAGGGGCTGAGTCACCTCTCCTGCCTGCCCTGGTGGCATTCAACCTAAGGAAGGAGGTTATTTTGTGCCCTCTCAGGAAAAGCTGGCTCTTTCCTAGGAACTGGTGGGAGGAGGTAAGGTCTGGCTTGTGTTGTCTCCTCCCATATGCCTTCCAAAGAGCAGTTAATCAGGACTGGCTGTCCCCGTGCTGCCAGGGCCATGTGTGTTGCTGAAGAGGGCTGGAAAAGGAGATGTTGAATAGCTATGTTAGCCCAAAGCCTCGTGGTACCTTGGGCTAAGGTTAAACCCAGCCTTCAGGGCCACAGTGCAGAGCTGCCTGGTGCAGAAGAGCTGCATCCGTAGCTTTGCTGTGGGTAACGTCCTGCAGCAGCTCAGCACTCCCACTCTGGAAAGTACCTCAGAGCTATTTCCGACAGGACATGGAAAGTCCCTCAGAGTGAATTCACTGTTTGCTAATTTTAAAATTGTGTGTTGTGCTGAGAGAGGCTGCTCTCCCCTTGCAAATGAAGAGATACTGGCACTTCTGGTTTGCTAATCTTATCAGGGCACGCACAAGGGAAAAATGTTCTGCAGCTGGAAAGCTTAAGCCTTAGAAAAAGGAGTAAAATGGATTTCAGTTTTGCTTTCTGTTCAGGTGGACTAAAGTTTGCCTCTCAAAGGGAAACACAAAACTGAATGAGTGCAGTCTGCTTGGACATGACTTGCACTCTGCTTCAAGCTGTGTGGAAAGCTGTATGAAATATTTAAGTCTGGATTTATGGCTGCATTTTTCAGAGTTTTAAATATTTTGTGGTATTTGGATAAAGTAGTTTGGGGGGGGGGGCCTGAAGGGTTTTTCCTTTTATTAGTGACCTTGTTTCCTGATGAGTCTGCATGAACATTTCAAAATCAGGCTGTGGGCATGAGCCTTTTGATTCAACAGCAAAGTCTGAGGAGGGCTGCAGGAACTAAACCCAGCCCATTAAAGCAAAAGGGAAAATCTCAAAAACAGTCCCGGTGATATCCAGGAGAGGGAGTTTGTGGTTCCTCAGCTCTGGTGTGTTTCTCCTCTTGCCTTCTAGTACCTCTAGCTGCCCACGTCCCTCTCCTGTTTATCAACATATTGTTGTCAGTTTTTATACACCTGTTATTTATGCTTTTCATCCCACCAGTTCCCTTCCTGTGTCATTCCCCAAGGACTGGGATGGGAGGAGCGGACTGTGAGTACACAGGGGGTCAGCTTTGGCATTCCCCTTGGTTACCCCAGACAGGGGATTTAACTCAGCCCTCTTCAGTTGGAAGCAGAATTAACTGAGACATAAGGAAATGAAATTGTCCAGTTTTAGGAAGGAGAACTAAGTTTTAAGCTTAAACATGACATCAGTATTTAAACTAAGTTTTGTGTGGCTCAGATCAGCTCAGCTCCTGAGGCTGAGCAACGGTAAGATGTGGGAACAAGCTGGCTTATTCCATGCTGGAAGGAATGTATTTTCCTCAAGTTTGTTGTTGTCACTTTGGTTTTAGAGAGTTCTTTGTAAGTGAAACAGGGAAGGCTGCAGAAAGTGCAAAACTCCGAGCCCAAGTGATGTTACTCAAAAGCCTGAGATGTCAGAAAGGATGTCCTGCAGCCCCTTCTGGACTATGTGGCTTCGTGGCACCAGACGAACAGGATAACCAGGCATTCCTTTCTGCCCACCATTCATACTTAGGAGATGCTGTAGAGCCCCTACTGCACCTTATCTAGGGAAAACTCCCTCTTCAAAAGTGCTGCTGGGGGTCCTGAGCCAGGGGTTCCTCCTGTGCACTGTGTCATGCCCCTCCTTCCCAGCTGCACCCCAGAAGTCCCCCAACAGGTTTTGGTGGGGATTTTCAGCTGGGGCTGAAACTTCATCTTCAGGGTATTACACATTGCTTAGAGGAGAGATGTTGGTCTTTGAAGCTCATTCACATGTCTCCTGCTCCACAAAGTTGTACCTCTGAGTGTTGTATCAGTGTTGTCTGTGGGGGGTACAGTGCTTGAGGGTGCTGTGGCAGGAACACTTGGTGCTGCTGTACCAGGGTGACTAGCCTTCTCTTTAAAACCCAGTGCAGCATTTATTGGCTTCTTCTGAAGGTTTTTGCTCCGAATTCTGGCGTGGTGATGAAGTGCAGTTTTCAGCTAGCTCCAGCCTGACCAGCAGGACCAGACAATTTTCTGGTGAGAGAATCCCTGACTTGCACATGGAGGTGACCAAAAACACCATCTGCTTTTGGAAAAGGGATCAGACACACCTTTACTTTCCAGAGCTGCAGCTGAGGCCCACAAACACATCCCAGCCACAGTCCCCACAGTAGCTGGTGTAGCTGGCTGCCCAGACACGAGGCGATTTCCCATCCAAACCTCTGGTAGGAGGTAAAGCCACGGGGAGTGCCAGAGAGTATGTGTGGGAGGGGGTTGGAAAGCCCCGGCTGCAGAGGGTCTGCTCTTCACTTCTGAAACTAGCTCAGCCTTCTTGTGGTGGCCCAAAAATTAATAGTTTTGACATCTACTCCTTGGAGAATGAAAAGCTGTAAGTCACGAGGTTTGAAGTGGAGGTGACTGCTAAGTGTGCCTTCTACACTTGTGAGGAAACCCCTCACCATGAATGCAGGTGGGGGAATTGTGGAGGGATTCAGAAAAAACATCCTGGAGTGTACTACCACTTCATGCTTGTTCATAGTTGAAAGCTACCAGGAGTGGCAGAACCTATTTTTAAAAATGGCAGAAAACCTGCTGCTGCTTTAAATGCATTTTGTACTTTCCTCTGCCCTAAGAAATCACTCTTGCCTTCACACTTGTCTTCAGTGCCTGAAACACTGCCTTGGTGTCCCTCTGCCAGCAATCCGCAAATCAAACCTCTGTCTGATCAGCCCTAACCGCTGATGAACAAAACTTCAATGCTGAAAGCAAGAGCTCCTGCCCTGGGTCTGAACAGAGACATCAGCCAGGCCCACAGGAAACCCCACAAGGCTTCTGCTGCCTTTTGTCCTCACTCAGGTGGGCACCAGGGCACTGAGCAGCAGTGAGGGTGAGCTGAGTTCCCATGCCCTCACTGCCTGCCCAGCTGTTGCCAACAGTACCTAGTGATGCACACTTAATCTTTGATTTTGACAGTTTCTTTGAAGTTTGAATGTTTGTGATGCCAAGTGAAATTGCTTGGATCTGTCAACAGCATGTCCCAGCAAGGGAGAAGTTTGTGTCCAGCGCCAGCCTGTGTGATGGTCTCAGAAAGCTCCCATTCCCATTTGGCACTGGGAATTACAGAATGGGTTCCCACTTTCCAGCCTTGTGTTGTTGGGCTCCATGCAGAAGCACAAGGACTGGGTGTGTGGTCACCCTGTGCCTGGTAGCCTGACTCATCTGTATGGGGAAAGGTTTGAGCAAGCCTGGCATAGAACCAGCTTAGGACTTCCCTGGCAGGAGGAGCTGCAGCACAGAAGGGCATGGGGACTTCAGAGGAGCAGAGCATCCCAAAGCACCTGCCTTGTGTGGCACATTCCTGTCTTGCAGGCTCTGGAGCCCCTGGGAAATTGACAGAGGTGCACAAAGCAACCTATGCTTCTTATCACAAAGGATTCGGGTTCCCTCAGAACTCTTGTCTTTTACACTGGAGACCCATTTTCAGTGTTTTCTCTACAATTCCATGGGCCCACCCTTTTCCTTGTAGGCAGGCTACTGTGTCCAAGAAGCCAAGTGTTGCACATGGCAGTGCTGGGGCTGGAGACCACCCAAGCCCTCATAGCCACTGCTGTGCCCTGTGCCATGGCAGCTGGCTTTCCTCTGCCATCCTGGTAGTTTTGTTTCCTTCTTGTTGCTCCCTTCCAGCTGCCAAGCCTTTGAGCTGTCTGCTTATGGTTACTGTTGCTGTGCTCAGAAGAGACTAATGGAGTGACTTTCCAAGACCAGGGGATTTTGCAGGAGAGCTGCAGTGTGCAGCTCACTCTGAGCCTGTCCTGCTGTCTCTTGTCCCTCTGCTAGCCCTCTCCTTCTCTGTGACCTTCCCACAGGCTCTGGCAGAGGTATCTCACAGCAGCTGCTTCAACAGTGGCATTTCCCAGCTGCCTGCCTTGTCCCTTTGTTGGAGGGGAAGCCCAATGTCATGCTGATGGATTCCTAGCATGGTTACAAGACCTCCAAAAAAAAACTGGACCTGTGTGGATGTGGCAGGTTATGAGCAGAGCAGCCAGGCAGCAGGGGCATGTCCTGCTCTGCCACCAGAGTATGCAGATAATAATTTCCAGCAGAAGCCTTTTCCAGAGTTGAAATTGAATGTAGCGATGCCCTGAGGTGAAATGGTGGTCAGATTAAACTTCAGTTTTCCCTATTGGCTGATGGAGAAGTTGGGAAGCAGCTCATCCTGGCATTGCATAGAACTAGAGAATATCCCAAGCTGGAAGTGATGCACAAGGATCATGCAGTCCAGTTCCTGGCCCTGCACTGGACACCAACACAGACACCCCAACAATCCCACCCTGGGCATCCCTGGCAGTGCTGTCCAAAGTCTCCTGGAGCTCTGGCAGCCTCGGGGCTGTGCCCATTCCCTGGGAAGCTTGTTCAGTGCCTGAGCACCCTCTGGGGGAAGGACCTTTTCCTAATATCCATTCTAACCCTGTCCTGACACAATTCCAGCCATTCCCTTGAGTCCTGTCACTGGCACACAGAGCAGAGATCAGAGCTGCCCCTCATGAGGAAGCTTCAGAGCACAGTGAGATCTGCCCTCAGCCTCCTTAGGAATGATCACTGTGTGCTCCAGGGATCAGCTGCCCTTATTAAAACCCACGTTTCCCTCTGTATGCCTGCACTCCCCTGCACAGCTGCAGTGCAGAGTGCTGCTGTTGCTGTCTGGGATGGAACAGCCTCATCATGCTGTCAGTGTCCGGAGAGCAACTTTGTCGTTTAACAACTTTGTTGTTAATTTTAAACAAATTTAAATTTGCAAATACTGCAAATTTAAATAATATAAGCTTTTCTGTTTTCCTGATACTGAGGTGGGAGTTTCCCAGTACACATGGGCAGCTCCATTTGCTAGTGGGCCTGCAGGCAGAGGGGAGAGCTCAGCACCTTTGAGCAGCCTGGAGAGGAGAAGGCTCTGGGGAAACCTCACTGCAGCCTGTAAGTGCTTAAAGGGGGCTTGTAAAAAGATGTAGAGAGACTTTTTACATGGACAGATAGTGACAGGAAAAGGAGCAGCAGTTTTAAACTAAAAGAGGAGAGATTTAGATTGGATGCTAAGAGGAAATTCTTCCCTGTGAGGGTGGGGAGGCCCTGGCACAGGGTGCCCAGAGGAGCTGTGGCTGTCCCATCCCTGGAAGTGTCCAAGGGCAGGTTGGATGGGGCTTGGAGTGACCTCAGACAGTGGAAGGTGTTTCTGCCCACAGCAGCGGGGTGGAATGAAATGGGCTTTAAGGTCCCTTAAAAGCCAAAACATTCCATTATTCTGTGATTCTGATTTCCCTCACACACAGTCCCTGACTCTGGTCCTCTCGGTTGCCCTGTTCCTTCCATGGGCAGTGGTGTCTGATTTTCTAACCTTTCTGGTGAGCTCCCAGAGAATGACCTGTCTGATGGTGGTGGGTGATGGGCAGGCTGCTGTGGGGTTGTGTCACTGTTTATTATTAGGGAAGGAAATTGATGTGTGGATCAATCAGCGGCTTTGGTTGTAATTCAGTGGGAAGAACCAAGTGTTGCTGAAGGCTGTTAACTCTGCCCCATTTGATTTTCCTGTTCCTGCTCTTGGATGCTGCAGGCTGGTGTGTGCCTTGCTGGGTAGGCCATTGTCTTCCAGCTCCGCTTTAATTCTTTCATGGCTGTCCCCTCTCTCTGATGCCTGTCCAGCTTGATTTCCACTCTGGTTCTCTCTGGGAGAGTGCCTGTTCTTGCCTTGCCCCACTCACAGCCATGGCTTTCTAGAGCTCCCAGAAACTTTACAAGCAAATGCCTGGATGTGAGTGGTGCTTATCCCTGTAGCAGAAGCTACAGCTGTGGGTTTGGGAAAGATACAAACAGGAGGATTGCACCATTGCTGGGGGAGTAGAGTGTGCCAGATCAGGCTCCAGTGTCAACCCCTGCTCTTGGCTTCAGGGTGGGTTGGATTTCTTCCAGGAGTGATACCATCTGTCTCTGTTCTGACACCCACATGGGGCAGGAGGAACAGGGGTTTCCAGAAGAGCCTGAAACTGTTTATACAGAAATGTTTAGATCTGTGCTGGCTGAAGCTTCTGGATGTCTTTAACCATTTACATAAAGAACAGTTGGATTTGAGCTCAGCAGGGCTGGTTTCCTTCACGTGCTGCAGGCAGGGCTGCCCACTCGTGGTGCAGAGGGGAATCAGGATGGAAGATAAATGCTGGGAGGTGGAGAGTGTGGAGGGGGTGGTAGTTTCACACCCAGCATGTTGGCATGGGAGACCATAAGTTTAAAATAGTCCCCTTTCAAAATAGTTGCCTCTGCAGTGAAGTTTCCTTCTTTCAGACAGACCATTTGTTCTGCCAGTGCTTTGTGGGTCATGGAGTAGATGGTATCGTGTGTTTCTAGAACATGAGAGCAGTATGTGGGTAGAAAAAAGAGCTCAGTCCCTCTGAGTGAGTGGGATAAAAGCAGGCACTTGGCCTCCTCCTCCTCCTCTGCAGGCAGCAGCGTCCGTGTGGGCAGCAGTGTCTTCCAAACCCCGTTGGCTGGCCAGTCATCTCTCCAGGGACACACAGTGAAGCTCTGAGCTTAAGTTACTCACTTAAAGCATAAAAAGGAGAGAGTGACCAAGAAGCCGGGGTGGAGTTACTGCTGGTTTCACTTTCCACTTCCGGATGTGTGACAGGGTGAGGTTTGTGCGTGTTCCCCTAGAAGGCAACAGAGATTCATTATGACCAGGTTTTCAAACATCTGGGTTCAAATGGCTGCACTAGAAATTAGGATTTTTTTTTCTGTCCCTACCATGGCAGGAGACTTCAGTGCTGTTATATTTTAATTTGAGTTTTGATCTGCATATTCATGGTATTTCCAATGCCTTGTTTCAACGGGTGGGTGTGTAACAAGAAGGTTTAAGCAGTGTGGAAATGGCACAGAAGCAGAGGCATGTTCCAGCATTCCATTTAGCCAGCACTGTTGCCCAAGAGTCTACTGAGGACAGAGGATCACATTGCCCTGGTCGTTTGTTCAACCTCTCTGGCCATCACCCAAACATGACTCTGGCTGCAGGGGCAATTGCTTGTATGCAGGGACTGGTAAATGAAACAGGTTAAAAATATTTTTCTTTCTGGTTGAAAAATGGTATTCTAATTCAAATGTGAAGATACAATCAGACAGCTCAGCCCAGCATGTGATGAGATGTCATGGGGCCTATACCTCAGCTGACTGATAATCATTACAGTGGAAAAACTACACAAGTTATCCTGCTGAAGTAGTGGCTCACTCCATTCAACCTGCATCAATGTGTCTTCTCCTGGCAGAGCCACAAATGGAGTTTTTCCATTGATTATCTTGGCCATCAAAGCAATAATTTGATTTTTTTTTTAAATCATTGTAATATCTTTTAAATAGAGACTGAGGCTACGTAGGCACCCAAAATTTGGGTAGTCTGGAGGTCACACGATGAGTCAGCAGCTCAGAGGGATTAGCGTGACTAAGGTCTGAGTGTAGGTTGGTAAATCCAGCGTTCGGCTGTATAAACCCACCTCTGTGGGATTGTGCTCATCACAGAACCTCCATGGGCCTTTTATTTGATGACAAATATCTCCTATATGTTCCTTCACAGGCTCATGATGAAGTCTGCCCTGAATTCCCGCTGACTTGTGAAGGCTGTGGGAAGAAGATTCCCAGGGAGAAGGTATCCATCCGACCCTGTGCCGCGGGGATACTTGGTGTCCTGATGGGCTGAGCTTGGCATTCTGGCAGCAGGGAGGAACAGAGTCCATTAGGAAATGAAGTGGGGAAAGCAACTGAGTGGCAGCTGTTAATGTGGATGTGAGTTTTCCATAAGGATGGGTGTGAGGTAATGTGGCTCAGGTGTACTCGCAGGTCAGTGTTGGTGCTGCCACTGCCCTTGGAACCATGTATGGGGGAAGAGCCTCTGTGGGAAAAGCACACTCATGGGTTAATGTTCTGTGTAGAGCAACTGCATCAACCACTGCTGCAATTTTGGAAAGAGAGCCCATCTCCAGCTATATTAATTGATATCTAACTAATAATCTAATGGAATCCATGCCTATATCATTTCCGGGCTGTTGGCTCCTGGGACAAGGATCAAAATTCTGAAGAATTCAAGTTTTGGAAAACATTTTCAAAAAAGCACATTCATCTGAAACCATCTTACCTTCTATGGGCTAATATTTTTAGTAGCAGTGTTGGAAAAAGCCCTTTAGTAGGGCAGGGGAACAAAGGCAGCGAAAAGAGGAGCAAAAGAGTTTTTCCAAATGGGTAGCATAAGGAGGGGCTGGGGGTGGGGGTGCAGCCCACCTTATCTGCAGGCTGCAGTTTGGGGTACAGCCCAGCTTATCTGCAGGTGGGAGCTGAAGCCTTGCAGGAAGCCAGCTCATGGCATCCCCATGGGTGATCTACCCTGTGTTTAAATATTAACTCCCATGTTTATTTCTCCAAAATCTTGTTGATTATTTGCTGCCATGTTAACTCTGACTAACCCAACTCATTACACAAGCCAGATGGATCTAGAAGCCTTTTAAAAAGTAGTTTAAAATCAGTTTTGATTGACGTCTGTTGTAGCAGATGTAGGAGTTAAGTGGGGAGGGAATATGGTGGTTGTTTAGAACAGAGCTCTGGTATCTGATGGTGAGGGGTGTACTAAACCCAAGCTGAAGCTGTTACAGTGCTCATTGGATTAATCATGCACTGTGTGGGAACCTGAACAAGTCATCTCAGTGCTGAGGGGTTAGTGGCACCTCTCTGCAGAAATGTAATGCTGTGATGGAGGTAAAAATATCAACCTGTAGCACGTCCTTACCAGAGTTGTGTGAAGTGCCCAAAAAGAATGTACCCTTGCTTCATGGGGTTGTTGCCTGTGCCTCCCATTCCTCAGCTCTCAGGGAAGCTCATTATTCTGCATCCATAGCTTGTACCTGTACCCATTGCTTTTTCTCTCTTGCATGTGCTGGTGAGCGGTGGGACCTCCCAGCCATCAAGAGAAGGAGAAATCAGGCTTTCTTCAGGGGTCAGGGCTGTGTTTGTATTCCAGTGAAAGTCACGCCTGATGGCACACAGAGCCCAGGTTTAGTGGGCGCTGTGACAGCTGGTGATTTGCCATAGCTTGGGCATTCTTTGGCTTGGCTGTAGTTTCCCAAATGTCAGTGGGATGGAAAGGGAGCACTAGGGACACATAAGATCTAACATTGCCTTCCTTCCTGCCTTTCTAGTTTCGGGACCATGTGAAGACGTGTGGCAGATCCAAAGTACCTTGCCGGTTCCAGGCTGTGGGCTGCACTGAGGTGGTAAGGGCTCCTCTCTTGGGTTACCTTGGGGCTTTTCAGTCCCAGCATTAGAGTTCACCAGCAAACTGCTGTTGCCCAAACTGTCACATCTGTTTTCCTTCAGGTATTTGATTAAACCCATTGCACATAGAGCTTCACACCATCTACTGTGCAGAGTCTGGGCATCCCAGGAATTAAATTTCTGTGGAAGGAAATCTCCTCATACTTTAAGAGCACCCTAAGTGCTTTGGGACTGTGGTGGTTATGCTTCTTAGAGGGGGAATGGCTTCACACTGCCAGAGGTCAGGTTTAGATAAGATTTTTAGAAAGAAATTGTTCCTTGTGAGGGTGGGGAGGCCCTAGCACAGGGTGCCTAGAGGAGCTGTGGCTGTCCTTGGATCCCTGGAAATGTCCGAGGCCAGGCTGGACGGGGCTTGGAGCAAGCTGGGATAGTGGAAGGTGTCCCTGCCCAAGGCAGGGAGTGGGACAGGATGAGCTTTAAGGTCTCTTCAAATCCAAGCAAGTGTGTAATGACTTATGATTACAGTGATTCTGTAAGCGAAGAACTGGGGCCGGGCCATTTCTCGGTCACTTAGTCTTTGCAGGTCCCACTGGTTCAAGTAAATCCTTCCTTCAGGAGGTTATGGTGAGGCTTTGTCCTTTGTTGCTGTTAAGTACATCTGACAGAGCTTTTCTGGGAGGGCTTGGAGGAAGGCAGAGCAGACTAGTAGAGCTGGGAGAAGTGTTTAGCATCCCTCATTGTATGTGATTTGAAGCATTTCTAAAACTGAACAAAAACCCAAACCACCCCCACCAAAACACATTTTTTTTATTCTTTCTTTGTTTTTTTCCCCCTATAAATTATAAATTCAAAGCTGATGTTGTGAGCTGGATAGGAAGAATTTGTTCTGTGGATGGTGACAGTGTAGATTGCACATGCTGAATGGGGGATGTATTTCTCTTCATGTAGGTGGAAAATGAAAAGCTCCTGGAACATGAAAGGAAGTGTTTGGCAGAGCATCTCTACATGCTTCTGAGCTCTGTGCTCAGCCTCAAGATGGGTGCTGGGGACCTGAAACCCCTTCCTGTCCCTTCCTCATCACAAAACAGCTCCCCACTTCTGACAGCAAACTCACTGTGCTCAGAGTCAGAGCTCTCCCGGTCCCTGGAGCTCTTGGGAAAGTGTGAGGCCCTTGAGAGGAAAACGGTTACCTTTGAGAACATTGTCTGTGTGCTTAACCGGGAGGTGGAGAGAGTGTCCCTGACAGCTGAAGCCTACAGTCGCCAGCACCGGCTGGACCAGGAGAAAATTGAAACGCTGAGCAACAAGGTGTGTAACTGCTCGCCTGGGCTTCCCAGCACTCCCAGCAGAGGCTGTTTCCTGTTTCCTTTCCATGTCATGAGCTAGCAGAGCTTCAGCACTCGGCCCTGCAACTCCACAAATCTGAAGGCAGAACTAAAATACCCTTTGTGCCTGTGCCCAACCTTCAGCAACTCCCTGGAAAAGCTGGGAATTTAACTGACCTGTGTAAAGCATCAGACATCTGTTAATTATCAAGCTGGGCAAGATACTGAGGGGTTCTTCCTCAGCGGAGTTTTCCAGCAAGAGCCAGAGCACCCAGAATTTCACTGCATCTTCTTGTGCTGCATCTCACTGAATCTCTGGGGCTGCTCACCTTCCAGACCTTTCCAAAGGAGTGCTGCCTTTGCCAAAGGAGTGCCATCTGTGCTGCTGCCTGCAGCAACAGGCTGGAGGTGTGAAGGAGCTGCCTCCACCAGTCTGCTCCAGCACAGTCCCTGTGGAGTGCTCCTAGTTCCTGGCACCTGGAGCTGTGCAGTTTGCAGTGTACCTGTGCTCTCTGGGCACCTGATCTAGCATGACCCTGTGTGAGCTGGCAGGGACGAACCCTCCAGAGGGTGTAGGTTCTTTTCTTTCTCAATTTAGTTTTGTCATAATGCTGAGTTATTGGGGATTTTTTTCCCCATCCTCACTTCTATTACTGCTCAGCCAATGGAGCAGCTCCTTGGAAGGAATTTTACATTGGCTACGGGAAAGTTCCCAGCTCAAGCACTAAGCTGTATTGATGGATCTTCTCCAGACTGACAGGGTGCAGAAGGAAGCTTCAGTGAATTGGCTTGTGTTGCTTGGTTTCTCCCTCCCGTGCTCCCTGTCTGTTCTGTTCTGGAGAAAGTCTCTCACTTAGGAGCAGTCCCAAGGGGATGTTGGGTCTGCCAGCAGGCCCCAGAGCCTGCGTGTTTCTAACCTGCACCATGTGTCCCACTGAGCAGGTCCGGCAGCTGGAGAGGAGCATTGGGCTCAAAGACCTGGCCATGGCTGAGATGGAGGAGAAGATCCGCAACATGGAGGCTTCCACCTACGATGGGGTTTTCATCTGGAAGATAACGGAGTTTGCCCGGAAGCGTCAGGAGGCGATAACAGGCCGCTCTCCTGCCATCTTCTCTCCAGGTGTGCTAAATCCCCAAAATCTTTTGCATCTCAGCTGGGTGTGGGTCTCGTGGCAGGCCCTTTGCTTGGGAAATGCTGCCAAGGCCAGGCTGAGAAAAAAAATATTCCATGTGGAGGGGGGTGTTTTGTCTTGGAGAGTGAAGCACGCAGAGCAGTGCTGTTCCGAGAGGGCTGAGAGGAGAGAGGTACAGGCCATGGATGGGATGAGAAAGGGAATTGGCTGTCATTGTTTGGTTTGCATTAAATGTAAAGGCAAAGCTGCTATCTGTGTTAAAGAAAAGGAAGTGGAGTTACTGCTTGCAGTGTTGTGAAGACAGAGTGATTGCCACAGGGTCAAAGGGCAAAATCTTGAGTTCAGAACAGCAAGTTGTACGAGGATGGTTCATTCAGGGCCTGATCGGGGACAAGCCAGGATGAGCCTATCAGTCTAGGGGTGGGGGGAAAGGGGGAGGGTCTTACTGGGCTCTTGCTCTGCTCCTTGCCTGGGCCAGGGAGAGCAGGATGCCCAGCTGCATGGTCTCTCTCCCTGGCTACTCCCACCACTCTGGAGCCATCTTTCCTCCTGTTCTTCAATGGGTTTTACATTCAAAGAGTGATGGGAGTGCTGAGAAGGCCCAGAGGGGCCAGTGGGAATATTCTCCTTGGACTAATAAAGGGGTCATCTGTCCTGAGAGCCTTTTGGTGAAGCAGGTGGGGAGGAAGGAGCAGAGGAAATGAGCTGGGGATTGCCAAGACAAAGATCCGATCTCTTGCCCCCCACCCTGTGAAAGAGCACAGTGTCTTTGCTATTCATAGTCTGCCTGTTGGGAAAAGCACCAAATCCTGCAGTAAAATACTGACTGTGACCCCTGATCTGTACCCACTGAGACTCGCCAGTCCCAGATGTACTGCTGTGTGCCGCTGTGGGAGGGTGACTTGTGGCAGGTCTCCTTCCAAGCTGTGACCCCACACAGGTCTAGTGTCACACCACAGGCATTCCCAGGACTGCTGGGGAAGGAAAGTGCCTGAGATCCCATCCCCGCCATGCCCAAGCCATGCCATGGGGATCCAAATGAGAACTGAAGTTCACTTGCTTGAGCCCCTGCCCCAGTCAGAAGCACCAGCTCACAACAGGGGTGCTGAGGTTGTTCTGCAGCCAGCCAGGTGCTTTCTGGGGGGGTTTGTTCTTGCTCACCAGTGTTACTGCCACAGCTCCTTCAGCACTGGGGTGCACGAAGATTGGCCCAACTCTGGGGCAGATTTCCTCTGACAGTGAGAGAACAGCCAGGGGACTGGCAGCAACTGCTCTGTGCACATGCATCTGCTCAGGCCAGGGGCTGCACTGCCTGGCCTTTGGCTTTCCAGACCCACCTCTGGTGCAGCCCAGACCTGGCTTCTCCCATATTCCAAACTTCAGAGCCCTCGGAGTTGAGAGAGATCTGCTGGTGCCAGGCTGTGCTGCATTGAACCCTCACTGTGCCTGTTCCACACTTCTCTAACAGCTTTCTACACCAGCAAGTATGGCTACAAGATGTGTCTGCGCGTGTACCTGAATGGGGACGGCACCGGCCGTGGGACCCACCTGTCCTTGTTTTTTGTGGTGATGAAGGGACCCAACGATGCATTGCTGCGGTGGCCCTTTAACCAGAAGGTGGGTCTGGAGCAGAGCCCACCATGTCCATCCATGGCCTCTCTGGTTTGGCACCCACTCGAGCTTCTCGGCACTGTCACTCCAGTCCACTTGGCAAGGCAGAGGAAGGGCTCTGTGTTGGCTGCCCTGGGGGTTCCCCAGGTGTGCTGGGAGCACCAGCTGTGCTATGGGGCAAGGGGTTGACATGGGCTTTTTGGAAATATACAGAGCCTCTGCAGGGGTTGAGGGCAAGGGAAGGTTGTGGTGGCCTCAGAGCTTGGGGACAGCGGGTGCTCACTCCATGTCAGGGGCTTGGATCCCAGCTCCTGGGCACTGCAGGTTTGTGGAACACGTGGAGGCTGAGTGAGTGGGTGCAAGCAGATGCAGAGAGGACAACAGCCCTGGCTCAGGGAAATACCTGAATGCAGTGTCCGTTCTGAGAGCAGCGTGTGGGTTTTCAGTCAGTCTGACAGACCTGTGCTGCCACAGGGAAGTTTCCAGTGACAGGCAGGATGTGGAGATGGGGAAGATTTCTATAGTACATTATTCTGCTGGTCCCACTCAGAGGCATTTCTCTGATTTGCAGGTGCTCAGGGTGGCTGTGGCTGCTGGTACCTGTATGAGTCACAGCAGGTCACTGGGCTGGGTTTCCATGTGTGTTTTATTCAGCCACTCCCCTACACTTTCACCTTTCTCCTTAGGTCACCCTGATGCTTCTGGACCAGAATAACCGGGAGCACATCATCGATGCCTTCCGCCCCGACGTGACATCCTCGTCCTTCCAGCGCCCTGTCACAGAGATGAACATCGCCAGTGGCTGCCCCCTCTTCTGCCCTGTGTCCGTCATGGAAGCCAAGAACTCCTACGTGCGTGATGATGCCATCTTTATTAAAGCCATCGTTGATCTCACAGGCCTCTAACCCTCCTGACCTTGGAGCAGTGAGCATGGAGCCAGCACTGCCCAGGGCATCTCCTGCTTGTGCTGCACTTCAGGCGGGTCTCAGAGCAAGAGGAGGGGGCACAGAGAGGGGAAAAGCCCTTCCTGAAAAGGGACTTTTGCTCTCATGGAAACGAGGTGTCTGATGAGAGCCCTCTTTCATGAGGAGAGGGTTGGGTGGACACTGGCAGGCTGTGGAATATGAAAGATTCCTTGAGGGGACTTGGGTGTCTGAACTGCTGCTGTCTGGACTCCAGTGGAAACTAGTGCAGCTCTTGCTCTACCAGTTCAGCCGACATCCACAGCTCTCTGTAGTAAAACAATGGTTTGCCCTGCCTGAGCTCCACCTCCTGTGGATTTTGGCTCAGCTGCCTAGGATTTCCTTCTGAGATCTCCGTGTTCCTGGAAGTTGTGCGCTGTGGGGTGCCATGGCTCTGCACTGCTGCTTGCTTCACACCCCGGGAGACAAGGAGGGTGTGTGACAGCTGCAGTGCCAGCTGGGCAAGAGATACACAGACTGGTTTGATGCCCTTGGTGTGTTAGGGGGTTGCTGAGTCCAGCTGCAGGGCAGGAGAGCCCTGAGTCCAGCCCTTGCTGGGTGTGTGATGGGTGGTGTGTGCTGGAGTGTGGAATGGGGCAAGAGGTGCTGCTGCCCAGGAGGGACCATGGGGCAGCACCACGGATGCCTGTGGGGAAGGAGAAGTGAATCTGCTGTGGAGATGGTCACTCCTGTGCCAGAAGAGGAGAGTGACACAGAGCTTGGTGTGCACCCTGAGAGCTCCAAGCCCTGTCCTTCTCTGCCCTATGGGCCGAGCAGCACTGGGTGGGATGGGTGCTGTGCTGGGAGCTGTCTTTGCTCATAGGCAAAGGCCCAGGCTCTGAACTGGCTTCGCTCCCACAGTGGGACAGCTCCACCAGCCTTCCCAGGGCTCCTGCTGCTGTTGAGCTCCACGTCCATCTGTGGCTGCACTGCCGTGTCTGTCTGGGCACTGCAGCCTCGGGCTGTGGGATGTGTACTGTCTGCCCATGTAGTGGGCACTGCTGGTCAGCCTCTGCACTCTCACAGTGCCTGCAGGCACCAGCAGCAGATCTCCCTCACTGTTCCTCCCCAGCCCTGAGCTCAGGAGTCATGGTTCCAGGTGACAGCACCCTGGAGCTCTTCCTCCACTCGGCCCCATGTTGAACCTGCAGCCACCTGGGTAGGACTGGGGGCTGGAGAAGTGAAGTGTGCTGTCCCCTTTCTGTCCCTGGGCTCCTTCCCTCTGGGCAGCACACGTTTAGCAACCATGAGAAGGTCTTGGTGTTAGTGGGGAAGAACTGGCTGCCACATCCCTGCATAGTGCCCTCTGCAGCTTTGTTGTGGCCATGGGTAGCTCTGGATTGGCCCTGATCCAGCATGAACTCAAAGCTTTGTTGCCTCCTTTGCCTGGGCTTCCCACACCCCTGTCAGTGGCTGAACATGCCCCAGGAGATGTTGGTGATGGGAACCAGCTGTGAACATCCTGCAATGATCCCTGGCTGGCTCTTGTGCTGCTCTGGGCAGTGGGGCTGGAGCATGGTCACCCTCCTCCATGGCTGCCAGGGATTGGCCCTCCAATGCCAGTAGCTCCTGCCAGGTGCCCAGCCTAGGTCTGATGGCTACAGAGCCTGCCAGGCTTGTGGTCTGCTCACACCTTGGCCCTGGCACAGCCACCCTGAGGGGTCCAGAACATCATCAGGCTCTGCCCTGGCAGGGAGCCCTGCAGAGTCTGGCTGTCCCCCCATGTGCTGGCACTGCCCTGACCTGCCCCTGAGGCTGTTGGGAATGTCCCTGCTGCTGCCCAGGAACTCAGGGGCCTCTAATCCTCCTGACCTTGGAGCAGTGAGCATGCCCAGGAACTCAGGGGTGCCCAGTGCCCTGCAGGCTGAGCTGGACCCTGGCCTAAGCTGAACCTCTTGCACCCACGGCTGTTGTGCTGGCCAGGGGCTCTCCAGACAGGTGCTGGGGTGACCTGTGAGGCCCCTTTGGAATTGCTGCATGGAACTTCTCACATGTGTGTATGCAGGGTCTGGGGACAGACCCAGCCCCTACTTTTGGGGGAGGGGGACAGAAGCTGGTGACAGCACATCCTAACTGAAGTGGGAGAGGGTTCACAGGACCCTTCCATTCATTCAAGCCCCCTCCAGCCTGTCCCAATGGACAGATCAAGCCCTGTGTTGCTGCTCTCACTCTGTGCCTTATGAGGAAAATGCAGGCTAGCAGAGCCCTGCTCCCATCTACAGCAACTCCCCAGGGATGCTTGGAAAAGCCTGGGAAGGGAGAGGAAGGTCAGCTCTGCTCATAGAATTGCTGGGAATTAAGTGTTATGTGGGGGGGAATTAGTTCTGTGTTGATGAGAATGTCTGCTTGTGGGGTGCTGCCTGTAGCAGGGCTGGGGGCTCTGGCCAGGTTGTGCCAGGAGGGACTGTGGAGATGCTGGCTCAGTTGGGGGGGGTCTAGGCTGCTTTTGGGGTGGGAACTGGTCCTCCTGCCCTAGAACATATTTGGAAGGTCTGTGGGAGAGTCGGTGCTACAGCAAAGCTCTGGCTGAGCTCTTCAGGCCACAGGGTTACTGCTGGAAGGGAAACATGGCCTGTCAGCCCCTCCTACCGGGATCTTTTTCCTCCCCACCCTTCTGGTACTGCTGATACTGTCCAGGCCTTTTTTGGCTCTTAGCAGCTCTGGAGCTGGCAGCAGGAATTGTGCTTATGTGCTGCAGGCAGGGGACCAGCCCCTTCCTGGGCACATGTCTGCCAGCCTGGCAGCCACATGGACAAACACTGAACACAAGCCACCCTGTATTTTTTTTTTTTTCTTTTAACTACACCATCTCAGCCTGGCACTGTGAACTAGGTTTTGTTTTCCTTGAGGGTGTAGTATGGTCAGAACCACTAATAAAAGCTATTTGAACAGCATAGTTGTGTATGAGCCAGGGGATCCTGGGCACAGCATGGGGGAGGATTGCATCAGGGTAGGGGGGTTTCTGTGCTGGGGGATTATTTCTGTGCTGGGAACTCTCCCCAGCTCCTGCATCCCTGCAGGAGGATTCCCAAACGAGGAGGGAACAGGGGGGTCTGTAATGGGAAGGGAAGGAGCTGTAGTCTGGCTGCTGGAGTTCCACTGGGCCAAAGGACAGTGGGAGCCAGTGGTTCTGCTGCTGCTAAGGCAAATCCAGCACTCCTGTTCCTGGGTTGTAACAGGCCCGAGCTCCTCCAGAACAGGCTGTTTTTCCCTCACTGCTCGTGGGAGCTCAGTGCCTGCAGGATGCCTGTTCCTGCCTCTCCCAAGCTGCAGCACCAGCCCAGGGACTAAACCTGTGTGCGGGCAGCAGCCTGGTGGCCTCTACTCACTGTGTATGGAAGACACAAACACTAGGGATGACCATGGGCCCCCAGCAGCCTCCTGAGCTGCAATGCCACTGTCCCCTCTGGAAAGCCCCCAGACCCCCTTCATACCACAGCAGCTGTTGCACCAGGGAGATGCAATGAGGGGACAGTGGCATTGCAGCTCAGGAGGCTGCTGTGGCACAGGAATGCCAAACAGCACTGGTTACCTGTTCCGTACCTGTTAGTGCTTGGAAAAACATAAATCCAGGAGGGATCTAGCCCCTGGCCTGTCCTAGAGCCTGCAGTGTTCAGCCCTGGCTGCCATGGATGCTTGCTGCCCTTTGGCCATCCCCTGCCTCTCTCCTGTTGCTCACAGCTCTCTATCCACACTCCCCTGGCCAGGGCAGGTAACCACAGGCTGGGCAGCAGCTTCTGCAGTGCTCCAGCCCAGCCCTGTGACAGTCCTGGCCTCAGCTCTGCCTCAGGAGAGCAATGCTTAGAAAAACAAGCTCACATTGCAGAGATGCTTTAGCAGAGTATTTATTCAATGCCAGAGTGAAGAGCAAAACTCAGTACAAACAACACCTCAGTGCCTCGCTCGCTGCTGCACCGAGCCACGGGTGGAGAGTTCACAGTTCAGGGAGGAGGGGGAGGCTGTTCCTTTGCTGTGTGTCTGGACAGAGCAGGATGTGGAGCCTGTGTGCACACACAGGAAGGAACCCCTAATTTCATGACAGAAAACCTGAGTACAGGGGTTTTGGATGAAGCTGGGGCACAGGACACAGGTGCTGACCCTCCTGCTGCAGAGGCTGCTAAAGCCATCAGTGCCATTGTGACAGAAGCTGCCACCTCCATCAGGTCTATCAGCAACCCCAGATTGGGAATGGCACAGGCACCTGCCCTGGGGCTTCCAGGGGGGCCCCAAAATGCCTCTCCCTGCAACTCCTTCCCAGCCCTGCTTCCAGGAACGACAACAGCTCCCCATGGCCCCCTCTATGCCAGGTCAAGATTAGGAGCTTACTTTTAGATTCTGACATTTGGGTACCTGCTACAGGGACAGAAGCTCAAGGGACAGACAGTGAACACCACTGAGTCCATAATAACTCCAAGTGACTTTCCCCACTGCCTGTGGGGTCCTGGAGGAGCTGACCCACTCTATGGCGGGTCAGCCCCAAGGACAGGGAGCTTATTCAGCTGTCACTGCAGGCAGGAGGGCTCCATCCCCATCACCTGCAGGTGAATGAATACCTGCAGCACCTGTGGGTGCCTACACCTATTCACAGAGAACATACCAAAAGAACCTAAAGTGCCACGACTGGGTAGCATGGGCAGGAGTTCAGCTGTCCTCACAGGTACCCCAGAAAGGGACAGCAGATCCCCCCACAATAAATACATTCCCGATCCATAGCTTATTGAAGTGCTACTCAGAGGAAGACAGAGGCAAATCCAGCACCGTGTAACCACCAGCCCTCCCCACCTCCCAAGTTTGGAAGGCGCTACCAATACACAGACCCTGGGGCCAGTCAGGCTCCCAGCCCTGGCCCTGCTGCCCCCTCACTGCCCCCAGTCCCTGCTGCCATGGGGAAGAGGCACTTGACATTCCCCAGCAGCCAGACAAGTTGCCCGTGGAGCTTTGGGACAAACACAATAATAAAACGCCAATATTAAGAGAGTCCTGCAGTCAAGCAGCACAGCTGCACCGCAGCTCCTGCCAAGCACTCTGCAGCTGGCGGCTCCCAGTGTGGCTGGCCACACCCAGCTCACACACACCAACACTGAACGTGCCTCAGTGTCCCCTGTGCCCAGAGGTCACCCAGAGAGCTATGCCCAAGTAGCAATGCTGGTGAGAAGCTGTGGGAGCCCACTCTGCACTGACCAGCTCAGCTGCTGCCCAACAGAACCACAACAGGGCCCCAACTCTTATGTCCTGTCTGAAGCCGATGCTTCAAGGAGGAGGCAATTTCTGCTGCCAGGGCCCCTCCTGGCTCAGCCATAGAATTTGTGTGCCTAGAGCTCATCTCTGTGCAGGGCTCAGGGCTCTGTGAGCTCAAAAGGAGGTGCTGCAGTGAGGAAGCTGCAGGAGCAGATGTACCTGGATTCAGCTTTTCTGGTTCAAGAGCCAGGAGAAGAGCAGTTTCCTGGGCCGGGGCCTCCTGGCCTGCCGGATGCGTACGGCCCTTGGGGACCGCCACACCTTGATGGTGGTGTCATCACTGGCTGTCAGCAGCAGCTCCTGCTCCACCGGGCTGAATGCCACTGAGTTCACCACATTGTCATGCTGCAGCTTGGCCAGGCAGATGTTGTAGTGCCGGTCCCAGATGTAGCCATGTCGATCCTCTGCCCCACTGGGGTGGAGAGACAGTGGTCAGGTTGTCCCACTGGTCCCAGTGTCAGTCCAGCAGCCCCAACACCCTGCCCTTCCCACCCCTGTCCTTCTGCAGGGATGGGGGCAGAGGGTACCCAAGACTCTGTCTCCATGAGCTTCATCCTCCGCAGGCAGCTCCCTCTGGGATCCAGGGCCCCTCAGCTCACCCCACAGCACCTGCAGCCCCAAGAAGGGCATTTGCCACCTGCCACCAAATACACCACGGCCCCAGATTTACCCTTTCCCCAGGGATTTACAGCAGGACCAGAGCAGCCACCCTTTATCAACACTTTCCAAGTCAGTCCCTCTGTTCTTTCCAATCCCATTCCCTGCTCTGCTTCCAACACACAGGAGTGTTCTGCTCACTCAGCCATCCCATAGCAACAGGCCCAGGTCTTCCCAGATGCAGGATCAGGATCCTGCCCACCCCCTCACCTGGCTACGAAGTCCCTGCTGACGTCCAGGAAGATGAAGAAGCACTCCTCATTGGGTGTGTAGGCCCGGTGTGCACGCAGCGCTCGCTTCACCTCCTTCATGGTCTTCAGATCAAACACGTGCAGGTCGATCTCCTCAGCAATGGGAGGCGGCTGCATTGGATCCGAGATGACACAGTCCCGCGGCCAGGCCCGGCTGTTCACATACAGGTACCTTGGGGAAGGCAGGGAGGGGTTACCTGCACTGCACCAGAGCTCACAGAGCCCCTGGCACAGCAGGGATGGAGCCTGCAGCCCAGCTCACTGAAATCCAGGCTGAAACAGGGAACAGGCTGCTGGAACACTCCTGGCCATGTCTGGAAAGGACCACTGCACCTGAAAGGTGACTCTAGGGGTCAGGTCACACCTCTCTAATCCCACTGGAACTATCTTTAAGGATGGGGCTGTCTTCTGGGCAGCATGTGAAGGGAGACTCTTCCCTCCTGCTCCATTCAGGTGAGACCCCACCTGCAGAGCTGCCTTCAGCTCTGGGAACCAAACACAAGAAGGATGTGGAGATGCTGGACTCCAGAGAAGGCCACAGTGATGCTCCAAGGGCTGGAGCCTCTCTGCTCTGGAGCCAGGCTGGGAGAGCTGGAGGTGTTCAGCTTGGAGAAGAGAAGGCTCCAGAGATACCTCAGAGCCCCTTCCAGTGCCTAAAGGGGCTCCAGGAGAGCTGGAGAGGGACTGGGGACAAGGGACGGAGAGACAAGACACAGGGAATGGCTTCCACTGCCAGAGAGCAGGGATGGATGGGATATTGGGAAGAAATTGTTTCCTATGAGGGTGGGGAGGCCCTGGCACAGGGAAGCTGTGACTGCCCCATCCCTGCAAGTATCCAAGGCCAAGTGGATGGAGCTTGGAACACCCTGAGATAGTGGAAGGAGTCCCTGCCCATGGCAGAGGGTGGGGATTAGATGGTCAACACAAACCATCCTAGGATTCTATGGATGATCTACCTCAGGAACAAGACACATTGGTGTGGCCAGCTTCTCCGCTCTTAGAAGGAGCCATTCTGTCCCGAGCTGGCTCAGGAACACATTCCTGCCACGGCCGGGGGCGAAGCTCAGCAGTAATACACCATCACCACCTGGATCAGCAGGCACCCAATCCATCCACCACTTCATGTCCTGGTCACCCAACAGAGCCTGTGAGCAGCTCTTGCCCACTGTGGTAGCTGCTGAAGCCCTCTGTGCTCACCGGTGGTCAGGGGAGAGGCCCATGCCGATGATGTGCCCATGGATGTCGATGACGTGATCCAGGGAGTCAAAGAACTCATCCGAGCGCCGTTCCTCCCCCAGCACTGGCCCTGCGGTCGTCATCTGATGGGGCAGGATCCTTTTAATCCCTGTGGGACAGAAAGCAGAGGGAGGCAGTTCCCCAGGCTGCTGCCAGCAGGGCTGGGGGAGGTTCCAGGCTTCAGGGAGGGGCTTCCCTTGGTGCAGCTAAGAAAGGAGAACCAGCTTGCTTGTGCAAGGTCGGGGACAGGGCTGCTGTCCTGGCCAGGCTCCTTCAGCTCACCAGGTGAGCTTTGGGCCAGGACCTTGCCCATGAGCAATGTCCTGGCACATCCAACCCCAGACAGAGAGATCCCAGTACCTGTGGGTACAGCTAAGCCTCACCTCAGCACATCTCTGAAGCACATGGAAGATGCATTGGCCCAGGAGACATGCTAGTTGTAGAATGGTTTTTCTCCTAAATGATTCCCTGGGCTGGGCCCATTCTCTGCAGTAGCCAGCCTGGAGCAGCCCAGCAGATGTACTGGCTGTGGCAGGGTTTTCCCCTGACACTGTCAAGTGCAGGTGGGGAACTGTCCCAGAAAGTTCAAAGGACAGACATTTAAACCCAAACTGTGCTTAGGTATTTTGTAGCTTCTGAACCTCCTGACTAAATGAGACAAGCAATTGGTTAAGCCCCGTCCCCTTCCAGCTCTGCAGAGGTCCAAAACACAAACAGCTCCACAAACGCTCCATCCCCAACAGCTTCCTGGAGGACCCCTGTGAGCCTCAGTAGCTCCTGGGCACACACAGGCTTCATCCTCAGCAGGTCCAGGGGGAGCTGAAAGGTGGCCCGGCCCATCCCATCCCATCACCCCTCTGCAGGAACTGTTAACAACACCTTTGATTTTAGCCCTCTCCTCTCCTGCAGCCCAACAAGACACAGGTGACACACCACTACAGCTCAAGTCCAAGGCCATTCCTAATATCTCTGCACCTGAGCCTGGGACCTTTGGGACAGGACTAGTGTTCTTCCACCCCACTGGTGCGGCTAACCAGCATCTTCATCCTCACTTCCACAGCACCATGGTCCCTGTTCCAAACTCAAACACACAGGAGTCAGCAAGACAGGCTGCTCAACCTGGAATCAGCATGAGAAACAGGAACTGAAGGAGCTCATGCTGGAGCAGCACTGCATAGACTGAGAGGTGAGCACAGAGTAAGCTCCTTCAGGTCCTGTGGGCACAGAGCAGGTGCACAGGGCCAGTTCTGCACACAAACCAAAGGGCAAACGACACTGCAGTGACTCATGGTGGGACAGGAACTGAGCCAGTGTCCAGCCCTCCAAGCAGCAGCCTGTACTGCAAATGCTGGCTGCCAGCCAGGGAGTCACAGAGCTCAAAAGCATCACATAAATCCCTCAGCCCTGGGAAGCTGCAGAGGAATTTGGGAGCCCAAAGGCTCTGCCTTAGTGTGTGGTAGGTTGCAGTCTGTGAGTGGCCTTGGCTCAGCCCAGGGGATCCAGGTGCCACCTCAGCTCAGCCCAGCCCAGGGCTGAGTCACCATGGCTGTCTGCAAATGCAACCCACAGGCAGGAGCATGAAGCAGAGCTCATTCAGTCCAGGTCATATTCCTAACTGAGGTGGGCAAAGACTAAGTTGCTTACAGCTCTGGAAACTGCCTTCCCTGGCCTTACTGGGCTGTGCTGGTGTGGGACTATGTCATGGGAAAGTCAGGAGAGCAAGAAAGCAAGGCTGTAACTGTGCGAGCAGTGACAGGCACTGAAACTGTCTGGCTTCACAGCAGTCTTATCTGGGAGCAGCTCCCTCCTTTCCCCCCACTCCTGGTCCTTTCCACCTCTCTGCCAGCTTTAGGGTCCCTTGGGGAAACAGCCAGTCTCCCTGCTCCTGCTCCCCACTGAGGAGCTCCCTGCAGGATCTCCTGAAAATTCAGGCTCTGCTACACGTGTTGTCTTAACAGGAGTGCCCCAGGTGAGAGCAAATGACATCCTAACACAGGACAAAGTCACCAGCAATGCCACAGCTTGGCGCATGCTGCATCCACAGCACATTGCACCCCACTAGTACAATGGAGGAGGCTGCAACCTGCCCGCCCAGCCTCACTCACCGCACAAACACTGGCTGGGGCAGCGAATAATCCCCTCAGAAACCTCCCCAGTCCCAAGTGTCTCACTGAGGCTGGATGCTCACATAAGGGTGATCCCACCCATGGCAGAGGGGAGGCACGCAAGGGGCAGGGGCACTGTACAAGTGACTCACACATCAACTCCATGCTCTTCAGACCAGCCCTGTCTACTACTCCCATAAGAGAACAGGACTGAGGTCCCCCCACACACTCCTCCAGGGCAACTGCTGTCCTGCCCCTGCACCCACTGCTGCTCATGGCGGGTGTCCTTAACCAGAAGCTACTTCCTGCTTTTCTGCTCAGCCCTTGCCATGACTTTGGCCACGTGTCATGCTGGCAGCAACAAAACAACCCTCAGGCAAGCGGAGGAGTAGAACTCCCCTCAGTGATGGGGCCTCTCAGAACCCAGAGCAAACCCCAGCTCACACCTCACAAACAGACAGCAGAAAGACCAAAGTCTTTTCCTGACCCAAAGCCCAAGTGCAGCTGCAGCCCAGGCCCCCAGGGAGCCCTGGCTGTCCCAGGCTCAGACCCAGCCTTACCTATCTGGTGCGGGGAGTAGGTGAGGCATCCTGTGGTGAAGATCAAGTACTTTGTCTTGGTGTTGCTGTCTGTGGGGAGCAGGTTTGGCTCAGGTGGTTTAGTTCTGTTGCGTACAAACAGCTCGGCCACCTTTGTCTCCAGCTCTGTCTCGGTCATGGCAGGCCTCACTCGGCCCTCCATGATACCATCAAAGAGCTGCTGCAGCCCATGCTCTGCCGGCACACCCCCGGCATCTGGCAATTCCTGTACGGCTGGCTCCGGAGGTGGCTTGGGCTTGGCCCCTTCTTCCTCGCTGTCACTGCCAAGATCAAAGACTGGGCAGGTGGAGGAAGCAGCCAGCTGCTCCTCGTAGTCCAGGAGCAGATCCGGGGAATCATACCGGCTGCAGTCAGCCACCATCACGGTCCGGATGGTGCTGGCATTCAGGTTCTGGATTTTGAACAGTCTCTTCACTACATTCACATTCTCAGACTCGATGCCCTGCGAGCAGAGGGGAGAAGTGAGCAGGAACCACCCCAATTCACTCCCACAGTTCAAACCAAGACCTGAGTTAGTGCAGTGACACCAGCTCCCACAGATCCCTCCACACCGTGTGTGTGGCACTGACACAAGATTAGCCCCAGTATGCTTGCCAGCTCTACTGAGCTCCTTCCTATCCTGGATGGAGCAAGAGAAAACGTTCCCACAGGCATGCAGCAATGGAGCGAGGAAGCACAGCAGCTGGGCAGCCCTGCTGCCACTGTATTCTGAGGTGACTACCTGATGCCTTACAGTGCAGGGCCAGGAGCTGGACTTGATTCTTGTGGATCCCTTCCACCTCAGGATACTCTACATTCTATGATTAACAAGGATTTCAAGAACAAGCCTCTGTGATAAGCATGAAGTGGGATCCCTCTGGCCCACAACAGCAGTGGCAGAGAATCACCATGCTCCTGCAGTGTGCTTGTACCCCTCAACTGGGGCAGCTTGGTATCTGCTCCAGACACACAGAGCAGGTCCCTCTCTGCCTCACTGTTCCCAGCCTGCAGCTGTACTCCCACACCCGTTACCTGAGAGGCCAAGAAGGCAAGGTCCTTCCTGGCCTCTCAGGCATGGAAGGTGTAATGCTGGGGTAATGCATCAGTGTAGCATGGAGACGTGGCTGTGGGAAGGGTCTCTGCTACCAGGCGATTTTACCTGGGGTCAGCATCTTGTTAAAATCACAAAACATGGGGATGTGCAGGTGTGGCACTGAAACAGAGGCAAAACATGGGGAACACGACTCAGCAGCCCAAGTGTTAGGGAGTAAACGAGCAGTTTGAGGCCAGCACACTCAGCTCTCCAAGTCTCACCACGGAATCAGAGACAGCACCTATCTCTGATGCCAAGAAACCTCAGCAAGGCCAGGCAGGACTGAGCTCAGCCTCCAGCTCACAGGAACACCCTGAGCTACCAAGTGGGAGAACGGCCATTGCTGGGACACACTCCTGGCTACAGCTGTCCCAGGACCAGCTTCAGACCATCAAGGACCTCAGCAGCCCTGCTGTTGGGCAATGCATGCTGTGGAGCACTGCAGCCAACACCTCAGCCTAATTAATAAGGCAAAAGTTAATGAGATCTGAGGGCAGAGTTAGAATACTGGAGTGAGTACCACAACACTGAGCGTGGAGAAACCTCATGCAAGGGTTGCCTCAAGCTCAGGATCCTGAGGGCAAGTCAGAGGAGACAAACAGGGAGGACAGGAGGATTGAGCCATCCTTCCCTGCAGCTTTCCCTCCCCCAGGAGCCAGCAGGAAGCTGCACTGCCTGTGAAGCTGGAAGGAAGGCAGCTCACCTGGAAAGCATTGTTCAGCCACAGCACTGAGCAGGAGGTTATGCGCCCAATCCGATGCAGATTGCCTGATATCAAGTTGGTTTCATTCAGCCAGCAGCCAAACACATCATAGGGCTTATTCCTCACCCTGGAAAGCAGCGTGAAGTTCTCTGGAAGGGAAACATGAGTGTGAGGCAGTGACTTCCTTCAAGAGCCCTGGAGAAACCGTGTGGGACAGAGGAAGTGGATCCAGGTCTCTGTAGGAGAGGTAGGTATCCAGGTCTCTGTAGGAGAGGTCAACTCCCATACAGCTCCCAGCCACTGCTACAGTGACAGATTATTTCTCTTTTCCCCAGAGATGTGTGATGATACCTTGCACAAAGGAAACCAAAATAACAGGGCAGTGCACAGAGCCAGAGCACAGAGCAATTCAACCTCCCACCCTTTCCCTGAGCGGGGCCCAGAGCAGGCCCTGGGGACGAGAACAAGTTAGACACATACAGAATTTCCCTCCCACCCCTGCAGCTTGGGGTCTCTCCAGTCAAGGCAGCTGTGCACTCCTGCTTCCTGCTGCACTCCTGATTGCTGGTACTATGGGACTCTGCACAAAAATGGTGAGATAACACAGCTGGGATAAGCTTCATACACAGAGCTGCAGAAAAAGTGAAAGAGGCTCAGGTGACAACACCTCAGAAAGCCCTGTGAGACCTAAGGGTGAGACTAGGGCCACAAAGGTGATCTGAGGGTTGAATGCAGCCACTTTCCTCTGGAGATGGGCTGAGAGAGCTGGGTGTGTCTAGCCTGAAGAAGAAAAGGCTCTGGGAACACCTCAGAGCCCCTTCTGGGGCCTAAAAGGGCTCCAGGAGAGCTGGAGAGGAACCTGGGACAAGGGATAGAGGGATAGGACACAGGGTTAGATGGGATAGTGGGAAAAAATTGTTCCTTGTGAAGGTGGTGAGGCCCTGACACAGGTTGTCCAGAGAAGCTGTGGCTGCCCCTGGATCCCTGGAAGTGTCCCAGGCCAAGATGGACAGGGCTTGGAGCAACCTGGGATAGTGGAAGGTGTCCCTGCCCAGGGCAGGGGGTTGGAATAAGATGAGCCTTAAGGTCTCTTCCAACCCAAACCATTCTGGGTTTCTGTAGCTCTGTGCCAAGGGCCACATATGTCAGAGGCAGGGGCTTCAAGATGAGTGATGTGGATAAGCCTTGCCCAGACTGGCACTTAGAAGAGAAATGAGGGTAAATACACAAAACACTGCCTTGAGGTGCTGCTGTAGTGACCCGAACAGAGTTAAAGCTGTCTGTGAGGTTTCCCCTCTAGAACTGTGATTGGAACCCTTTAGCTGAAGGAGTCAGGACGAGCTGAGACAAGGCTACTGCACAACCAAAGAAGGGAAGCCCCTCAACCCAGCACTCATATGCCCCAGAGAGTCCCAGGGAAGTCCCACTTACCCATGCTGATCACAGCAATCTCCCCTGAGGAGGAATTGTGAGGCCCCACAAAGACACCAGATACCAGCAGGAGGGAGTCATCAGAGTTGAACTGGGAGAACTGGGTGTAGCTCCAGTTGTATGGCCTCATGTTGGAGCTGTGCTGCAGGGAGATGTCCAGCTCATTGCTCCAGATCTACAGAGAGATGGACAGTAAGGAAGCTGCTGAGAAGGCTGAGAGTGGTTCTGCTTTATCTGTTCTGCCAGCACCCACCGGGACATGAAAAAACAAACAGTATCAAAAACCCCATTTAACTGCCTCCCACTCACCACATCCCTGTCCATTCCCCTGACAGAAAATGGAGAAGGGCCAAATGGAGAACTGCTGCTCCACTGGCCAGAAGAGAAGGTGTTCAGGTAGTGAATGGTGCTATCACAGCTGGGTTTCCAGCATGTTCAGACAGATTCCTCCCAGGACAACCACTCAGGGAAGACATGATCCACTGCAGTTGATCATTATCTCCCTAGTCTTCATCAGACCCAGGGCACAACAGGACACTGATCTGCATCTAGAAAGCAAAGCACTTCGGCCACCTCCACACACACTCAGGCTGGAGCTGAAACACACAGCCCTCAAGGCTACATTTGCAGGAGTCATTAGTTCTATGGCTTAGAAGACAGCTCAGCACCCACAGGAACCAGCCCAAGTCCAGGGATATCTGGTCAAACCTCTTCAAAAACTTCCCAAAAGTTGCTCAGGGCTAAGCCCCACTGGACCAAGGCTGCAAGGGTTGGACAGAGCACCTACCACTTTACCTTGACCGTGCAGTCTTTGGAGCATGATGCAAACAGGCAGCCAGAGTGGGAGAAGCTCAGGTGCAAAACTTGGTCATTATGCTCCTTCAGGGCCTGAACCTCCACGCAAGGGATGGTGTCGTAGAGCCTCTGGAACTCATCGTACCACGAGACAGCACCTGCAGCACAGAGCAGGGACACGGGACAGGAGTGTGACTAGAGGGAAGCAGAGCTGGGCTAAACATGGCATCAGACTTTAATAAACCAATCCTGGCCCCTGCAAGCAAGGCCAGGAGCTCTGCTGGGGCACCAATACAGGGCTGCAGCTCAGCTACCAGCCCTCAGCATTTTCCTCAACAGCTTCCCTACTCCCACACACAAAACCCCTTTCTTCCAGTACACACACAGCTCCACACCACACTTCTGCTTTTTAAACCAGCACAGCCCCTGCTGGAACAGCCTGGGCAGAGGCACTGGCTGTCAGACCAAAACCTTGCTCAGGACAAAACAGTCCTGAGAAGGAACACATGTGCCAGCACAACCGAATCAACCAGGTGGGACAAGAGAGAAGCTGCTCATCACCATACCCAGCTCTCCACTGATTACCTCTGTCTTGTCTAGCACAGAATAAAGACAGTTCCAGAAGGGGTCTGGGACCAGGAAAAAAAAAAACATCTCCATGAGGTAAGAGACTGGAAAAATGAGAGAGAAGAACATAAGCTGGGCATAGTGTGCTGAGCACAGCCTGGGGCACACTCACAGGAGTCTTACTGATGGACAATAAAAAACAAATAAAGACGATTTTAAATGAAGGGCCCAGGCCAGGCAGCCTACAGACTTCTTGTAGCAGCAAATCCCAGAGAAGCAAAGAGGATTAGACATGTATATGGATAAGGGCCAACTTTCCTAGTGACACTGAACAGGACTGAAGGATTTTTTGGAACACGCTGCAGCCCAGGAGGCACCTGCTCCTGCAGGCAGGGACCAGCTTGCTGCCAGCACATCCCAGTGCTGCTCAAGGCTGGGCGTTTCAACCCCCTCCAAACTTCCTGGTCCTGGTCCATCCAGCTGGGAAAAGCCTAGGCAGGCCCCATTTGGCCCATTTCATCTTACAGACCCACTGCATACCATTCCTTTAACCATGGGGCTGCCCAGGGCAGCCAGGCTGGCAGGGGTATTCCTCAAACTCATGCTCCAGCCCCTGCCCACATCTGCCAGCTGTCCCTGTCCTGCTGCCTTGTGCAGAGTGCCCACAGCTCCAGCAGCCAGTGAGGTGCCTGAATACATTACTGAGCTACATCAACTGCTTGATCTTAATTAGTGCTCAAGAACAGGGCTGGCAGCTGACTAAGCAGCTCCAGGAGGCTGGGAGGGAACGAGCCTGGTCAAAAGGCTTCAGAAAAACCCTAAAGAGAACATCCTCAGCCCCATGGAGCTCCCAGGGTCTGCAAAAGCAAAGTCACAAATCCTGGAGAAATCCCATCTACATCCACCTCCTCCTAGAGCCCTCCTGCAGTGGTGTTCCTGCTGCAAGATCAGCTCCCACTGCCTGATCCTTGGCACTTCTTCCTGCCCTACCGTAGCCACTGCAATTCACAACCCAAAACCCACTTCCCTCAGCCACAGCTGGGGGCCACCTGCACGGCCCTCCCGTGCCCTGCAACACATCAGGAACGGGCTACTTGGAGAGAAATCCCCCTGGGCTGCAAGGGCTCCTGCTGCCAAGTCCCAGCTGGTGTGACAGAGCTGGCTCATCTTTCCAGACTGCACCAAAATGCTTCCAGCACTGGATGCTCAGCAGGGAGCAGAGCTGTGATCACACAACTGCCACCCCCTAAGCCTTCTGACAGCTCAGCCAGGGACAGCCCTGCCAGGCTCTGTCAGCTCCTATTGTGAGCCCAGATCAAGTCCAACCTGTCCTGGTGCTGTGGGGCAGCTGCTGATTCAGCACATGTCCCCAGTGCTGCCACAGGGCCACACACCCCCCAGACAGGCACAGGTGTCTCTGCAGAGCCCGGCCCCTGGGACAGTTGGAGCAGCCAGCGGTGCTTGTGGCAGTGCCTGGTCCAGCTGGAGAAGGGACAGAGCTGCAGCAGAGGGGCTGCCAAGTCCCGGAAAAGCCAAGGCAGCAGTGATTCCACAAATCCCATGGAAGGCTGGGATGGGGATGCAACAGCATGTGGTGACTCACTGCAACTCCCGGGATCTCCCTGGACAGCAGCTACAGAGAGCACCTGCCTAGAGAGCTGAGGAAACCTTTCTGTGAAAAGAAGGGAAAGGCAAAGCATTTTCAGAAACCCCCGTTTCTGAAGAGTCTGGGCAGACCCAGAGCCCTCCCCGTGCACGTCTCAGCCCACGACACACTGTGACACAGCTAAGGCAAGGCGGGTCAGGGGTTCCACCACCCCGACAGCGGCGGGCAGCGGGCAGAGCGGGGGAGCGCGGTCTCCGTCCCAGGCTCGGGGCAGGTGCCGCCCCCGGAGCGCACCTGGGTGCCGCGGCACATCCCGGGACACGCGGTAGTAGCGGTAGAAAAGCTCCTTCCACAGGAATTCGTCGCGGGCCACGGCGCGCCACTGCTGGCAGACGAGCCCCACCGAGAGCACGTCGGCGTGGTCCAGGTACAGAAAGATCTCGAAGAGGACGGTGTCCGGGAGCCGGGGGCAGCCCGCGTCCATCGTGTCATTCTGCCGCCGCGCCTGGAACCGAGCGGGGTGTTTGTGTCAGGCCCGGAACGGGGACCCGCACCCGCCGAGGGCCCGCGGCNCGCGGCCCCCCCGAACCTTGCCCGCTGCTCCCTTCGTGCCGTGCCCGGTGCCCTGGTGGCGCCCGTGGCCGGTGTCCCCCCCATTGCCATGCCCCGTTTCCCCGGCGTCCCCTATGGCCGGTGTTCCCCCCGTGCCGTGCCCGGTGCCTCCCACGGCCGGTGTTCC
>WBNO01010630.1:0-24686 GCA_013400575.1 Peucedramus taeniatus
TGCAGATGATAAGTTTAGTAGGTATCTTTAAGCACCATTAGGTAATTTTACAGCTTGTTCCTGGCCAACAAAGGGAAATGGGCCATTAAAGATGCAGTACTAAGAAGCCATCTGCCAAAGCCTGCAGAGGCTGGCTGGTTGAATTAGTGGCTGGGGTCTGCCACTGAGAGGCCTTGCACTCATGTCTATCGCAGTTAACAGGAATTAACAAGAGGAAGTTTTAAAAAGAAAACAGTTTGTACTGGAAGTTCCCCTACTTGCCTTTTTGGGATCGTATTCTGACAAATAGATTGTTAGTCAAAACTTTACTCATTGGGTAACAGAATTGGTGGTGGAAAATAAGAGCTTTAAATTCCTATTTGGCTGAATAAATCTAGACCAGATGAAAATATACATTATAGAGGAGAATGCTGGGAATATATAGAAGCCAAGAAAAGAGAAAATATCAACAAGAGAAAGATATTATTTGTTCTATTCTAGAAGAAAATATTATGAAGAAAAATATTAAGAAAAAGAAAAGCAAAAATAATCTGAAACTAATAAGCTTGATCTTCAATATTCTAGTTTTTGTAGTCAGGCATACTACAGTGAAGGCAATTTGCAGTTTTAAGTAATTTAAAATTTATCTGGGATTTTATTAATATTCTGTATTTCCATCCTATCTTTTTCTTTTTGCCTATAAGACATATCATCCAAATACATTTTCTGAACAAGTAAGTGTGTGTAAGTAGCTACACTCTGAGAGATTTTATGGAACTGGATTTTACTTGCCACACCTTCTATTATCCCTCCCCAGAGCCACCTGCCTGTGTCTCTCAGCAGCTGCCAGCTACATGGCCTCAAGGGGTTTTGGAAGAAGGGGGCTGACATTCACTAGATACAGCAGAGAACATTTTGTCAGGTCAGATTCAGGCTAGTTTTCCATGTAGGGTTATACTACAAATGCCATTTAAAATGTAGTTACATGCACATGAGAAATTGTAACAGTTGTTTTAAGAGACCATATTATAAATGTTCACAGAAGGACGGCAGTTAGAGGACTGCAATGATGGGACGAAGGCTTTTAAGGAAGGAGAGGCAGGCACGGTGATGTGGGGAATAACCTGCTTCATGAGAGCATTTGAAATGCAAACAGCTCTGCCTTGGGGCAGAGCAGGAGTCAGTGAAGAGCTTCTGCATCAAGATTAGGGCAGACCAACACAGGCACTGTTATGGTGGGAATGTGCTACGGCTTGCCTGCTCAGGAAAATAAATGTAGGTAATGCCTTCAGCAAACAAGCAGAAGTTTTCACTGCCCCTGGTCCTCAAGGGGAGCCTTAACACCCTTAAGTTCTCCTGGAAGGACAGTCCAGCAGGACTCAAGTAATCTAGGATACTTCTCGAGTGCATGGAAACCTCTTGGAACACATAATGGAGGACCCAAGAAAGAAAGGTACTCAGCCAATCTGATACTTAAAGAAAATGGAATAACTGTTAGGAAACATGAAAGTTAGAGGTTGCCTTGGCTGCAGTGACTATAAAGTGGTGGAGGGCAGATCCTAAAAGGAGATAGGAAGGCAAAAATCAAGACCACAGCCTTGGATTATACAAAAAGCCATTTCCATCTCTTCAGGGGTCTGCCTGGAAGAATGCCATGGGATAAAATCCTCTGGAGAAGAAGGGCTGTAGGGCCCATCCAGTAGGGCTGGCTGATATGAAAGGATCACCTCTCAGAGCTCAAGAAAGGTCTGTCCAGACAAGTATGAAATAAAGCAGGATAACCTTCTAGGGGGCCTGAATGGATGTGCAATAAGCATATCACTCCTAACAGGAGCTGAAATCTTGGAAGGTATGGGAATAGCAACAATAAAGGATTTTACAAGTAAACAAACTGCAAAAGAAAAAACAGAGGAAAATATGAGTCTGCTGCTGAATGGAGCATGGGAACTGGTGACAAATTACACAGAAAAGTCAGAGCCTTCCTAGGCTCAGTCTTTACTAATTAGAGTGGCCTTTAGAAATCCAAGGCCTCTAAGACCAAATAAAATATATGGAAAAAAGAATAATTACCCTCAGTGGAGGAGAACTGACTTAGGGGAAGATTAATCATATTTGACATGCATAAATCCATGGGGCCTGAAGGGATGCACCAAAAGTGCTGAAGGACCTGTTACTACAAGGCCACTTGATTACCTTTGAAAGGTCATGGTGATTGAGGGATGTTCCTAGAAAAAGGGAGAAAGCAAAGATCACTTCTGTCTTTAAGAAGGTGAGTTGGAAATGTTGGGAACTCCAGGACACAGAGCCTCACCTCAGTCTCTGGGAGCTGTTGGGAGAAAACCTTCCGGAAACACATTTTCAAACACATGAAGGACAAGAAGTTTATTGAGAATAGTCAGCATGTATTTATGAGGGGAAAACACACTTGTCCAGCCTGATGGCTTTTACAATGAGGTCACTAGCTAGGCAAATAAAATGAGGAGAGAAGCTAATTTCTTTAACTTGACTCCAGTGAAGTCAGTCTATCTCTGCCATCACAGACAAGCCTGCAAAGTGAGGGTTAGAAAAGTGGACAATGCCATGGATTAAAAGTGGGCTGAGCTGCTGGACCCAAAGAGTTACTACCAGTGGCTTGAAATCCAGGTGGAGGCAAGTCAGTACTTGTGTATCTCAGGGCTCAATACTGGGGCCAATATAGTTTAACCTTTTCACCAGGGACCTGGGATACTGAGTCAGAGTACACCCTCAGGAAGTTTACAGATGATACAAAGCTGGGAGGAGTGACTGATAAATCATAAGGGTGCAGTGCTCTTCAGAGGGACCTAAAGAGGTTGGAAAAATAGGCAGAGAGAAATCTCATTAAGTTCAGCAGGGGTAACTGAACATTATTGTTCCTCAGGAAGAACAACTGAGGCGCCAGTACATTCTGGCAGCTGAGTAGCTGGAAAGCAGCTTTGCTGAGAAGAACATTTGGGTTCTGGCAGACTAAGCTGACCATAGGTGAACAGTATGCTCTCAGGGTGAAAAAGGCCAACAGCACCTTTGGCTGCATTAAGAAGAGCACTAGCAGCAGGTCAGAGGCAGTGATCCTTCTCTCTACTCAGCCCTGGTGAGGCTGCCCCTGAGTGCTCAGTCCAGTTCTGGGCTCCTCAGTAGAAGAAAGGCATGGATTTAACTGAACAGTGTCAAGTGCAGGACCCCACAGATAATGGATGAAAAAACTAGAACATCTCTCATATGTAGAGAGATTCAGAGGTAGGACTATTCACTTTGAAAATAGAACATTCAGGAGATTTTATCTATGTGTATAAGAACCTGATGAGAGAGAATGAAGATGAGGGGCAGATTCTTCTGCATAGTCCAGCTGGCAGGACAAGAGGCAACTGGCACAAATTAAGATATGAAATACCACCTGACCACAACAAAACGAGTTTTTGCTCTGAAGGTGGTCAAGAACTGGAACAGGTTGCCAAGAAAGGTTGTGGAATCTCCATCCATGGACTGACAATCTGCTCTACATGGCCCTGCTTTGAGCAGGGAGGTTGGATCAGATGATCTCAAGAGGTCTTGTCCAGCCCAAATTATTTTGTGACTCTCTAATTTTGTCCAGTACAGCCCCAAATGTAAGGACTAGTTCCAGAGAGCTCACTGTCTTACTGCGTTGCACTCATAGCCTTTAAGAAGCACCTTTACACCAGAACTGCTAGCGTGTGACTTAAGCATGATCAGTTCAGGAGGTAAGGAGGCCTGTTCCCATCAACCAACCTGGAGTTGTACTGTACAGCTCCCATCTGGACTTGTATGGCTATAGGAGTACTTTGACAGAATAACTTAGGTACCAGACCTAGACCAAATGCTACAGATTACAGATATCTTGACAGGTTCACAGAGCAATTCCTTCCCCAACAGAGAGAGAGAAACTGACACACACTTGCACTTCCATCCAACAGCAGAGCCTAGAGACTGGAAACAGATTCAGGGATGTAGAGAACTTAGGTACATGCTCGGCCAGGTACCTTGGTGAAGGCAGAATATGTCTTTGACACCGGACAGGCTATTTTCTCATTACTGGAAGAGCAAAAGCTAGTTATCACTGGAAACATTTGTAAATATCTATCTTGTAGTCTGGGCCCAGAAATTTAGCAGGTGACAGTTTACATTATCACAATATGTATCATGCAATAAGACTGAAAGGGGCTTGTTTAGTTCAAAAATTTAATATTTCAAAAGTCAAACTATTAGAAGAAATGGGGACTGAATTCTCTAAAGGAACAGTATTTTAATAAGATCTTTAAATCCTTTTGTGGCCTCCATATCTATATATCCCCATGATGTTGAAAAGAACTACAGTTTATTAGTTGTTACTATTTCCAGTGAGCTTTTATGGGTTTAACTGCAGGATAAAGCAAGACTTGAAATAGCTTTCAAAGGTGGCTGTCTTTTTTCCATGATCGCTGCAGCTGCCTGACACAGAACTTTTTGTCAAAGCAGAAATCCAGTTTTGTTGTGCCATAAATAAACAAGATTTGGTGCACTACAGTAGTACTGGTGTATGTCTGAGGATCCCACCAGTTTGAGAAATTTTCTGTGGCCTTTAGGACAGTTTTGGCTAAGCAGTCACTTAGCCAAAGTGCTAAGCGGCACTAACTGCGAGTGGTGGAAAGAACTGTTATGGTTTTTTCATCTATTTTTTTTGTTTTGGCCTACACACTCTGAAATACTTCCAGTGACAGAAATCATTAGTTTATTGCCCGCAGTTATGTCATAAAGAATCAGCTTGTCTTAGAAAGGTTTTATAAAAGATTCAGATTTTGGATTCAAAAATGTCACTGAAAGTCAATGATATTTAGAGCCTGACTCTGTTTCTCCTATATTTATGAAACCTAGCCTGATGATAAAAAATGTCAGGAGAAGTTGCATTACCAACAAAACAGAATCCTGATACAAAAAATACAGCTTTTGTTAATTAGCCCTATAAAAACACACATACAGAAAAACCTGCTCAAAAAAAAATCAAGGAAGGTCCTGTTGTCACCAGCATTCACTTTGAGAAATAAAAGATTTTTATGGTTTATTTAAAGAGGAACTGTTAAGACATATTGTGAATGAAATGAAAGGAAATTTTGTGTGCTTTAACAGCTGAGGCCTTATAAGAGGAGACATGCTAGAGTAAGCTTGGGCAGATGACAGGAGAGATTAACAAGGAAAACCTTCATTTTAGCTAAGGGTAAAATGATAATTTTTTCATCTTGAATACATACAACATTGCTTGCTTTATGTCAAACTTCTCAGCTCATACACAAGCAGCTAAATCTTTAGAAAGACATCCTCAGTGTCCTGCAACCCATCTGCAGGAGACACAAACTATGCAAAACCAAAATTTTATCACAATGCTGGTGGCAAATGTCCACATTAGTGAATAACCCTAGTTTCTTTGAGTCAACAAGCTTCAGTTGTGTTTGGGTTTTTTCTTTCTTTTCACTTTTTTTGATGTTGGTTTCTCAGAAGACAATTACATTATTGTATTTTTTTAAGTTTCTTGACACCTTTTGCCATGCCTTGGGACATTTACAAAAGTCTGCAAACTCTGTGGCAAAAAAATATCTTGTTAGTTAGCTGATACTCAACCAACTCCAATTACAACACAACCTGAATACTAAAATTATCACTGCTTTTTGCTCAAAAATTTTGGGTCAGGCTGTGACTGCTACTGTGACATAAAATGTTTTCAACATATGCCTGTCCAAGGACAATTTATCATCTGCTCTTTTCTTTGCCAGGAAAATTCATGGGCAGAAATTCTCAATGCAGCCCAAAACAGTAGAAAATTGAAATGCATAAAACAGGGAGTCACCATGAAGACAAAACAGTAAGATTATCATTTGTGAGATTTTCATTCTTACCAGAATTCCCCAGGTCAGAGAATATTTTGACTGCTCTGAGACAATCTCTATCATGTGGATTGGTGGAAACTGGGAAATAGCATATTTCCCTTTCCCTTTCTTACACTGAACAGTGAACATCCCCTGTTTGGCTGAATGGACCCTTGCTTTGACCTTTACAGCCTTGCTTCTGCAGATTTTGTGTTTAAAAGCCAGGGATCTGGAACTAAACATTCAAAATCTTGTAGGTCCTGAGTAAATAAACAGCTAGGCAAAATCTTTCTGTTTGATCTACAATTTTAATTCCTCCAGAAACTGCATCAAACATTCTCCTGGAGGGCTAGAAATGCATGGGATTTGGAGTCTTTGTAAAGTCTTTCAGTTTTCATTCTCTTTACTCTAAATACATATACTGAGCTAGGAGTTTAGGAACAGATAAAGAGTACACTTGGCATCACTGACAGTACCATGTGTTTGTGTATCCCGTTTCTGGATTCACAAACAAACCACTGTGCAATTCAAGAAAAAACAATTTTTACTTAGAATTTCCTACCTGAGCAGCTACTTATACACTATGTAGACTACTTTGAGTACCTGAGATTTGGCCTTCAATTTGACAAGTGAAATACTAACGTTTACCATGCCTTATAGGGCTCTTGAACAACTACATCTCAAAAAAAAAAAAAAAAAAAAAAAAAAAAAAAAAAAAAAAAAAAACCAAAAAAAACCCAAAAAAAAAAAAAAAAAAAAAAAAAAAAAAAAAAAAAAAAAAAAAAAAAAAAAAAAAAAAAAAAAAAAAAACAAACAAAAAACCAACAAAAACAAACAAACAAACAAACAAAAAAACTCCACAAAAACAAAAACAAAAACAAACCACCAAAAAACTAACAAAACCTAAAGCCCTAAAAATCCAAAAGAAAAACAGTCATGGTACACAACTAATTTTAAAGCATATAAATGCTAAACAGATGTGTTGTTATAATGCCTAAGTATTCATTGTCACTTTTCTAAAAGATATTATGTCATCAGCATGTGGTTTGGACATGTTTCTGCTGCTGGCTTTGGGGATTAGTCTATTAGAGGACTGAGTTTTTTCTGTTAAGTCTGGTTACAGTCAATGCTGTACAAATAATAATCACTATTATTTCACCATGCTAATGTTGACAGTATACAGTTATTGGCAAACTAGAATGTTTCTCAGTTCACCTGAACATCATCTTTCTAAAGGAAAAGATACTTCTTTCCATATCCAGATGTGAGGTTAGTCTATCACAAGTAGGCTGTTCATTGTCCTCCCCTTTCCCTTCCAACTATTAATTGACTTTGATCATTCCCTTCTTGATTATCTCTGATTCCTGCTGATTACTCAGCAACCATCCTTTTTTTCCTAAATGAGTCAAAGTGCCACTGATTCAGATTATGAGAAGGAAATACAAGTTCCCACTGTATATTTTCAAGCATATGAAATGGCACTGTCTTTCTGAAATTCCTAGACATGATTCACTGTGAGATGGAAAGAAATAAAAAAATCCCTCATGTCAGCACTGTCGGTAAAGCCTGTTTCACTCCATACTATTGCTGAGAGGCTCTCAGCATTTGTCAGGTCTTTCCTAATCTTTGACTTTCCTGCAAGTATTACTTTCTGCTCAGTAATACAAAACAGTCACGGAACAGGTATCACATATATCCCCTATTACAAGGATTCTAAGCATGACTCAGAGGATTTCCCAAGTGAAGCAAACTTCTGGAAAGGGAGACACATGAAACACTATAGAGATCTGTGTTTCTAGGAAATTCCTATGTTCATTTGCACATGGAGGAAGCAACTGTTATGGGAAGTCATCTGCTGGACAACATCTTGGGTGAGCCTTCAGGGAAAAGGGAACAATTTAGGCCTTGGTTTTTGTAGCTTTTCTCTACTTGGAAACAATTCTTTCAGGTTAAATGTGTAATCAAAAATTGTGTAATGACTTGCAGTTTCATATAAACAGTGTCAGGCACTGAAAATTATATTTCCACAGTCCATAATATGCATATGTAAGTTTTGTGGCACTGTAACTGAAGAATTTGTACTATAAAGGTTATTTATCCCTGTGACAGAGAGCTTACAGCTCAGCCCAAGAACGACTAACAGGTTGCAGAGCCTTTCTCTGGGGAGCCTGTCATTAATGTGAGTTACAGCGTAATAACAATTGCCTGGCATCTCAGTCACTGCTTAGGCACACAGAGCCTACATGGAACATTTGGGCAGGAGAAGTAAAGATTATTGTTCAATACAGCTTATGCAGACCTATCCACATGGCTTGCAGAAGGTAACAGAGAGGGCAACTATTTACATTATTTCTTTTACCCATCAGATCTGTTTGTAGTTCAAGCACTAGGCCCTGTCACAGACACATTTATAAGATTGGCCTTCATCTTTTGGCTTTGAACACCAAAATGCATATGCAGGATGCACATTTTGTTTCCTGTTTCACTGCAAGCAGTTTCTGGAATGTGTTGGTTGATGGGTTTCAGTCAAAACTGCTCAGCTTACAGTCAGTTAAAGCATTAAGAGGAGAATGAAAGAGAATGATTAAACTCCAGATCCTGTTGTATATCTGTGCAATTCCAACCAAATAGAAAGTAGATTTTCATGGGGGTAACAGCTCTGCACAGAGGTAACTTATGGGCAGATTGGAGACTGTAGATGAAATTCTACAGGGCTTGAAAACTATGACCCTGTAAAGTTGCACACCTCCGATGAACAGCCACAGGATGGTTGTTTAAGGGGCTGTTGGGGGTTGGATCTGTTTCTTTTGTGTTTGTGGAATTTTTTCCTGGTGGTTTTGCTAGGTAACTAATTGCTGCATACTTATGGATACTTATTGAAACAAAAGGGGGCGGCAAGTTGCTCCTGGGGAACAGCAGTGAACAGGACAGTTCGGTCGGAGGACACCGCTCTGAAAGGACGTGGGAGTACTAGAAGCCCTGCTTGTTTTTTCCTGCACTGGATTTCTCTCCAGAGGAAGATTGGACTCATCTCGTCACCACTGGACTTTCCTACAGGACTATTTCTACTTCACAGAACTGCATCTACTACTCAAGGAGGATTTCATCTGGACTGCTTTCACCACCCTGATACCCAGGGTGTCAGGTCACATCCATGACTCTGTCAGGGCATTTTCTGAGGTTTTGTTGGTTTTGTTTTACTTGTCTCTTAGTGCTATTACATTTGTATTTGTCTTTGCTTTGTCGAATATTCCTAGTAAAGAACTGTTATTCCTACTCCCAAATCTTTGCCTGAGAGCCTCCAATTGCAAGATTATAATAATCTGAGGGAAGGGGTTTACATTCTCTATTCAAAGGGAGATTCCAGCTTTTTGCTGGCAGGTACCTGTCTTTCAAACCAAGACGGGGGCAAGCAAGCAAGTCACATAGCCTGCGCTGGTGGACTGAGAAAACACAACTCACAATTATCAAGGACTCACCATCAATTAACACCACCTACTCACATGCCTTATATTGGTCATATTTATAGAAGTGTTTGCATTGCAGCTCTGAAAATTCAAGGCTTCTGCTTTTGATTTTTCCAGGACATTGAAAAGGTATAAGAGAGCATTTTATGTTTTCTTGGATAGACCCATAGAAACAGGAAGGAATAACCTACCAAAGCTTCTAAGTTTTGTTTTGGTTTTCTGAAGTCATGCAGTCCCCTGGCACATAACAGTTTTCCATGCTAGAACCAAATCACATTTGCCCTATCGAAGCATGGAGCATAAGCTGGTGAGTAACCATTTTTGTTAAGTTGTTCTAGTGTTTTCAGTTACTTTATTTTCTACCAGTCAGTGTGGATCTAAGTATACTTCAAAAACTTTTCTGCTATTTACTTCTTGAAGCTTCCCTCAGCTAGGATGTTGTAGAAAACATGTCTTGGGAACAGCTAATATGAACAATTCTATGCTCAAACCTAATTTTTGACAGGAAAACAATTTTCCATTTAAAAATGGAAAAAAACTCATTACTTTAAACTCATGACTGGAACATTAAATGAAGAAATGTGTTTTACAACAGTGTCACTAGTATTTGTGTACACAGCACCAGCTGTGAATCTTGTGTGGTGCCAATAGTTTGGCAGCAACGACAAAGGCATGAACAAGCTCTTCTCCTGTAGCAAACCAATGATGCCTTGAACCTGCTTTCAAGAGTAATTCAGCTTTTCCTGAAATACAGTACATAAACCTAAATCTGTTCTATTTTAATGAATAGAATGAATGAATCACAGTCTTGCAGAAAATACACGGCAAGACCTGGGTCCCTTTGCTAAGGACAAAGGGAGAGTGAATAAGCAGGAGGTTTGTGTGTACTGTAGAAAAGTTTTCTAACAAATTGAACATTGCCCTTAACTGTCAGTGCAAAGACTGACAATGGTGCAAGAATGATCTCTGCTTTTTTCTTCTCCTCTACCTCCTAAGCAACCTTATATGTTCATGTTCAGGGTTGCATGCACTTACATTTTTCAAAAACAAAAAGGAGACTGTTATCCTTCCTACTCAAACTTATCTGTTAAGGCCCCAGGCCTCTCACAACCCTTAATAATCAATACACTAGAAGAAATACAGCTGTCTTTTCACATCATAGTCTAGATTTCAAGTTGTTTACCTCAAAGTACTGAGTAGCTAAGTAACAGTATTGACAATCCTCTGCATGAGGGACTACAGTGGCCCACATAGTACAAAAATAGTATATACAAAAACCACAGAGCTAAAGGAAAGACACTCAGTCTCTGAAATAAACTCCCTTCAGAATGACCCCCATAATCCCTACCTTTCACTTTTTTGGTATGGCCTTAACACATGCAAACACACTCATGAAGAAAAGAAATACATAAGATGCAGTCATGTAGACAAGGGCTAATCATGTCGTGCAGCACTACCAGTGAGTGTTCAGCTGAAAGTTCAACTGACCAAACTAATATGATGCAGAAAAATCTATCCTAGCAGAAGCCATACTAAACAACTTTTCTCTGGAAATAATTTTTCTTCCTGTAATCTCTTGCTGACTTTTTTTCCTTATGAGCATGTAAAGCTTTTCAAGGCAGAGAACTTCTGCAGAACTAGGCACAGAAATGTACAAATGCAGTTGTCTTTTAATGGTTAAAACACAAGTGACCCAATCACACCTATAAATACCTATGCTGAAAAAGTTTGATGGTTTTCTCTGTGGCATTATCAGAATAAACACTGTACTTAAAAATGTTTCAGGTTAATCTGAGTATATAATTCTTGGCTTTGTGTTTAAAGATAAAAGAATCATGAAATTCTTTAGGTTTGAAAAGAACCTTAAGATTCAGTCGAATCATAAACCTAACACTGCCAAGTTCATCACTAAGACATGTGCCTAATGCCTTCTACATGACATCTACATGCCGTTTATATATCTCCAAATGACTCAACCACTTCTCTGGCAGCTTGTTCCAATGCTTAACAAAGCTTTTCATGGAGAATTTTCCCCCAATATTCAATCAAAACTCCTCCTAGCACAACATGGAGCTATTTTCTCTTGTCTGGTCTCTGACTACCTAGGAGCAGTGGCTGACCCTCGCCTGACTACAACCTCCCATCAGGTGGCTGTAGAGAGCAGTGCCCCTCTCAGACTCCTTTTCTTCAGACTAAACACGCCCAGCTCCCTCAGCCACACCATATAAGACTTGTGCTCCAGACCCTTCAACCGCTCCTTGCCCTTCTCTGAAACCGCTCCAGCACCTCAATGTCCTTCTTGTAGGGAAGGGTGCAGAACTAGGCACTGGATTCAAGTTGGGCCTCACCAGTGCCAAGTACAGGGGGAAGATCACTACCCTGATCCTGTTTGCCACAGTATTTTTGATACAAAGGCTCCAACACAGCTTTTAGCCACACAATGTTTTTTTAATCCATGTATTTTCTACATACATATTTGACTTTCTTCAAAAAAATACCTAAAAAACACGAGAACCTCATTTAAAAGCAACTAATAAGTTTTTTTCCCTCCTGAAGTTTCTCCTTTTGCTCTATTTACATAATCTATATGAATTTAGAAGGCCAAAATTCTATTTGAAAGAGGATGGAGAAACTTAATGATAGTATCGATGTTTTTGTATGAAGCAAAAATCTTCTCCTGGATTTACGCCTTCCAAAAGTTCCCTAAGAGCCACACCAAGTGGCACTCCAGCTCCTCAACAGCGAAATAAAATTGAGATTGTATCTTAAACAAATTAGGACTAAAATATTTTATTTTCATGCCTCTATGACCACACTTCATTCTGATGATTGTTACCATATCTCTGGTGCAGCTGATGATGCCCTGTCATGCATCTCTTCGCTTGGCCAGATTGTGCATAAAACATGCCGCAAAGTACCAGTGTTGTCCTCAGAGGATTGACCTTAAGGATGAAAATGCATTTCTCAAAGTAGGGACTACCATGAATTTTCTACAATATTTCTGAGCTTAAAAAACAGCTTCAATTTTGCAAAAAAAAAACAAACAAAAAACAAACAAACAAAAAAACCCCAACCAAACAAAAAAAAACCATAAGCAAAAAGTAGTCACTAAAAAAATTGATTCCTGTGAATCTTTCTTTGTGTTCCAAACAATGAACCAGCAAAATCATTATGATAGGTAAATTCTTCTAAACACATTCTGCCTTGCAGCCTGTAACACAAAGTCTTTTTTTATGAGGTTTCACCTAAGAAGCTATTCTTGTTCATCACATGAAAGAATTCACACATCACTGCAGAATGCAGAGTGCTCAGTTCACAAAAACCCACTTTCCAAGGTAAAGCATGTTCAAGGTATAACATTTCCCACGCTTTTTGAGTTGGGCACAAGCTCAACCCCAGCATGCATACTTAAAAATTGCAGACATTGGCTGTGCTGAGAAGGTGGCTAAAGAGAAGAGGTCACAAGTTCAGTTAGGGTAGAAGCATTCTGATTCTCTGAGAGACTAATTTAAATAGTGTCCCACAACATATGTACTGACATTGTGCTGGAAAACTGAATTAGTCAAGAACAAGAGAGATGACAGATATTGGACAGACCACTCCAGTTCCTCCATGGGACACCACTTCTTGCACCACTTCTTGGTGTTCCGTACTTTTTTCTTCCTCCAAAAGGAGCATCAGACTGAGCAGAGATCCTGAAACCTCTGCAGAGCCAGTTAACACATCCCTTTCATCTCAAGTTTTCCCTCCACCACCATTCATGCCACCTCTTAAATTGATTTCCCTTTATCCCCCTCAAGTCTGAGAAATGGAGAATGGAGGAAGGAAGCCACTGATACCTGCTTCTTAGTCTGTTAGTAAAAGTGCTTTTTTAGCCCTTAATGACTACCATAATACTGGAAACACATAACACAAGGCATCAGACTCCCAGTACACATTCTCCAAGTGAGACAGCATTCCTTCATACCAGCAGTGCCAAATCCTCCTCATGGAAAAACAGAGAATACACTAATAGATTTGCACTTATTTTCTACTGTACATATTTTCTTCTATCATCAAAACTAAATTGCAGAATGGGTTAATTCATATGTCTGAGCTGGCAGTGGACCTTTATGTACCTCAAATGATACACATAGCAACAGACCAAGGGGCTACACTGAGGAAGGCACATCAATGATATGGCTTCAGGACTAGACTACTAGTCTAGACTACTCCCAAGCTTCAGTCCCTAATATTGTATAAGTAGAATACCTAAACTAATTAAGGCATTTTAGATACCAGATACAAATAGGGAATCAAATTCCTCCAAGATATAATCAGTCAGCAAGAAAGTAATTCAATGCTAAGCAGACCAGATAGCTAGCTGCTAAACTGCATCACTCACCATCCAGATGGACTTAATGCAATTTTCATCAGTCTTTTGTGATGATACTCTTGAAGCATGCTAGATTTGTGGGCTGGTTCATATGCCAGCTTAGGTTACTTTGAATCACCTGTTAGATCCTGAACCAAAGGAGCAAGGAGGTGGAAGCTCAGATGTGTAATCTAGTAGTAAAATATCTACCTGATATTTTCCAGGCACATATATTTCAAGACACCAAACTCTGTAAGAGGATAGCTGTGGTGCTGCTGAACATACATATAAGCACAGAATTAATAAAGTTTAATAACTGGAAAAAAACTGTAGCCATAGAACAGTCTGTGTTTTGCAGAATTTTCTTTATTTCATTGACACAAAGATTAATTCCAAGCTCTTGGCAGGCACATCCATGTTGAAAGAGTGATCAAGAAAGGGCAGAAACAGGGGCAAGCAGATAAACCTTACAAAATAAAACCCTTCTACAGACCAAATTCATCAATAGTGTGACAGGTGCAAAGATCAAGCAGAAAGGATTGTTTAGATTTTATATTAGTCTTCAGTTGGTAGACTACAGCTATATGCATCCAGCACTGGGTGACTGAATTACCACTTAACAGCCAGCAGTCTTACCCTTCCCTTTGGTCCTTGACAAAGCTTTGTCTTAAAGAAGGAAACATACCAACTATAGAGATTGTATATTTTTTATTGCGGGGTGGGTGTGCATGAAACAACGGCAGTTCCTGGACAGTGCAAATGCAACAGCTGCAAAAAAATGAAGAAAAAGTATATGCAGGAAATGTCAGCAAACACCACTTTGCCCACACTATGGACACTTCCTCATACTTTGGAACAGGAGTAAGACTAACATAGCTGTAAGAAAAGGTCAGTGATGTCAAACATGCTCCCCACATTTCTACAGGTTATATTGTGAAGAGACCTATGCTCAGTAAAAGTAGTTGAGCATAGTCTTTTCACATCCACCAGTCATCTGTTCTGCCACTTCAGAAAAGTGCCTCAAGCAATAATCATTATTACTGGATAGAGATCCAGAAAAATTCTACAATACCACAAAATTAGTAGGAAACCACAGAAAAAATTGAATCATTTCTACAAGGGCCCTCCAGAATCTTGGTCTGCTTTTGCAGGTGCATTGTTGTGATATACTGGGCTCCTTTCTTTGAAAGCAGAATCACACACATGCTCTGTGAAAAAACGGAAGCTGCTAGCTACCAAAATTTACTAGTCAAACATGGAACAGCCAAAGTATTGATAAAGATGCATTAATTTTTCAGCTGAAGTCCTAGGCTTTAAATATGTTCAAAGTACTTTTTTTTATTTTGATCAGCCATAACTAGGCTATTTGATTATATTATTAACTTTTAATCCTCCTATACAAGAACCTTCATAGCTTAAAAGTGATTTTTTACTTCCTTTAAATGTCAAACTGTGGTTTCTTAAACTGCTTAATCAGGTTTTAATCAATTTAGCTCTTTTAGCTCCTTAGGCAGCCTCCAGTGCTGAAACTGGAATTAAGAATCACAGAATATTTAAGGCTAGCACTGATTTTGGGAAGTCTGTATCCCATCAGATCAGGTTGCTCAGGGTGTTATTCTGCCTGGTCTTGAAAACCCTGAAGGATGGAGATGACACAATCTTTGTTCTCTCTCAACTGCTTTATTTTCTTGATTGGGAAAAAAAATTCATTATGCCAAGCCAGAAAAGAAACCAATTTTCTGTTAATTTCAGCAACATTTTCTATTCTCATTTCAATCTGTGGACCTGATAAAGAAATCATGTGGTGATGTTCTTTGGCCTGTGTTGTACTGGTTCAGATTAGAATAAGTGACATAATGCCCTGCGGCCTTAAATGTCTGTGTATCTTTCGCAGTTACTTGTACAACAGAAAAAACCTCAGCATTCCATTCACTGAAAATCCAAACAAGACATAATTACTGCCATTTTAAGGCTGCAATGAGTACAGGAAAGAATCTAAAACAAATTAATTTATCATATTTGGGAATCAGGATTTAAAGGGAGCACAGAAGAATAGAATTCTCCTGTGAGAATTCTTTCTACGAATTCTTTCTTAGCTCCTTTTTTGACATTGCCAAAACTCATATGGTGAAAGCTGACACAGTTCAACAAAAACTGCATCTTTTCCTAGGATCTACTGCTTTCCACTCCAAATTATTTCTTCAGACTGTTTACCAAAAGCTGAGAAATATATTCCTTGAAAAGTGTTAAACAGTGAGACGAGTAGGTGCCCTAAAGAGCAACTAGTGTTTACCAAAGAATTTACTCTAAAGGTAAATAAACCACAAGCACATCACAAAAATTAATGTTGGGGATGGATAGCTTCACTGTAGTGGCTGAGCAGGCATAAAGACTCTCCTCTGTTCTATTACTGCATTCTCACCCACCGAGGACTGAGACAGATCTCTATGTGGTTACTTACAGAGCTTGTTTCCAGAGCTGTCAGCCTCTTACATGCCTTAAATCCACTTAAATAATAAAGAAATTGGTAAAAATTGAAATAGTAACAATAACATAATCATGTATACAATCCTCTACAGACTGTGAGGCCATTTTACAAAAACAGTCCTTCAAGTTTTGCTATACAAAGAAGTGGTCTTGATATTCAGTACCTGCTTTTATCACCTGCACATAATTCTTGACAGTTCTTCGTTTTCCATGCAACCATCTCCCTGTAAGTGGGAAAGTAGTTGAGGGATGAGGCTCTTTATCAGAAAATGAATAAACCAGGACAGGGGAAAGCAGAAAGGAAATACCAAACCACAGGATGACTGGTAATAGGCCAGAGGCCATTGTGCCAGTATAAACACTGACAAGGTTAAATATAACATCTGTAATAATTTATAACTCAATTGCATTTTTTTTTTTTTTAAACCACAGAGGAGCACCACCACCACCACAAAATGAAGATCCCACCAAACCTGGCTATCCCTACTCTGAAATTATTTTCCTTGAAATTAGGTCCTCAGTGAAAGCTGCACTTAGTCCCAATTCTTGAAATCCCTCTTTAGATACTATACATGAGATATGCCAAATGAAAGAGGAAAAGTTTAATAGGATTAAGCTGAGAGAAGTGTGTTCAGGGTGTCTGTGAACAGTTCTGACTAATCCAACTCTGGATCTCCCCATTAAACTTATTTGCTAATGGAAAAGTCAGCCCAAATACCATCCCCTGGACACATTTTTTTTTTCCACAACAATTATCTTTAGACTAGAAAGATTCAAAGCAATAAAGCAACCTCTAAGTTAAAGCCACTTGACACTTTAAAACTGTTGTCCTATTAGTAAGGTCATGCATAAGCCTGTTTTGTTTTCTGAGTATATCATCTTTCAAGATTTATTTCAGCTGCTGTGAAAAATGAACAATTGTTATATTCATCACCATTAATTTATATGAATGAAAATAGAGACTTTAATTAGTACTATGCCTATGATGCATCTAACCAAAGGCTGCTGCAGAACAGGTGGGAATAAACAGTACCTAACACAGCAACAAAGGTTCCCTCTCTGTTCACTTGTGAAATGCAGAACAGATAACAATACACATGCTCAGTGACTGCATTTCATTCAACAGCTTTATAAGCAGTACTCAGATAGGTTGACAGTTAGTATCACATCCAAATATGGGACTGATGTGAAAATCAATCAAAAATATTATTTTGAAAGGCAACTTACCCGAGGAGCAGATCCAAACTTCCCTTTGTTTTGAGTCCCAAAGTAGGGACTTGTTCACATAAGAGATACCCAGAACACCAAATTCAACACAGCTTACATCTGTCCTTGAATAGAAAGATCTAAAGCCTTCCAAACAATTTTATCAACAGTTTCATACGAAAAGTGGTAAGTCAAAAAGATAATGAGAAGTAAGCAGGGGGTCTGCATGGTATCTGCAACAAAGGCTGAAGAGGAGGCGAGAAAGAAATAGAGGTACAAGTGCTGTTCTAATAATGCTCTAAAGGTATGTATAAGAATCTCTTTATGGTACTGTCCAATCATCTCAGTCTGTAATATGAATATGGCATAGTCCAATACAAGCAGACTTGTGCTTTTCCTTTCAGATCAATTCAGAGTGAGACAAAGATTTTTATGAACATTGGGCTTTCCTGTTTTGACTTTTATCAGTCCAGCCTCATTTTAGAGACCAGATGTCCTTCCTCGTCTTCAGTTGCTTCATGTTTGATTTAATTGACAACAGCAGAAGCTGCTGGGAGAAGTTGACTGTGAGAGTATTTACTGATTTCATTCTCAGCTTACAATAGGTAAACCATCAGGACAAAAGTTCCTTCAGAAGTCTCTTATTACAAATATAATGGAGGAGCATTTAGGGCTGAATGTTGTATGAATGAGGGTTGTATGTTATTAGTTGGTTCAATTGAACCCATCAGCACACAGGTAGCAGTGTGCTACCTGCTCCCCATATCTGCTGACAGACTTTCTACATATGTAAACCACATGAAAACAGAACAATATTGGAATACTCCAAGGCAGAAACTTGATATAACAAAAGCCTGCAGAAATACCAGTGGAGCCAAATCACCTATTTCTCTGTACCTTCAACCAATCTTCAACTCCAAAAATCATTTACCCTGAAGAAACAAAAAGCAATCAATGCTTGAGAAATCAAACCCATTTTTCAATATGCAAAATATCTGATACTGCTTCCTCTGGTATCATCCTTCTTTTTGCCGTGTTGTCAAAGTCTAGATTAAAAATGTAGTTAATGCATCCTTTCTACCCATTAGATTAGAACAGAAATGTGATCGAAACTATGAAATAAACCACAGTTTTGTCCAGATAAATAGCCATCAAGTTCAAGAGTAAGGTATTTCAAAGGTAAATACCGATAGACATAGACTCTTCAAGCATCATTTACCAATTAGTTGCAGGCCCTAGCTGCCTATAAACTCCAAAATATTGGGTTGGACTTATCCAAACATATAGCATTTTTGTTTGTTACTCATCTGGGCCAACTAATATATAACAATTTACATTTCTACAGAAAGCTCCCAGTTTTTCCATTTGAAAGCTGTAAATCAGGACCCATTAATTAAAGCTGCTAAAAATCATGCACTTGCACAACATTTCTAAAGCATAACTTTTGTTGTTGCATGCAGCCACAGCTAAATATTTATGCTGTCTACACTACACAATGCACTCCTCCACTTTCAGCACTTCAACCTATTTGTGCCACTCTTCAGAGAGAACATTATATAAGGAAACTTGTGAAGCTGTTAACAGCTCTCTCATCTGGGCTATCTGCTTAAATAATAACAGTATGTAGTACTGAAAACAATACTTTGGACAATAATCCACTTCACAACTTGTGAGTTTTGGATGAGAAGTCAAGAGAGGTAGGAGTGCTAAGTTCACTGCATTCTTGACTCTCCACTGTCCTGTACATAAATGTACTCACTATGAGAGCAGTCTGACTAGTTTTGCTTTCCATCCATTCTGTAGCTGTCTAAGTAGCTGGACAAAATGCAAAGACATACAAATTTGTTTAGCTTTCAAGAAGGTATTAATGCAATGCTGATCACCCTCAGAGATTAACCTGAAAGGCTCATCAGGGACAAACATTTAAGGCTAACAAACATAAGCATACCTAGAAACCACAGACAACATTTCATACACTGCATACTATTTCTGATCCCTCCTCCCCCCTACCTGCTGTTCAACAGCTTTTATGTCCCTAAATATGTGGAAAGAGAACATGCTTAGTACAAGAATGAAAGGCAGTTTATGCTTTAGGACTTCTTCCTTACACTTACCTACACTTGTAGGAAATATATCCTCATTGTTGATTTGCACCTCGATCCAGTCCATGAGAAGATTCATATATTGGGGTGCTGGCAATGCTGTGGGCTTCTTGTACTTCAAGTCATCCTGCCACCGATACTCATACCTGGGGCCTCCAGACATCACTGGGCAGGTCCTCTCGGTGCAGAACTCACAGATAGTTCCATAAATTAGGTTGATCCTATTGAAGAAGTCAACAACATGAACAGCCACCCAGTCATTCTGTTCTTCTCCACTGGGCAACTGCACAGCTGCTTTCAAGTCCACACCTGAGTTGAGAGATGCTTGCGCTCGTTTGTGAAGTTCAAACCTCTGGGTTCCAGGTTCAAACTTGCGTTTTGGGCGGAAAGTCTTATCTTTATTAAAGACTTGCTTGAGTGCTATGGACATGTCTGCTGATCTGCACTGCAGTAGCTGGCAGGAAATCACGTCTGAGATTTAATGCAAATATCTGAAAACAGCTGCTCTCTTATCACAGGCTTTCCAGGCCCAGCTCTTTTTCCCAGAGAAGCTTGTATCAACTTCAGAGCAATTTATTAGCTCTTCCTCTTGAAAGCCTCTCTGAAAGGCTTCATTTCCCTAAGGATACAGAAACAATACACATCAACGGCAAGCTCAAGTCTGGTCCTGTCAGTTTGCTACTGTTTTACCAGAATTTTCTAGCAATAATAAGATGAAAAATAATATGTAACAAGCTAGCCTTAAAAACTGCCCAACCCCTAACTTGAAGATTTATTTTTTTCTTTTAGAAAAAAAGTGCCCCATTTTTCTAAGTATTAAGGAACTAACTTCACTATTCTTTTTAAATATCTACCCAAATAGAGGCTCTTAAGTTACAAAGACGGGAATTCAATAAATCTTGTGTGATCTTCAAATTTTAAAACCAACTTTTTAACTTTGCTACATTTTTACAGTCACTGCATAATATTCAAAATGTGCATACAAGTTCAGTAGAAAAAAACCTATGTGACAATTTAGAATCTTTATCTATCTGCTCCTGTAACTACCAAGGTGGCCTCTAAGCATTTGCCATAGCTTCAGTGCTCATCTCTGTGGGAAAAAGAAATCAGCAAGCAAAACTCATCCATATTTGTTCTCTGATTTAAATTATTGAGGTGTTTGCTTTTCCAAGCTACATAGAACCTAGTAAGAAGGATAACTACTTTATTATTGCACAGAAATAATTCCTGTTTCCCACAAAACTGTATGGTGGCAATTGTTACTTTTATTGACTCACCTCCAGAAATTCAGCAGTGGACTTAGATTTCTATTGGATTGTGTAGAACTATTAGCAATTATGAATCCGCCACTTTTTTATAGGTCTATTGATGAATAGAACTATTATATATATATATATAAAACAAGTATTCTTGGGGAATACTTGGCATCGTTCTTACAAAAGCAAGAGCACAAACTTTGTGTTTCTCCCTCTAACCTAAGAAGGCAATGGAATGGTTTCAACAGTGAGCCTGACTGATCAAATAAATTACTGAACAAATGCATTAAAGCTTTGTTTGCTTTCATATATATAGATGAAAAAGAGTATGTTATCACTAAATGTATACACTTAGGAGTGACAGGATAGATAGGTGCTGTTTCAATTAGATTTTCATTTTAGTACTAAAGATTTTGTGAATAAATATAGAGAATAAGCATTTCATTTTGTGCAATATTCAAATTAAATAACACAATATGTCTTAAACCTGCAAAGCAATACAAAATCCTCCCCTATCAGTGGCCAATTCTTATGGGATTATCTGTGTTCCACTGTTTCTCTTAACCAAAATCATGTCCACAAAAATTTTACTAGGCAGTGGGTGCCTAGCATTAAATTCTTCTGAAGACAGTTGCCTGAGGCTTTGCTGAGGGGCAAAAAGGAAGAGAAAAAGGTGTTGCTTTCTTCTTAATAACCACAAGAAAGCAACACCTACCTTAACAAAGAGAAATTTGGTGTGCTAGACCCTGTGTCCACACAATAGGATGTAAGTGCCATAAAAAAAATCTCTTCCAAATATGTGAAAGACTAGTACGCTAATTAATTTGCTGGCAAGTAGCAGTCATATGGAATCAGCAGAGAAGTGCCTGCTTTAACTTTTCCTGATGGCATGATGGAGAGATATTCCAATTATGACCTTATAAACAGTAATTTTTTCCATATCTGCAAAATCCACGAAGTTTTGGAATGAGCTCCAGGGAGACTATTGTCATATCTGACATGCCCCTTGAATAATATTCAAAGATCCAGAAATTCTTTACATGACAAAAGTCAGGGAAAGAAGACTTTAAACTAAAGTAGCCTTGGAACAGTTAACTGTCATTGGCAGGAAATGAAGGTACTTTTAATAGTAAACTTTGCCCTACAATTTGTTGTCTGTTACTAAGGTCCAAAATTTCCAGCTCTCAAATACTCTGTGGCAGCCATCTGTTTATTTAAAAGCCCTTAAAAATATAGGTGAGTAGTGATGCATAGTCTGAGCCTGTGACTGACACACTTCAAGATGGCATGGAGCCAATGTCCCAATTTGCAATAATAAGCAGGTTAAGTCCAGAATTTTACAGCTTAGGTAACTACTTTCTTCCCCACATGAATACACCTGGTGCTTTTATGTGGTTTGACTCCCTTCATCACCTGCAAATATTCACCAGAATATGCAAGGAGTTTTATTTAAAACAACAAGCTGACCACCAAATAAAACTCATCTTCAAAAGAGACACTTTGAAGCACAGTACTCACTGCAATTAAAGCTCCTTCAAGAAAACCAAAACATGCTGTATTTTATAAGCTATTTTCTACTAAATATGCAAACAAAATGAATCATATTAAATAATGTTTTCCACTCCTCTCCATATATTCAGGAAATCTGCATAAAATCAATTAATACAGAGAAAATTCAACCAAAACATTCAGCAAACAACTCATTATCTCAAGTCTTATGTTGATATTGAAGGCCTCTGTGGAAGCACACACACATTCTGGTCAAATTCACTGCTAAGATTCATCCAAAAGATTACTCTACTGAGCAGCCAGATGAAACTGTTCTTTAACTAACCAGGGCAGAATCAGAACAAGCAAGAATTTCCGATAGATTTTGTGTCTGGAGAATCTTCTTCAGTGTTCTGTAATAAAAGCCAAGGCACTTCCTCTTTCATCTTGCTGCAACTTTATAAAATACAAAAATACAAAGCTGGCTTGTGTCTATCTCACTGCTTAACTTCTCTTAAGAGATAGAGCTCTGCTAAGAGCTTATTTTTTTTTTCCTCTTTCTCTTTTTGGAAATGTGACTGAAGGCTGTGCAAAGCTAGGGGATGAACAGACTTGATTTCTCATGTATTCTCACATTCAAGAATGCAAAATAGAAAACTGTAAGACCTGACCTTCACAAAAATACTGCAGTGAATCAACCCTATGAAATACTTTTTTTTGCATCCTGGTTCTTGATGGTATTTGCTATCTAATTAACCATTGTCTTTACTCAAAAACTAACAGAAATAAGAAAGAAATAAGACTTTAGGCTTTTGTAACCATTTACAAACATCATCACTACTTCCTTGGAATAAGGAATTCACAGGAGACAAAGGAACAGGCTCACCTTATTTTCAGTAGAGATCCAGCACAGACATTTTAGGTTTGGATCCTTCAGAGGCTTACGCTAATGGGAGAACTCTAGCCAAAGTCATTGTGCTCTAAGACCATCTTTTCTGCTTAGGCAATAAAGTGGCAGGTGTTAATGAGAGGATTAACTCTCATTAACTGAATGGCAAAGGCCACTCCTTTGCTTAGGTCTGATTCACTAATCCGTTGCAGGAACTCAATTGCCTTTAAGACTTCCAACACTTCCTGTACCGTGCTCGAATCAACAATCATGACAAGAGGTCTTTTCATTTCATCCCACATCACATACTGTCAATTAAAACTTTGTATGGGGGAACCTAAGAATCAAAGCTATTGCTTCAAAATGGCATAACATTAGCAAAATGAAAACTCATCAGATAGCTTCAAAAACAAATGATAAACAAAATCTCACCATTTTTAAAGCACTGAGAATGTAACTTGCTTTGGCAGTCATCACATTCACTTCTATGACAGTTTTCACCTTACAAGAATGCAAAATCCTTCCAGTTTCATTATCTCAATTGTTCTTGGGAGAATTGCTTCAGAGCTGAAACACTGTGGACAGTGTGATATGGGTCCGACTCCCCAAAACCTGTGGTAGAGTAGCACCCGCCCTCATTCCACATAAAACTAAATTTGCCTCTTGTAAAGTGATACTTTGTAGTTTACTGTTATAGTAATGTCAACAGAACTGCTCCTGGTTTGTACTTGTGTCAAAAGTGATAGAAACTGGCTTCTAATCTTTTATGACAGGTTCTAACTATACATAAAGGCATAAAGAATAATGTTATCACTGAGGTATTTGGCTTAAAGGTATATTGGGACAATGTCTTGCATGTCCCTCTGAACTAAATGACTGTGCTGGTATGGGCATCTCAGAGAGGTAATTCCTCCCAATGATTTAGTTTATCTTTTTTTTTTTCAGAACAATGTAGTTCGGGGACAGTCACCAACATCTTTTCCTGATGGACTATTCCGAAGCCTGTATAATGCAGCTGGCTGAATTCCCTTGCTGGCAGATCTATGCCTGAGAATGGAAACCACAGATTTGGAGATGGTTTCAGGACAACCAGACCTCATAAGCTTCATCCATGGCATCAGCACCACAGTGACCATCTCTTTCCTCCAGTTTGTGCACAGACAGAGACAGAAACTTGGCTTAAAATCAGGTATATCAATATCTGGAAATAATAAACCACTCCTACCCATGTAGATACCGTTTAAAAAAACACCCACAGCAGACAACACATCATGACCAGCATCATATCAGAGTCACTGCTGAGTTAAAAGCATACTATATAATTTCCCCATATATTTTCTATTAAATCACAGGGAACAAGAATGTTAAACGACACACTGTTTATAGACACATGTCTTTCATCACAATATTCTAGGGAGAGTTACACAAGCTTTAGAGGTCTGCTGGGAAGGTAGCTGATATAAATCCTGTTTTATTAAACCAGACAGTGAGGAAACATGACTTCTCCAACAAAAAACACACACAGAGATGACTATCCAGCGATACACAATATGAAAACCAACACTGCATTGGCTGACTTCTACAT
>WBNO01010630.1:24718-46571 GCA_013400575.1 Peucedramus taeniatus
AATATAAGTCTCCATTACTCATTCTTTCAGGAATGATACTGGTTGAATGGCAATTTCCTTTCCTCTAAAGCTGCTGGGATTAGTTTATGCTAGTAACCACAATAATTACCTGCAGACTCAAGACACTCAGATGGATTAGAAAGAAGGCTTCTCACAGCCAGAAACACTTCTAACATATAACGATATCCATTCATTTGGCATGCAATAACTACCCTTTGCTCTGTCTGGTCATGGGAAAAAAAAAGAGCAAGTAATTTTGAAAGACTAACAAAAAACACAATTATAAACAATCACAGGAATCACCATAGTGTTTCCATCATCAAAGTGTTAAGGTCCAATGGAGCAAATATAAATAACCTTTGATACTTTTCTAAGGTAAAAGACTGGAAAGGGAAAGCAAGATACAATTGTTAGCTGTCTATAAAACTGTGTGCTTTAAAAATGAATGCAGCTATGAAACAAGAGATAAACAGTTGCTAAATTGGATCAGCCTGAATTAAATGATGACTGATGGTTCTCCAAAAATACTGATGTTTTCATAGGGATAAAACTGAAAAAAAATATTTGGGTAAAGAACACAATCACTGTCATGATTGAGTAGAAATGGCTTGGGCTTAAATCAGGGGACAATACATGACACTTGTAGTAATTTTTAGACTAATGCCCTTAAACATAGCATCATATTTTCCATGAGCATATTAGGTGATGTTAGGTAGAACTTTTGCATTTATGTATCTCAATACTTTATTAAAAATATTTAATTCCAATTCTTTCAATAAAGTTCCCTTCTATGCAAATGGAGAAGTCTCTCTTTTGTTTCAGGAAAATTGGTTGTACAAAACAATAACAAGTTGACTTAAACAGCAGTCATTTCTATGATGAAGTGCATCAGCTGTTCAACAGAATCAGAATATGAGTGCTCTCATATTCTGCAGAATATGAGAATTCATATTCTGAATTCAGAATATGCAGAATCAGGTATGAGTGCTCAAATCTCAGATGATAAGTGCTGGTTTAATAACGCAAATGAAGCATGTTTTGTCTTGATGGGCATAAATGTTTGTGTTAAAAGAGGACTGGCTGCTCAAGTAGTATAATTCTAGTGCCTTTTACAAATCTTAAATCCAATTACACCTCATCTGAAGTTCTGCAAAAGTACACTGATCACCACAAAGGTACTGAAAGTACCCTGACACTTATTCACTACAAGTTTATACTGGTTACAGCATCCATGGCACTCTAGTTAGCAATGTGGACTTCCTGTAGCATATAGAGACTCACACATAAACTGTAATAATTAAAAAAAACACTGATTTTTCATCCCAATTGAGTTCTTTGGTCCTGTTTGGTCACACAGAACAGGGAAAAGGACAACATAAGAAAAGGTGTGTGGAAGGCAGAGGATGAGACAGACGGACTAAAACCCCATGGGAGTGGTTATTTAGCCACAGTCACTTAAGTGAATTACAGTGTTTGCCATGACAATTTCAGACCTCCCAAACTTTCAAGCAGATTGGGAACTCCCTCTAGCTCAGGCAACTACTGACAGTGTGACAGATCGCAGTGAAGTACACAGTTCTGACATTCCCTTTGAATGCTGGTTTTTTTTTATTGCACACAGGATTTTTCAGTTCTCTCTCTGGTTCATAGGCTTTTTTACTGGCCTGAGCTGTTGGTAGCACATATGCAAACACAGTGAATCCTGTGTCACTAATCCTGAATCACTAAACCACATTTTCTAAGTACACAACCAGCCACTGCTTTCAGTTATCAAGCCCCTGTTACCTGCTACATCTTTCCACCACCAATAAAGCAAAGCCTTTACAGCTGCACGTGGTTTCTTCACCAGCTGCTTTTACAATAACTGCTCTTGTACACAGCTGACCATACTGTTGGACTGGGTGGGTCAGCCTATGAACTGCGGTATGAAGACCAACAGAACCAGCTCACTAACCCTGCTTCTGCCAAAATCTCTCAGTACCTGTGTACAGAGACTTCATGCTAACAGTGGATAGTTGTTAGGCTTTTGTAGCATGCATACTGCAGTATTAGCTGAAACAGAGAACAGTTATCCTTCATTCCTTTAAAATCAATATACTAAGATCAGGTGAAAGGAGTAAGAGTATTTTAATAGCCTTGAAGAAGAAGAGGACACAAATTAAATTACATTTTGATTCTCTATTATAATACAACATTTGTTTCCCTCAGCTTGCTTAATTTCTGAATCCAAGCCATTCCTGAAGATGAAATGTTGACTAAGCTGCATTCAGTGGGAGCTGTGATAATGAATTCAGAAGACAGAGTTAAAATTTTACTGTTACACTCTGAAAACTGGCCTTTACAAAACAGTAAGATGTTCTTATCAAACTGTGGTTGAACTTCAAAAATCTCTCTGTTGTGTTCAGCTTAAATCCTAAACCTACATTCTGCCTTTTAAAAGCACTGACAAAACTGAGTAAACTCCGAGAGAGTCAAAATATTATGTTCTGCCCTCTCCAACATTATCAGATCATCCATGCAATTCCCATATGAAAGCCTAAAACCAAGTCCACTCAATTCCATTGAAAAGATGCTAGTCAGCTCATATGAGCTATAGGCAACAGAAAAACGTGCACACACAAAAACGTGATCTCAGAGCTCATGTCAGGGCTTTTCTGTACACAGCCTATCTGTTAGAAGCCAGTACTTTATATGCCCTAGAACTGCAGGTATCCTAGTCTGCATGCCCTGGCCAAACTCAAGTTTTATTATTGGTCTAAATCTTAGCTTTAGGAAACCACGTATGTGTTCTGCTTTAAGAAAAAAGTCTATATTATATGTTCCATCTCAATGACATTTCAAATAAAGCTACTCATTTTCTTGTCCAAGCAAAGCATGCAAAAAACCAGGGCTACAATGGCAGAGTCAAGTTACAAACACTATGCTAGCAAAGACAAATAGCTAACAGTATGGTGAAAACAGCGCTTCTCACAAGCAAACACACTGAAAACAAGACGTAAAAAGTTCAGCTGACACCCATTCAGACCCTTAGCCTTAGCTCATTAGCCTTAGTCTGGCTTCTCTTACCAAAGCTCAGGTTAATGTGGCAGGATGGACAGCAGAGACACACTGTTGGTGACACAGTGGTTTCAGCAACTGTTCTAAGAAATCCATGATATCAGAGGCATTTTCCAAAGCAAAAGTCTGCAAGGAGGTTATGACATCCTTAGTTGGTCCACTGCACCCTTTCTTAACAAACACTGATAAATCTGAACATGATGATTTTCAGTTACAAAAAAATTACCCTTAACGCCATGCTGCTAAGAAACAAAACTCACCTAAAATCATGTGGGAGTCAGTGCAACTCCTCAAATTAACTGCAAATAACTCAAAAGTGATAATTTAATTGTGAATATCTTCCAATTATTTATACCATAAATCTGTAATCTTGTCCTGAAATAGACCTCCAGCAGCTGTAGGACCCAATCCATTAACTTTAAAACACAGCTCCACATGATTATCAGAAAAGCTAAGTGTATGAAATAGCAGCAGAAGTCTACTTTCTATGGTTTGGATCAAAGCACTCAACACCGCAATACACAGAGTGGCAGCAATTACAGATGATTATCACAAAATCACCTGAGTAGGAAGGGACCCTTCAGGATCCTCAAGTCCAGCTCCTGGCTCTGCACATGACATCCCCAAGAGTCACAGCATGTGCCTGAGAGTACTGTCTAAACACTTCTTGAACTCTGCCAGGCTTGGTGCTGCGACTACTTCCCTGGGGAGCCTGTTCCAGTGCCCAACCACCCTCTTCCTGACATCCAACCTTAACCTCCCCTGACATAAGTTCAGGCCATTCCCTTGGATCCTGTCATAGGTCACCACTGAGAAGTAATGAGGTCTCCCCTCAGTCTCCTCCAGGTGAGCCAAGTGACCTCAGCCACTCCTCACATGGCTTCACCTCAACGCCCTTCACAATCTTCATGCCTTCCTTTGGACACTCTCTAACAGCTCAATGCCTTTTTTTGTATTGTGACACCCAAAACTGCCCCCAGCATTCAAGGTGAGGGTGCCCCAGTGGCAAGCAAATCAGGACAATCCCCTCTCTTGCCCGGTTGCTGTGCCTGATGCATCCCAGGATAGACATTTTCAAACTTATATGAAGGAGACAAAGGCAAGGAATTTGTACAGATGTCTTTTGAAGGATTTCACAGATTTATGATTTCACCGTTTTATAGGTCAAGGGCATGGTGTAGTCATAGCCATGCAATTTGGCAAGTGATACAATGCTTCAGCAGCATGCAGTCACGTGGTGTAGCCTCTGCAAGGTGGGGTCATAATTGTCTAGTTGTGGGATTTGTGCTTTCAAAATTCAAAGAAATAAATCATCCACAGTGTTGATTTCTACATCGGTTTTAACTTTCAGGACTGAACTGACTTGATGGCTGAAAAAATTTTTCTCTGAAGAAAAATTCTGATCCCCACCATGTAAACTTTAGCAGGTTCAAACTTACCATTTGTCCAAAAAGACCTACTACCAGGCACAGGGGAAAAAAAAAGAGACTCTGCTAGATGGGAAAAGAATACCTGGGGTGGAGCAACCATCCACACTCCAGAACTCTAAATCAGCAGTCTCACTTAGAGAAAAAAAACTGTTTTCCTTGCCATCTGTGATATGTGAAATATGAAAGCAAGTAAAGGAAGTCAGAGACATCATAAATCAAAAAACAATATTAGAAAGAACACTTAAGAATTATAACTACCTCATCTGAGGAATACCAGCCTGCTCTCCAATGACAATACAACTAACTGTTGCTGTAACAAGGATTTTTTCACCAGGGAAGAGTTTAGGATAGCAAAAATGTGCTGCCCTTTAATGCAGTTTATCAGATAGTAACTAGCCAGCATCGTATTGACTGCATAGCTCTGCACAGACCATAAAGTACCAGCACTAGAGGAGCAATGCACTAACAGTATGCTCCAGGAAACAACTTGTTCCCCCTACACACTAAAAAGTAACTTTCCAGTTTATGACTCTGCTTTACTTTTCTAGCGAATTAAACTACTTTGAAAGCTTTTTCTGCATACTGCTTAACCCATGGTGTGCTTCAGAAGGAATTTAACAAAGCAAACAAAACTATTCACAAACTGATCTGGAAGAAGGGTTTGGGTAGTTTTTAATATAAATTTATCTCTGTGGTAAAGCCCTTTATAGTTAGAAGTGCAGTATTTGATTACTCATTACAATTTGTGGTCAGAGCAAGTCTCACACAGCACGAGCTCTCCTTCTAAGCATGCTCACAAAAAAATTACTGTAACAGAGCTATAGAATCAAGCTCTTAAAAGGTATAAACAGAGGAAAACTTAACTTCACAGCCAGTTAAGGATCTTGCTTTTCAAACCAAGTTGCCCACAGCTCTAGCAAATAAATACCCAATACTACAAAAAAAGGAACAAAACTCATTATTCACACAGCATACGAACATAACCAGCAAGAAGGGTTGAGTTCTTTCTCCTATGACTATAGCAAGCAGTTTACATTGAAGCAAAATAAATGAGTGCTCCTTATCATCTGTGTGGCCACAGCTGCCAGCACACAGGGAAAGCACAGATGCTAAGCTCTGGAAGGTGCCATTTGCATTGCACAACAATGGCTCCCCACCGCCTGGCAGTGCTCAGTTTAGCTCTAAACAATAGTCAATTGCTGATTTTTATCAAAAATTTACTGTAAAGGTGGCACAGTTTGAATGCAGGAGTTGTCAGGTGGCTACGCTTCCTCCTACAGAATGCATTTACACAGCATGTTTCCCACACTATGTCCCCCATAACTTCTGACCAAGAAAAAAGAAAAGCCTGGTAGCTTCTTTTTTCTTCTTTTGTGTGCAGCACATGCTGTTACTCAACAGGAAGGTCTTTGTTTGTTTCAGATCCCAATCAGAGTACACCATTACAAACTTTAATTTGCTGCTCTAATTAAAAGGTCACTGGGGGGTTTTGTGGTGATGTTTATTCAGGACCCTTTGAAACCTTAAGGTCACTTTCTACCATATCTCATCCCATGGCTTCACAGAACAATAATAGTGGGAACTGTTAAAAGCATCGAAATCTTGGCACTTTCTAAGACAGTGCAGATGCTGGGAAAATATACTGTAGGGCAGGCTGTCTTATCAAAGGCACATCCAAACCAAAAGGAGGTTACTGTGATTACAGTAGTGGAGGAATTCACAGCATCTTCAGTATATCACTAAACCATGCATTTAACCAATTCACCAGTAAGATTCCTATTCTCTCAAAGTAAGATTTCTTAAGACTGCCACACTCACATGACACTTAAAGACATCAGAAGCAAAGGTTGGTTCCAAGTAATCACAGCAAAGAAAACCCCAAACCCCAAACCACCACCACTAAAACCAACAAAAAACACCAAAACCAAACTGACAAACAAAATCACCTGCCCTCGACATTGCCTCCCCACTCCCATCCCCAAAACAACCAAACAAAAACCCCAACTCAAAAAAAGCCAGAAGATCACTGAAGAGAGAAAACATGTGAGATCAGCAGGAAAAGCTACCAAAATGGTGGCAAAGTCATTAAGGTAAACAGCCCTGTACTGTCTGAGCTACCTGCACTCAGTCTGAGTCTTCTGTCTTATTCTTCTAATGGGTTGTCCCCAGTTTGAGAATCTGAATATATGGCACTTTATTATGAGTTAATATTCTACTGGTGAAACACTGAGTTAAAAGAAAAGCCCGGACAGATTCAAAATACAACCTTTGCAGATAATTTGGAGAACCTTACACAAATAATAATTCATACATTCAATATAATTGTATTTAACTGTAGAAAAATTACAAAAAATAATATCCTCCCAAAATATCATTTATTGCATGATTAGTGCCTGAGATTTCTACCCTACTGCAGTCCTCTACTCACTTCTGTGCATTCTGCCAAATGGGAAGCAATTGGATTGGCAATAGGTTTTTCACCCATTCATCCAGACCACTGCCTAGATGCCATGCCCTCTCAACATCATTACAGAAACAAGAGTATTTGTTGTATTTCTGAATGTCCTCACGGCCAGGTTGTATTATCTCCTTCCCTCTCCTGCTTCCTGCCAGAAACACACATTCTTCAATGCATAAAAATAATGGTGCTAGATCTTTTTTTCACTATCTATTTAGCACTTCTGTTACATAGCTGTATTATATTTATTCTAACATTTTATTATCCATTAGAATTTGGTGGAGTATTTAATAACACTGAGGATACTGATTAAATTCATACAGATTTTAGCACTTGTAATTTATTCCTGAATTGGCACAAACCCAAAACAACCTTAGACCTACTTCGCCCTAGGATGCTTTCATCATTCTAATTGCTACATAACAAATGGTTAGAAAATTGCATTGCTACCTTGCTATTCTTTACTCCATTTCAATTACATCTTTTGCCACTCATGCATTCCATACATTTATGGTTTTAATCCAGTCCCAAATTATTTGAGTATACCCAGCTGTATCACACACAAGATCTGCTATTAGAGAGACAGATACCATCAGAATTTTTGAGGCAGCAATCACCGCAGATCCCAAGAGTACTCCCAAATAATAATACATCTGTTCTCTGAAAAGGATGCCACCCAGGTGACTAACTGACAAGATGGAATCCCCATCCTAGTACAGCAGGGACTGAAGTACAAATTTTCTTTAGAAAAATTAGTGAGAATTCTGGATAACAAACCACAAAACCAAGTTTCTAAGCAAGAGGTTTTTTCAGCCACTGTCACTGTCTTGAAGATCATAACTCTGTGTCAGCTAGACTAGAAACTGCAAGTGTGCATATTTCTTTAGGAGCCACCAATAACATCTGAGTACTAAGTTGCAGAACAGGGAGGTGTGCCTGCAGTAGTCATGATTACAGCCAATTGGATGGTAACGAACAGACACACTGCTTCACATGCAGAAAACACACATCACACTGATGCTGTAAGATCAGGCCAAATTCTGAAATGCTTTCCTCTGTTGTTCTTTGTGAGGAACTTCTATACCTTCTATTCCTTTCTTGATTTCAAAACACCCTCTTCCATGCCTTAACACTTTTTTTTTCTTTCTTCTCTCATTCACTCAACCAGAAACTGCATCAGGCTTTGGTTTAAGTGTCAGCTAAATGGCAGTTCAGAAGAATGACAGGCAGACACTAAAGCAAAGGCTGTTGGCCACACACCATTTTGTCTCTATTGAGTTTTTAACTCTAGGTTCAACTATGCAAAACAATCAGGCATATATACAAAGATAGTGCAAACTACCTACATTTGCTGCCCTTTACATAATCATGTTCAGACAGGTTCAATTATTAAATTATTGCATGTATGTGGGAGTGCATGCAATTAGAGGATTATTTTCTTGTGGACTTCCTGTTTTAACAACAAGACAACATACTGCAAGTTAGACAACCTGTAAGACCAGAACCTATCATGCAACTCTTCACCTGCTTGCTCTAAAATAAAAGGACATTAGCTCAATTTAGGTCAGAGCCATACTGATGTGGCATACATGGGAATTCAAGATAAAAACCACTACTCAATCTGTTATTCATTTTTAATACACCTGCTTAAACTGGCATGAAAAGTGTGGTATAAGTGACACATGTATTTAGAGAACATGGCCACTATAAAGGAACATGATAAAATACTTCAAATACTGAATATACCCACTATAATTGCAATGGAAAATCTACTCTTGCCAGAAAATCAGGATTTTCCAAATTCTGCTAAGCATCATCATTCTTCTGTTTCTTTCAGCTCCAAATTCTTTATTATAAAACAAACATGGACACTAGCACTGTATTTTCCACTATTTACTGAAACAAAAAAAAGGAAGGCAAAACAACAGACAAAACTTGTTATGTCCTAGATATGGAAAAATAAAGACCTAACTTGCAATGCAAGCATACTTTCAGATTCAAATATATTTCAATCACTGTATTGTACAGAAGCAGACAAATAAAGCTTGCAACAGAAAAATGGTTATGTCTATATTTCAACAAAAATAATTTTCAGAAGTCCATCCAGACCTATCTAATGGGTTAAATGAGATTTACTTTATTATAAACGTACTGATAAGTCTTGTGAATATAATAAAAATATAAAGTAAGGATGCTTCTGGAAATGTGTAGGCCCCATGCAAACCATATAATTCCAAGCTAATTTAGTGAAGGAGATTCTGTCTACAGACTCATGCAGATATACCATGTAGCTGTTCTGTCCCACAGAGATATGGTAAGTGCTTTTCAGTTCTATAGATTTAATTCAAAGCTTGCAAATTTGATGCAATCTCCAGTTTTTCAGGAGATCTGCCCATGGAAGTAGAACATAAACCTTAACACAGGTACCCATCCAACACCTCTAAAGCCAAGTGACACAGTACCCTGAAAAATTGCACAGAACAGATGTCATCTATGGTAGGCTGGACACATAAAATGTATCTCTTGACAGCTGTCTTTGGATAAACTGACTCATATTTCAGCTCTGTGGCAGAGATACTGTACCTAGACTGTGAAACTGCATACTCCATGCCTGAACTGTGCCTTTCACAAAACAGATTTCAACATATGGCTGCTAAAAGGTAAAAGGTAACCTTATATGCTCACTTCTGATCTCTCACATCCCTTTGTCATTAGAACTGTTAGATTAATTGCATGGTTTATTCCAGCATCAGGCAGAATTCTGAACAGCTTCATGAAAAAATGCAGGAAACATTATGTCAAGCTTTATGCTTCTTGTCTGTTTAAGACTTCATAATTGGTTGGACTTAGAAACTTTTGGTTTCTAAGACATTATCAGATTAATTAGTCTAGGGTGCAGATGGTGCACTGCTGTACTACTGTTCACAGAAGTATCAAAAGATGAAACTTTGATGGAACATATTCCAAAGCGTAGGCAGCAAGCCAAACAAGCAAACTGGTTCAACTGCCCTTCTTTTTTTGTGAGAAGGTATAATGAAATGGACTGAGGAAAGGAGACATCTATGAGGAATACAAGGAATCACCTTACTAATCCAGGCCCCAGTATCCCAGAAAACTAAAATGACCCCTGCTATTATCCTACTGTCTACTTTTTGTTGAAGTATGAAACATGCAGTTTCAAAGTTGAAACATGCACATAGAAATATCTTTAGGAATAAACTTTGAGTATAAAGAGAACTTTTCATTTAAGCTGTAAGTGCTCTAAGCAGAGAATAAGAACTGAGGCAAACTTTTTTCCCCAAGACAGAGGTAAAGAGAAGCACAGAATAGCACAAAACTGTCTCGTGAAGACTTATGACCTTCTTAAAGTAAAGCAGATATCTTTTTGTGGGTAAACATGTTCCCACATTAGGTAAAATTTCAAATCAATTTTCTGTGTCTGTTTTTGCAGATTGTGTATCAGTCTTCTCTGCTATCATACCCATAACACATTCTGTCATGTTTACAGATCTGAAAAAAACATTTTATAGCAGTGGAACATTAGTTGCAGAGGAAAACTTGATGACCCTGTGAAATGTAAGTAGTAACAGTCCCTTTTACCTATTTCTGTTTAAGGGAAAAAACAACTCTGGAAATACTTTACCTGTTAACCATTAGATGCGATGAATGAGATGTTAAGGACTTCCTAACTATGATGCTTTAAGAAACAGTTCTCAAAGAGAATTTAGCATTTCAGAATTGCTCACAGTTGCTTCTTTTTATAATATCATTCTAAACCAGTCCACTAATGGTAATTCTACCATCTTCTTTCTACTGAACATAAGAGGTAAGAGAATAGCCTGCAGGGCAAACAAAGATTTGGCCTTCCAATATGAAAAATCATGGCAAAAATGTATTTTAGAGGGTCTGATTTCTTGTGTGTTTCCCATGAAGTGTTTTTGAAATAAATCTTGGAATTCAAGAGTCTGAGAGATGCTTAAAAACATTCTGCATGTCCCTTCCTCTAATTTAACTAATAAAACTAGTCTGACCTGTCTAAAGAGAAAATTAGCTTTGATAATGAAAAACAGTGAGTTTGTGGTGAATGTAGGACAAATGCCTGATAGTATTACTGCAGCTATATAAAAACAATCATTAGTACATAATTAAATCCCACAATTAACAAATGAAAGAGCAATATCAACAACACAACAATGTAGCATCAGCTTAATTTACTGCATTGCTGAGAACAAGTCCATATTATGAGCAGCTAATGGCCTTGCCTTAGAAATATAACAATTACAAAGAATAACTCAGCAACTCCACTTTTCTGGACTATATGTCAAATTGCACAGCATAATAAACAATCACACATACTACAACAAATACATGCACAAACAAAGTTCCTAACAAGCTACCCTAGAAGCTCTCAATTGTCTACCAGTATGTTAAGTCAGCAGGAAAGCATTCAGGAAGAACAGAAAGTAAGACAACTATGCCTCTAGACTGGCATGGTCTAAAAAGGACTAAATTCTGAAAAGGCATAGGACTGAAAAAATGTTGACTGTATGATTTGAAGGGACAACATTACCAGCCAGATAGACAATTCCACAATGAACACAGCCTGATCACCCAAGCCAAGTGACCTAGCCAGCACTGATGCTTCATCACTGCACCTCCAGGACATAAAAATGTATTGGCTTTCTGGTTACCAGCCCAGTCCAGTTCTCAATGTTTTTGCTCCTCAAAGCATGAAAACCAGGGAAGCCTTCTGGCCCTTTGGAGCACACTGGTTCAGCAGTATGTTCAGGCTAATCAATGCTTCAATAATGTACAATATTGGTGGCTCTGGCACAAATAAATACAGTAGTACAGCAAGACCAAGAGCAGCTGCTACTGCCATGACTAGGACATGGCAAAAGCTAAAGCTTTCATGTAAGCTATGTGGGTTATTTTCATAGCAAAGTACATAAACCTGGAGTATTTCTTATTGGAAAAGGCATTGAATAGTGATAAGACACAGGGGATTACAGTTAGAACCAAGGCAATTAACAGCTTGAAATGATCTTATGTGGCCTCCACTTGTGCCATTACAGGCTATCAGTCACCTTATTTTATTTTCACTGGATTGCATATGTTGCCATGAGGCAGTAGGCATTAAATTAAAAAGCTCTAACCAATTGAATTCAGACTCTCAAAGTTAAATTCTTTATCTAATAAATCATATTTATTCCTTATTATGGTGTGAAACTTTCTGTTGTGGTGTAAATTAACTTCTTATACCTACCTTATTTTGTCTTAGAAGACATTGAATTATGACCATCCATATTGGATTTCCATGGCCTGGTTCTGGAAATGGCAGGGGCAGGGGAGAAGGAAAGGGAGGGATTCTGGGGTGGCTTTGGTGAGAAGACGCTGGACACTTCTTCCATGTCTTACAGAGCCAGTTCCTGGTAGCTCCAAAGACACATGTGCCTCTGGCCAAGGGTGGATCAATTAGGAATGGTGGTAACACCTCTGTGTTAACATATTTAAGAAGAAAGATAAACAAAAAGAGGTTGTGCAATTGTAATTGTGACCAGAGAAGAGCAGAGTGAGAACAGGTAAGAGGAACAATTCTGCAGACACCAGGGTCAGTGAAGAAGGAGATGTACTCCAGGCACTGGAGCCAAGCTTCGTCTGCAGGCTGTGGTGCAGCCCGTGATGAAGCAGCTGTGCCCCTGCAGCCCATGGGGATCCATGGGGGAAGCAGAGTTCCACCTGCAGCCTGTGGAGGAGCCCCATGCTGGAGCCGATGGATGCCTGGAGGAGGCTGTGATCCTTTGGGAGACCCGTGGAGAGAAGGGTCCTGCCCCCAGGCTGGAGCAGCCTGCCCTTGATGGACTGCACCCCATGGAAGAGTGACCCACGCTGCAGCACTTTGAGGGGGGCTGGTGCCCATTGGAGGGATTCACGTACAGGAGGTCACAGGGAGCTGTTGCTCATGAGATAGAGCTGCATCAGAGAAGCTCATGGAGAACTGTCTCCCGTGGGAGAGACCCCAAGGTGCAGCAGGAGAATGACTCCTCTCCCTGAGCAGTAGAAGCAGCCTCGGGTGGTGAACTGACCATAACCCCCATTCCCTGTCTCCTTGCACTGCCAGGGTAAGAAGTACAGCTGGAAAGAGGGAGGAGTGGGGGGAAGGCATTGTTAAGGGCTTATTTTACTCCTCATTATTCTGCTCTGATTTTCTTAGTAATAAATTCAACACATATCTCTAAGTTGAGCCTGTTTTGCATGTGACATTATTTGATGAATGATCTCTCTCCTGATCCTTATCTCCACTCAGGAACCCTTTGTAAAATTTTCTCTCCAAGCTGCAGAAGGGAGTGAGTGAGTGGCTTTGGTGTGTAGCTGGCATCTGGCCAGGGCCAACCCATGACACCATCTTTTAACTATGTTCCTAGATAAGAATATGAGTAGGACAGACTTTGGAAAACAGAAGCTGTATTGGTGATCCACAGCTCTCTCTCAGGCCTTTATTTATTTGCTGAGTTCTGTTTTGTTAACATGTTAGTTTACAGTATGATGCAGAATATAGTACAATGAAAGGAGGTTATCAGTTACTGAGGTTATCACAGCAGACTCTGATGCCTCATGCCATGTGGATTCTGCAATCTGTCTCAATGGAAAAGCCTTGAGAACTTTGAAGACAGGAGACTTCGCAGGAAACCTATTTGGTTGAGTGGGAGAGCTGGGTTACACAGGCATCTCCCAGCTTGTGCTGCAGTTGTACTGCTAAGAGATTGATTTTTAATAATTTGTAATTCTGCCTAAAAATAATGTGACTTGGGGATTGCATTTGGATGATTGTATTCTGTAAAGCAGCACACGCCAGAACTCAAGATTGCCTGAAGGAAACAGAAGAAAGAAAGTTCTGCAGCCTCCAGACTCCTCATAAAAGAGAGAGAAGCTGCTTAGATATGTAGTCAGGAAGGAATGCAAAATCCCTATACTTGTAAAGGATTTTCAAACTAAAAAACACTAAAGAAGAACACTAAGGGAGTTAAATTGTATACCTCCTGTGCTGTACCCTACAGATAACAGTCAGGAGTTAACTTTGACAATCCTTGTGTATCCCTTCCAACTCAGGACACTCTATGATTCTGTTTTTTAACAGCTTATCCTATACTTTTCCTCCACTCCCAGGGACAAAATGCTTCAGCAGAAGGCTTTTCAACCTAAGCACTTTCATTGCAAGACAAGATCTCTTAAAGGTAATGTGAAATCAAGATTTTGTTCAGGGATTACAGTGGAATGCCAGCAGTATCTTACATACTGTATGTTACATTTCTGGATTCTCTCATTCCATGCATCCCAATGGAAGCACACTGCCCCTGCAATGTGCCACATTTGATGACACTGCAGAAACCAGTACATTACTAATGCAAAGCACTATAAAAATGAAGAAGTTAAGAAATTACACCTGCAACCATAATGAGATATACAATCTAAGAGAAATTTTCCTTCTTTATAATTCTATAAAGGTCATTAATGTAATTAAGTTGTGTTTGGTAGCTTTATCAGTACAATAAACAAACCAGATGATGAAAGCTACTTTATTTTAATAGTGAAAGATCAGGTTTTCAAATAACTGCTCTCTTTGCTGTAAGATATAACAACGAAATTCTTATCAAAACCACTGTCTCAAGTAAAAAATATGTCTCCTCAAGTGCTTTGGGAACAGCAGATGAAAGCAAGAAATATGAGAGCAAGCTATTTGTCCAAGGTCACACACCAGGCCAATAGAGATCAAGGAAGGAAAACACAGTTGCTTCATTTGGAGTTGCCATCTGTTCATAAACCTGTACTCCAAACACATTCTTTAAACAGATTTGGCCCCTTTGTTTAACTCAGCTTGAATATGCTCAATACAATGTATCTCAATTTCCACTGGATAATGGAGTCCTTTGGATCTAATAAATTCACAGTGGAAATGAAGTATCTGAACTTTAGGATGCCAGAAAAATGGATAGCACAAACTTGACATCTTCTACATGTACATTCTTTATTCATCAAGGATTTTAAAGCTGTCCTTCCAATAGACTTTGAAATAAGCATTGCAGTGAACTGGTTCATGGCTTCAGCACATCAAAAGTTCCTGTGTTCAGAAGCTGCTCAAAACATTGATCTGTCATGTGCAACCCTCTTCAGTTGCCTGTCGTGTGTGGCTAAGCAATTTCAAAATAAGCATGGGTGCCAATGACCATTTACTAATGTCACAGAATTAAAAGACTCATGCCAATTCACCAATTCCAAAAGTGTGTCCTCCCATATAGTCCAACTGCTTACTCAGCAAACACTAAGAAAGGGCTTAGGAACCCACCTAAGTTCTAGGTTCTGTGCAAGTTCTTCCACAGACAGACTTCTGCAAAATTCTAAGTACCAAACAAGACAGTACCAGTAATTTTCACTCTGGAGTCACAATCTACACAGCAAATTAACTGAATATCATTGGATTCACTGAGGGTCTTCAAGCAGGAAATTTGAACTGTTTCTGATATAGTGTGAAGGGGAAGTTGGACCAGATGTGGGACCCACTGTGGTTCCGTCCAGCCTCACCCATTCTGTGATTCTGTGGGAATGGATGGTACTGTAGGCACTTCTCTAAACACAGGAAAACAGATGTAGTCATATATTCATGGGGCTACATGAGCTATTCCCAACCTAGAATCCATCCTGCTACAGGAACCTCTCTGGTCACACATTCTTGGCAAGGTTTATGAGAGCCTTCAGAACAACTTCGTTGCTTAGTAATATATCAATCACAGAATGAAGTGTTCCTGCAACCATTTAGCATCCTGTGCCAAGATCATTAGCAAGGCAGGCTTCTAGACTTGCTGGTAATGTCCATTTTCATATGTGACCAGCTCCCCAAGGGAAACAAAACTAATCTGAAACACTAACATTCAAGGGAGGAGTAGGACACAGATGCAAATGACACAATGAGATGGGTACAGAAACAAACAAAAAAGCTCCAAACAACTAAAAAAAAAAAAAAAGAAGCAGAATTTAGCATGGTTATTAGGCCTGTTGCCAAACCAAGCCGATGTAAATATTCTTGGTTCCCACCTTATTTTACAGGTTTTCACAAAAAGTCCACAGCCATGACACTTGACAATAATTGCTTAGACTTGCTTAGTTATCGATGAACATTATTAACTTTTAAGAACTTTTTAAGGGAAAACATTTAACGATCTCTCTATTAGATTTTTTAAACTGATTTCTTGGAAACAAGACTCTACACAGTCCAAACTGTCTTGCTAACAATAACCTTACAAACCACCATCCTCCTTCAATGATGTTTGAAAGAGCCATTCAAAGCTCAAAAAAACCCCCTCAAAATAAACCCAGTACTCCAGAGCACACAAAATTAGCAGCTGAATGAGGAGGAAAACAAGCCTACTGACCAACAAAGGAAAAACCTCATCACTCAGCACACAGAATCAAAAGAATAGCTTGGATTGGAAGGGACCTTACAGACCATTCAGTTCCAATCCTCCTGCTGTGGGCAGGAAACCTTCCACTAGATCATCAGAGCCCCATCCAACCTGGTCTTGAACACCTCTAAGGATGGGGAGTCCACAACCCCGCTGGGCAATCTGTGCTACCTTCACAGTAAAGAGTTTTTTTCCTAATATCTAGCCTAAACTGGCTGTCGTTTAGCTTAAGACCATTCTCCCTTGTCCTATCACCACATGCTTTTGTGCAAAGCCTCTCTCCAGTCTTCTTATAAGGCCCCTCTGGGTACTGAAAGGCATTATAAGGTTTCCATGGAGCCTTCTCCACTCTAGACTGAAATGCCCCAACTTTCTCTGCTTGTGTTCATAAGAGAGGTCCTCCAGCCTTCTGATCAATTTAGTGGCTCTTCTCCTGACTTGCTCCAACAGGTCCACATCTTTCTTGTGCTGAGGCCCCCAGAGGTGCATGCAGCGTTCCAGGTGGGGTCTCACCAGGGCAGAACAGAGCAGAGGGACAGAATCCACTCCTTCACCCCACTCGCTATGCTGCTCTGGATTGTTCTCATCACCATCATTCCTGTCCAGAGAAAGGAAAGGTGATTAGCTTTCCAGTCACACTATTTTTCCAAGTTGAAACAGTATTAAGGCCAAAAAGGAGAGAAAAAGGACCAGCTCTTTGGATAGGAGTTAATCATTAGATCAATCTGGCTGTGTGTAGTAAACTTCACCTTAAGATTGGGATCATTCATGTCCTGTTAGAGGCTTGCTCCCAGGAGTAATTTGGCTGATGGAGATCTCTTTCTATTTCACACTGAAATACATTCAGTGTGAAATATTTCCTCTGCAGCTGGGGGTAAACAAGTCAGTGGGGCTTTCCCTATTATTTTTATTGGATTCTGTGATTCAGGCCTAAGGGTTTTCCAGGGGAAAAATAAAGTGATGTACACACACTTCCCAGAAACAAAAACACTGCTCAGCAGGAAAACCATGCAAATTTAGTCTCGCATTTTGGTTTCTTATTTTACCACACGACACCTCAACTTTAACTAGACCAGCACTAAAATTCTTACAGGTGAAAAAGCTTTAAGAACTTTGTATCTCCTATTTCTGGGGTAGTGTTTTCATAACCACTCTTTCACTAGCTGTCAAGATGACCCTCTTACAGATGGATGAACAAAAACGTTAGTCTGTTTATTACAATTGATTGCAAGCAGATGAGGACATTAGTCACAAAAATCTAATCCAAAGAGTCAGACAATGCAGCCAGATGGAAATTCCTTTGGAAAGTCAAACAGTCCCTCACCCAGGAAAATATTTAGAAATGGAGTTTACTGGGAGGGCATAATGCTCTTCAGGTCACAATAGAGAAGAGTTTTGACCAGCTGCTGTTTAAACATGACCAGTCCTTTTAATCCCTCTATTTTCACATGCTATTTCCTTGCCAAACAACCCACTTCTATTCCTTTCCTTGCCTTTGGTTTGGATGCTCTCATAAGCATCCCATAATAAGTCCCGTGAAACCCTGAAACTGCCTTCCTCTGTATGCTGCAATGTGTCCTCTATCTCCAGACAGTAAAACCAGGAAGTCTGTGAGGTGCTCCAGGACTGAGTCATGTTGATGCATTTCTCTCCTGTGGCATGGGGATGAGGCTGCTTCAGGTCAATGCTGGAAGGGGCCTTTCCTCAGAATCCTTACATTGGGTCTCTGCTTGCCAGTGTCCCTTGTGCTCCTCCGGGTTTGAGGAGATAGGATCCAGCGATGGGGCTGGGAGCAGCTGTGGAAAGGGTTACTAAGGCTCCTCCACACCTGCCAATGTTTCTCTGCACTACCTTGTGGAGCGCAGGCAAGTTTTTATCCCATAAACTAACAGCTTATCACTACTACTTCTTAAGCAAGAAAAGAGGGCAATGCTGAGGGAAACAAAGACAATATGGAAGCTAAAGTAGCATCTCTCTCAGAATTTAGGGTTGTCCAAAATCAAAACAGTTTTTAAGGCTTCAGCTTTTTTTCCCTGCTTTTTTCAGCATTCTTCAAAATGCTTTCATTAGACAATCTTGACAAAGAGCCTGGGTAAAATTGTGTAACACTTCCAAGACTAGATATATCTACTTTGGAAAGAAAGATGTAGTTAAAATACAGGAAAACAAAGAAAATTTGAATCTAGGCAAATTAATTTAGGTGAATTCATTCAGGTGCATTCAGATCTGGGATCTCAGTTCTATTCAGCTGACTCCTAGTCCTTTGTACTAGACCTTCAGCTTTATCCTCTGGATTTTGTTTTCACCTTCCACCTGAGCCATAAAACATTTACATTATCATCTGCTTTCGTGCAAAATGGGATCCTCAGTCCAAAAGTTCTTTAGCCTTCACTGAAACATGAGGCTATGTGAGCATAACTACAAGACATTTTGATGCTCACATTGTTACAGACATACAAAATCTGAGATAGACTTTTAAAATTATTATTATTATTGTTGTTGTTGAGAAAAACAAACCATAAAAAGCAACCAAAAAAATCCAAACCAAACAACCATATTCTATCTCATTAGACAAAAAAATGGTTCTTTCAGCAACTCTTGGTTCATCCACCAGACTTCGGAGAAGTGTCCAGGAGGCAAGAACACAATAAAATGCAAAATCCTGAAACTAAAGCACAGATGTATAGCTACTGACTTACTCATTCAAGCCACTCTTCTCATTCCCACAGGAAAAGTATTTCTTTATTTACAGGAAGAGATAAGTAAAGGGCCAATGTGAGGTGCTTGGTCACAGGATGGCTAGTTTGCACTACAAGGTAGAACGTGTCCACCTCCCTCCTCTGTTTTCAGGAAAGAAGAGCTCTGATTTAGAAGATTGTAATCTCCATGTGGGTCCTCAGATGTCGCCAAATTAGGGGAGTTATGCATAATATTAGGTAGACACAACTGAACTACTCTGAGAAGCAATTGTCCTGACTTGTCCTTAGATAAGCTGCACAAAGCCAACAAGTCTCTGATCCCTAACCCTGACCTGAAGATTCTTACACAGTATAGTCTCTCTTTCATCACTTACAATCACTTCATACTGCTTAAGCTCCACTTGGAATTCTAAATTTTTTTTCCACAACAATCAAATATTTCATGGGTTTCCTATGAAATGACAATGGAAGGAAAAGAGGGGTGACAGTGTATAAACAGAATACAACCACTGAACAGTGAATCAGATCCACCTTGTCATGCAGCACTAAGCTGTTTCTCATGTTGCTTTAGTAGATGAAAAGACTGGTCCTTACTTGATTCTAAATCAATGTTCCATTTAATGCAAAAGGTCCATACACATGTACACCAAATTAAAATTAAAAAGACATCTGTGGCAATTCGATAAATCTACCATAGTCCTCCTGATTCTCTGTTCCATCTTTCAAACACAAAGACATCCCTACCACAAATTTAATTCATAAACTAACTTCTCTGAAGACCTCTGGGTGTAGATAATTTGTGACAATATCACAATATAACTACAGCCTTAGCATCAGTGAAAGCAAACAAGAATAATCATGGGAGAGTTCCTATATTACTAGGATACTACTGTGTAACTGCTGAAGTCATTCACTGGTTTGCTAAAGAAACTGCTTATCCATAGCAATCTTTCACTCTGTCAGACTATAACAGGTCCTCCCATGCATCAATAGGATTTATTTTTCCTTTAACAAAATACTTTCTAATCTCAAGATCACTGCGGAATTCCTTCACTGCTTGCATCTGTCATGGTTAAAGCCCAGCTGGTGATCAAGAACCACACAGCCACTCACTCACTCACTCCTCCCCCTTCCCCAGTGGGAAGGAAAATCCGAAAGAAAAGTAAAACACATAGGTTTACATAAGAACAGTTTAATAAGTGACACAAAAATGTAGTATCTTCATCATCATCATCACCATCATCATCATCACAACGGTAAACAACAACAACCACAAAAATAATGATAAAGAGGAATAAAACCCAAAAAAGATAAGTGATGCGCAATACAATTGCTCATCACCTACTGGCCAGTAATACATCTGCAGCTCCTGTACAACTCCCCCCAGTTTATATACTGGGCGTGATGTTCTATGGTGTGGAATATCCCTTTGACCAATTCAGGTCAGCTGTCTTGGCTGGGCTCCCTTCCAGCTTCTTGAGCATGTGCTCCTTGGCAGAGCACAGGAAACATTAGTTCTAATGACAACAGCCAAATCATTAGTGTTTCATCAACATTATCTTCCTGCTGAATCTAAAACACACTATGCAATTAGGAAAAAACAAATTGCATCCCAGACAAAATCAGGACAACATCAAATATTTCTGAGCTTATACATTTTCCATATTATTTTTCAAATATTTATGTAATTATGCAGACTGAATAACATAAAGGTAAATCACTTTGGTTCACTTTTAGAATTAGCAATTCATAAAGATTCCCACAAGAAGAAAAGCAAATCTGCCTGCTAAATACCTTGTAAGTTTGCTTATCTTAATCTTCAACTCAGTCTTCCCTTTTTACCACCAGTGACTTCCTATATTGTGATTACAGGAACCAGTTCAATAGGCTGGTACTGCACTAGAGGAAGTCAGTGATACATAGAAACATGGCACTTTCTTAATGCATATTTAGGAACCAACTAAGCACTTCAATTTCAAGCCACAGTGCTTATGTGGCACTTTCTTAGAAGTGTCATTATCAAAGGCTTAGTTTGATTCAGACACAACTCATCCAGTGGTGCCTACCCGCAATCCTACTACAGCCTGGCCCAAAGACCTGATAGTCAGAGAAGTACATTTGCCAGACCCTGGGAGAAAAATTTCAGCATTACATCAGCTGGAGTAGTCCTGAAGATGTGACATTTTGCTATCAACACAAGTGAATTCAGTCTCCTTGAGAGCTTGTTTTCATGGGAGTGATGTCCAGGTATTAGAAAGATGAATTACTTGCCCATAGAATAGCCTTGTTAAGGTTTAGGGCTTGTCACGCTTCAATGATCACAGACCTAGCAGGAGGCTAGCAGAGCTGGGGCAGAATGATGCACCACTGAGAGTGGACACAAAGAATGCAGAATTTATAGGCCACAAGGTCATTTGGCAGAACTCCCAAGATAAGGAAGTAAAAAAGCCAACATTTCAACTGGGTAAAGGGTAATTCTGGCAAGGGAAAATAATAACCATGGACTCAAGAAACCCCCTAACTCAAAGAAGAGAAAGACTGAGCATTCAGACTAATTAGCAAAAGAATAATTTAACCAAAGAAGACAGAATACTAATTAATAACAGAATTATGTAATCTGTAACAAATGAACATTAATGCCTTTGTTTGCTAAAATGTAGAAATAGTAAAAAGTTTTGATAGTCTGTGTGCTGGGTTTGTGGGTTTGCCACCAAGCATCCCCTTCTGTGCAGAATTGTAAATAAATCAAAT
>WBNO01010632.1:0-10860 GCA_013400575.1 Peucedramus taeniatus
ACCTTCATTCTGATACCCAGACCCTAGTTAAATCACGTTGTTTTCCCTAGGAATCTGGCCTCCATTTGCAGCCAGTGACCTTTGAAAATAATTGGGTGCTATGCCAGAAATTGGCAAACTTTGCTGGATTTCTCCAAAAGGAAAGCTGCCAGCAACTTGCACCCTGCAAGTCCTTCCAGCCCCAGTGGCCACCTTTCTTCTGATACCCAGAGCCTGGGGAAATTACTTCATTTTCCCATGCAAAATTGCCTCCTTTTACGGCCACTCACTCTCAAAAATAGTCAGGTGCCAAGCTAGAAATTGGCAAACTTTGCTGGATTTCTCCTAAAGGAAAGCTCCCAGCATCCAGGTCCCTGCAAGTCCTTAGGATTTCAAAGGCCACCTCTGAGCTGATACCCTGACCCTGGGGAAATGACTTTTGTTTTCCATAGAATATGTCCTGCCTTTGCGGCCAGTCACCCTTCGAAAATAATAAGGTGCCAGGGTAGAAATTTGCTAACTTTGGTGGATTTTTGCAAGAATCGCTTGGGACTTTGAATTCAGCTCGACTTTGTGGTGGTGGCACGTTGGTCTGGGAGGCATCCTTCACCGTTCAGAGATGCAGGAGGCAGCCTGCCACTCAGGGCCACAAGCCCCTGAGCCCAAATGCCAGCCCTTTTGGGAACCAAAACTCACCAGCCCAGGTTCCTGATGTCAGTTTGCAGGAAGCACTTGGGACTCAAAGCAACCCGAGTTGCTGGTGCTGACAGCTTGGGTCTGAGAGGCATCCTGCACAATGCAGAATTTCAGGGTGCGGCCAGTGACTCAGGGCCGCAGGCCCCTGAACACCAACTTTTATTAAACTGGAAAATTATTGAAAATGGGGATTTTCTGTCCATTAACATCCCTAACAGCATAGAAAAGGCAGGGATTCTCTCATCTGAGATCATTAAAATTGCAGGGGACGCAGATTCCCTCACAATTTGAACATAAAAAATAATGGAAAAGGAAGGGTTTTGTGGGAAACCAGGACATCTCTCTTGTGGCTTTGGATGGGCTGGGACCCTGGCAGGGGGCTCGGAGCCAAAGATCCTTCTGCCTTTGATCCCGAGCCATGGAAAAAATTACCAACTGTATGTGAGGAGTTACAAACCAGGGAAAGTAGAATAAAATTAGTAGCTTATTACTGAGTAGAGAAATAGAATGTTAAGATTCATATGATAAGTGTACAGGGGGGTGAAGAAGTGTACAGGGGGGTCAAGATGGAGGAATCTGGGCGTGTACTGCCCTCCTTCCTTCTTCTTAATCGCCTCCATCTTCTTGGTGATGTTGGCACTTAGGGATTGGTTTAGAATAGAAACTCACTGTCTAACATAGGTGATAGGTATTGGGGATTAACTGTAAATAATGTCTACGTAGTTTATAGCATAAAAAGACAACACAGACCCAGGGGCGGGCAGTGTGCCTTGAGCTGACCTGCTGAATGCATCTTGGCTGGTCAGAGAGAACATGTTATAGATAAGAGAAAATAAACAACCTTGAGAATGAAGGCAAAGCAGCTCTGACTCTTTCTTGGACCATCCGGATGTGAAAAAGGACTCTCGGGAACATCCAGGGCAGGGGATCCCGAGAGGGTTTTCCCTCAATTTAAACCCCTTTTCTCCTAATAACCCCTCTTTTTTCTGGGAGTTCTGTGGAGGGTCTTGATCCCTAGGGAGGGACTGACACAATAAAAGGGAAAAGTTAAAAGCTCTCCCCTAGAACCCCACACATGCTTCCTGGCCTGCTCAAACGCTGGCCCTTGGCAAGAGGGCTCTTCCCTCAGCATTTTCTCAAAGCTGTGCTCCATGCCCAGGTAGGTCTGGCTGCTCCCCAGTCCCTGCTGGATGCTCCAATCATAGTTCTTGAAGGGACACCTGGGATACCCCTGTTAGCCCCTCTGGACTACCAGCTCCCTGTGCAGGCGTGCCCGGGTAACCCTCTGAAAGCAGCTGGACACACGGGGGCTGCTACACCTTGGAGTAGGGGGGGTGAGGTGAAGAAAGTCCTGTGGGGAGTTCCCTCCCCTACACAGCCCTTTGTCTGCCTCTTAAGCAATGGGGTGCCAGACTTTCCTTCTATCCCAAAAGTCATTAAAGTGCCCTGATAAGACCCTAAAAAACTTAAAAATTCCCTCAAAAACCTTAAAAATACCCTACTCATTAAAAAGTCCTAAAATTACCCTCAATAGTTCAAATAAATCCCTAAAAATCCCTCATCTCCTGCCGAGTGACATGAGACTAGGAATTAACTTGGGTTAGAAATCCATTTCAGATTTAGGTGGAGTGTGCTGGTTTGAATTGTTTAGCTTGCTTACTCTGTTAAATTTGCTGTGTTCAAAAAAGCCTGTAGCTCACAAAACGGCTTTAAACAAGGTGAAAGGAATGTGAACTAAGAAGTTAGAGGACGATAAGAGGGGTCCCTTGGACCTTGAAACAAGAAGTCAAAACTGAGGCTGCAGGAGACAACAGACAACCAGAGGGCTCTCTGCACGAGGACTGATATGAACTAATTATAATGCGATGAATATGCATGAACCTATTGCGAAACTTAATGCATATGCAACAGGCTGGGGGACAAAGGGGAGTTTGGACTCTCGGAGGGCGCGCATGTTCATTAAGGAGCTATCCTGCATGCGTCCGGCGCTGAATACATACCTACTTCACAGCTTTTACTAGTTGTGGAGTTTTTTCCGCAAGTCACGAGGACCCTGTGGGAAACCTGAGTTATATCACCGGGGCGCGGGGAGAGCGGGGGCTCTACGGATGATGGAGCGGAAGCCGCGGGCGATACCCGCGGGGGTGGGGAGCCCCAGGACAGGTGCGGCACCGCGGGCTGCAGCTCCGCCCCTGCCCACTCCCGTGTCCGCCGGAGCGCGCCCCGCGGCGCAGTTTCCAGCAGCAGGTGCCGGCAGCATGGAGAGCTGCCTTTTAAGCCTTGTTCTCCCCTTGGGTTTTACAAAGGGTGACAGATTCTTCCCTTAAGGGTTCAGTGTTTATTTTAAACATTTATCCTGCAGCTGGATAGTTCAGGTAACAACCCCTCCGTTGCCTTGCACTGCCTTACCTGGTCTATCCCTCCATTTCCTTTCCTTATCTTGCCTCCCACTGCTTCCCCTTACCTCGCCTGGACCCCTTACTGTCATTATCTTATTGTAAAACTTCCATACCTTCTCGGGGATTTCTCACAGGCAGCTCCTTATAACATTATCACCTTCTCTCTTTCTTCCTTACTGCGCTTAGGACTCCTTCCTGTCCCTCTCATGACCACCTGACCCTTCCTCCTTATAGCACAGCCTTCTAACTTCTCGACCAGCCAACCCATTCTTTTAAAATACCCATCCTAACTGAATATAGCTGTGGCCTATTAAGAGCAGGCCTGTTCCTAATTCTTGGTAATTAGTGCAGCTGCAACTCCTCAGGGGTGAGAATACCCTCATCACTATCTCTATTTTCCTACATTCCACCCCCCCAGACCTTGCCTTGCTTTCCCTTGCCTGCCCTCCCTTTCCTTGTGCTGCCTTTACAACCCTCCCTTCCCTTGTCTTGCCTTCCCCTCTGTTGTTTTGCCTTGTTTAACCTCCCTTGCCTAGCTTTTCTTATCCTTCCCTTTGCTTGCCTTACCTACCCCATGCTTGCCTTGCCTTGTACTGCTGGCCCCTTGAATTGCCTATCCCTCCTTTGCCGTTCGTCACCGACCAACCCTTCCCTTCCCTTGCCTGGCCTGCCCCTCCCTTGCCGTTGTCCCCATTTGGACATATGACTCGGGGGCGCAGGCGGTCTCGTCCCCTCCCTGCCCCTCCTCGCTGTTCTAGCCCTCGTGTTTTTGCGTCGGGGCGAGTGCTCCTCGCCTCCCGCTCCCTCGGTATTGCTCGGAGCGCGCACTCGACCCTGCAGCGACCACCAGCCGCCCGCTCCTCGAGGCCCTCTCTCTCGGCGGGCTGCTCTGGAGACGGCGCTCCGCTTCCCTCCCGCCCTCAACACCTCTCAGCCGATCACATGTATCGGTTGCCAGGCACACCAGCCCTCGGCCAATCAGAGCGCTTCGTGCTGCAAGTCGCCTCTTGCCTGGCGGATCAGCAGAACCCCGCGGCCCGCGCAGACCTTGACACTCGCCGTGTCTCGCAGGGCTGCGACCCCAACCCGGCCCGTGGCCTCTCCGGGGAGGGGCTCTGCGCAGCGGGGAAGCGCAGATCAGCCAGACCGGCATCCCCTGATGCCGTCCGAGGGTTGCGGCTGTGGCGGGTACCGAGAGTGGCCACTCAGGGTGGGGACGAGGCTGAGCTTTGGGCGTTCCGGAGATTTTGGGGGTCCCAAGAAGAGCCGGCAGTTACGGGGTGGGGTCAAAAGTTTAAATTTTATTAGGAGGAGGTAAATGGGACCCTCCCATACTGCACTGACCCTGGCATCGGGGGAGGGGGAGACCCAGGCCTCTGGGGTGTTGAATGGGGGCACCCAGGGGTCAGGCAGGGACAAGGTAGGATCAGATAGAGTCAGGTATGATTAATAAGGGTCAGGTGAGTTGGGATGGAGTCACGCAGGATTCAAGCAGGGTCAGATGGGGTTAGGTAGGGTCATAGCTGGTGTCAAGGTGAGGCATAGGGTTGGGAGGCGTGAGGCCGAGGTCAGGTGGGGTCAGGGGGTCACGGTCAGGCAGTGTCACACGTGGTCAGGTGAAGTCAGGTGAATTCAGGAAGGGTCAAAAAAAGGTGAGTCACAGAGTGTTCAGAAAAGTAATATAGTGGTCAAGTGGAGTGAGGCCAAGGTCAGGGTGAGCCCGGGGGCTGGCAGGGCACCATACGCAGGCAAAAGGGGTGGCAGCGCAGCACCGTGCCTGGCAACCCACTCAGCCCCGGCAGTCCCCCCGGGCCCGGCTCCAGACGGAATTCCCGCAGGATCAGCCCCAGGAACACGAAGAGCTCGGCCCGCGCCAGCCCCTCCCCCGGGCACGATCGCGCCCCGCAGCCGAACGGCAGCAGCGACCGCGCGGGAGCGCCCGGGGCCAGGAACCGCTCTGGGGGGCGACGGGTCGCGTTTGAGAGGGTTCCACGGGGACGGGGGGGACCCACAGGCTTTCGGGGGGAGCCGGCGCGATGGGGGGACCCAAGACTTTAGAGGGAACCTGGGGGTTCCCCAGGTTGGACCTCGGGGTTCAGAAGGGAGACATGGGGGTTTGGGGTGACCCAGGAGCTTGGAGGGACCCTGAGGCTCGGGGGAGACCCCAGGGTGACTGAGGGGATTCACATATTTGGGGAGGGGTCAGACACCTGAGGGGGGGGTCTCAGGTTTTTTGGGGGGGTGGGGAGGGATAGAGGGGAGGAACAGAGGGACCACAGGTTTTTGGGGGTACACAGATATATGGGAGGATTAATGGTGATGGGGGAGAGAATCACAGGTTTGGGGGAGGGGGTGTGGGTTTGGGGTGATTCAGGCATTGGGAGGGGCACTCATGACACCAAGGTGTTCCCAGGATACCCAGGAAGCAGGGGAAACCCCATGGTTGAGGGAAGCCAGTTTGATGTTTGAGGAGACCCCAGGAGTTCAGGGGGCACTCAGAGTGCCGGCGTACCTACATACCGGGCAGGAAGACCTCGGGGTGCTGCCAGATGTCAGGGTCCTGTTGGGCTGCCAGCAGGTTGGGGACCAGGACAGTGCCAGCCACCACGGGGAGCCCCCCAAGACTGGAAGGGGACAAGGTGCACAGAAACTAGGGTCTGCTGGGGACTACTGAGTGTCTGCTGAAGTCTTCTGGGGCCATACTAGGGTCTATTGGGGCTCACTGGGAACTGCTGGAGCTGTAGTGAGCTTTTCTGGGGGCTACTGGATGTCTCCTGGGGTTTAGTGGGGCCACACTGGGACTTATTGGGATATATTGGGAACTCCTGCTGGGATCTTCTGGGCTCTGATGGGGGCTACTGGGGCTATTGGGGGGGGGTCTTCTAGGATCTACTGTGTGTCTTTTAGGGTCTACTGGGGTCATTCCAGAACCTGTTGGGGCCTAGTGGCCCAACTATATCCTAGTTGGATATACTAGGATTATACTGGGGCCTACTGGGACCTAATGAGTCTTACTGGGATTTACTGGGGTCTGTTGAAGCCTACTGGGTCCTACAGGGACTTACCAGGCTGTACTGGTTTATTGGAGTCTACTGAGGCCCTACTTCTATTGGGCCCTCCTGGGATTTACTGGTACCTACTGGTATATTGGGGTCTTATCGGGGCCATACTGGGACCTGATGGGTCTTAGTGGGACTCACTGGGGTCTAATGGGCTCTGCTGGGTTCTCCTGGACCCTACTGATCATAGGTCCAGGATAAGGGTCCCTTACTGGTGCGTAGTGGTTGCTCTCGTTCCCCGTCAGCCAGACTGGTTGGCAGCATCTCCTCCCAGCCCCCCCCCCGCCCCCCCCCAGCACTGCCCTGTGCCCTCTCCTGGTACCTGGTTTGGCGCAGGGCACAGTGGGGCAGCGCCAGGGGTGCGGGGGGCCGCAGCCGCAGGGTCTCGCTGACGGTGGCCTGAAGGAGGGGCAGGCGCCCCACGTCCCCTGGCCCAGGCGGTCCCTGTACCCCCTCCAGCTCTGCCCGCAGCCGCGCCTGCAGCTGCACAGGCGGAGCACAGGTGTGCCGTGTGTGTCACGGGGTATCAGGGGAGGGGGTGCATCCCAGGGGGCACACAGTGGCAACGGGATAACAGGGGGACTCCCCAGAACCCCAGATTCTCCCGAACTCACAAACCTGCCCCTGGGACCCCAAACCATCCCCAAACCTGGCCGTCTCCCTTGGGGACCACCTTGAACCCCCCCGATCCCTCCAAGCCCCCAAAGCCTGCTCCTCCCTCCTCCTTGGGGACATCCCTGAGCCCCCAGATCTGTCTCTTGGGACCCTCTATCCCCAGACCCTGAGCCACCTCTCCATGGAAACCCCAAACCAAGGAGCCATGTGGGGACACAGACACAGCTCTGAAATATCTGTGACATCCATGTGGCACCTCAGGGTGATGCAAGGGCACGGTGTCACCCATGGGGAGGAGGACATGAGGGGCATGTAGGACACAGGTGGGGATATGGGACCCCCAGGTACACACATGGAGCCTTGGGACTGTACAGGAGACACGGTGCCACACATCATCTGGGGGCAGAGCAGCAGGAAACCCATGGAGAGGGGAACATGAGGGACATACAGAACACATACAGGATGTGGGTGGGGACACAGGACCCCTGGGGACACACAGGACCCTCCAGGGCTGCATGGAAGACATGGAGGGACGCGCATTTCACCTCAGGGCGGTGCAGCAAGAAGGCCACAGCCCAGCCCAGAGCAGCCGCAGTGGTCTCAGTGCCCCCAATGAACAGGTCGACCAGTGCCATGTGCAGTCGGGGGGGGCTCAGGGGGCCCCCCCGTGCCCCAGAATTACGCCCCAGCAGCGCCCCCAAAACTGTGTCTGGGGGAGGGGAGGGGCACGCCTGGCAAAGGGATGACACGTGTTGGGGTGATCCCCAGCTGCCCCCAAACACAGGAGTCCCTTCCAAATCCCCAACTCCACCCAAACCCCTGGTTCCTCACCCAAGCCTTACATCTCCCCAACCCCGGGTCCTCCCCTCCCCTTAGGTTCCCCCAAACCTCTGTTTCCCCAAAATATGTGGGTGCTCCCAAGCCCCTGCGTAACTCCCCAAACTCCTGGTTTCCCAGAAGCTGGGTCATTCCAGACCCCTAGGTATTTTCCAAACCCCTGGGTCTCCCCTGACCCCCTGGCTGCCCCCCAGCTCCCCAGGCCTCCCCACCTGGTGCCGCTGGATCTGGGTCTCCACAAAGGTGTCACGGTGCTGGACAAGCTGCAGCAGCTTCTGCAGTCCCGGGTTGGGCAGGGCCTGGGCATAGGGATTCCATAGGGACCCCCAACCCCCAAGAAACCTTTGACCTCAGAGAGACACCCCCTCCCCCAGAGATGCTGCATAAGTCTCCTGAGCCCTAGAGAAACCCTATGGCTGCTCCCCTGGGCCATACAGACCCCTCCAAAGTCCTATAGGCACCCTCAGCTCCATAGAGAACCTTTACCCCACCTTAGCCCTACAGAGCCCCCACAACTGCCCCTCCCAGGCCCACAGAGCTCCCCAACATCATATAGACCCTGTAACACTCCCCCTTGCCCCACATAGACACTATAACTCCTGTCCAGCCCCATAGAGACCCCATAATTCCCCTCCTAGGGTTATACAGTCCCTTCCCAGTGCCACAGACATCACCCAAGCCCCCTATGGACCCTATAAGCTCCCTGTCAGCCCCCCATACCCTTCTCCAGTCCCACACAGATCCTATAACCTCACTCCCAACCCCATATAACCCCACCCATATCCCTCCCATGGGCCACATATCCTCCCTCAGACTCATAGCCTTTCCCAGGGCCCTAAAGCCCCCCTGCAGGGGCCCATAGTCCCCCTGTAGCCCCTCACAGTTCCCTCATTGTCCCCACACGGCTCCATAGACCCTCATGCAGCAAGAAGGCCACAGCCCCATAGGCCACCCAGGACCTGCCAGGCTCACCCGCAGCAGGGGCAGCAGGTCGAGCGCGCGTACACTGCTGTGCCCCCAAACCTGCAGCAGCTCCCCCAGGCAGCGGGAGAAGGCCCGGAGCTCCCCTGGAGGGGGCACCTGGAGAAGAACACACCTGGGTACTGTCCAGTACTCAAGTTCTCTCTGGATCCCCCAGAACACTCCCAATATAATTTCAGACGCTTGGGTCCCCTCTAAGTCCTGTGTGCCCCCAAACCCCTGCCGCCCACCCGCAAATTGCTCAGTCCCCCCAAACAGCTGGATGTACCCTCCACAAACTCCTGCGTCCCCCCCAAACCCCTGGGCCCCATAAAACTGGGGTCCTCCTCCAAAGCCCTGTCTCCATCCTGGGGCCTCTCCAAATCCCCACCAGGTCCCCAAAGAGGAGGCGTGCGATGGTGCTGCAGGTATGGAAGGTGAACACTTCAAAAGGGTCCAGGGGGGCCTCCCCATAGGAACGCAGCTCCTGGGGGAAAGAGAAGGTTAGAGAGGCCTGGGGCAAATAAAGGGGCAATCTAAGGGTGGTTTAGGGGGTCGCACGAGAGAAGTGCTGAGCTCTAAGGGAGTTCTGGGGGCTCACAGGGATAATGCCCTTTTGGGGTGCAGAGGGTAAGGTTTGGGTGGGTCAGTTTTGGGGGACAGGGAGTGTGGTGTGGGTGCAGGGTTTGGGGATCAGGTTTGAGATGCAGAGATTGGGGGTTGAATGCAGGGGGCAGGGTTTGGGGGGCAGTTTTCAGATGCAGGGGACATGGTTAAGGGAGTGGGTTATAAAGTATCACTTTTGGGGGGCATGGGGCAGTGTTTTCCAGGTCAATATTGGGTGGGGATCTGTTTTGGAATGCAGGAAGGATCAGTTTTGGAGGTGTCAAGGTTGCAGGAGGATCAGTTTGGGGAGAAGTCGGTTTCAGGGTCTCACCTCACACAACTCCCGGCCCTGCAGCCAAAGGAGGGGCCCGAGACGCCCCCCAGCCCGTGCCAGTGCCCCCCGCACTGCTCCCCGCTGCCGCCGCCAGCCAGGGCAGGGGCCTCCCAGTGCCAGGTCCCGGCCCCCCTGCGACACCAGCGACCCTGGCGTTGGGCAGGAGGAGTCAGGGACCCTGAGAAACCCCCTCAGCCCCTATAGAGACCCACCTCCAATACACAGGGGGTGTTCTACAGGGCCCCTCTACCTCATAAAGCCTCCTTCAACCCCATAACCACTTCCTCCATTGGACTCTCCTAATCCCTCCAGGAACCCTGGAGGTTGAAGAGTGTGTCTGGTGGGGCAGAGACCTTCAGAGACTGCCCTAGCCCCTACAGGCAACCCACCCCTCCAGAACTGCCCCCACCCCCTCCCAGTACCCATGTCCCCAGCCCCATCAGGACCTCCTCCAAATCCCATAACAACCCCTTCAATCTCAGAGGGACGCCCTCAAAACCTCTAAGAACTTGCCACCCCATAGGCCCCCCCAAACCCTTAGTGACCCCCCCCCCAAGCCCCAAAGAGAACCCCACAAACCCCATAGTGACTCCCTTCAAATCCCCCGAAGGGCTTCCCTACACAGACTCCATAGCGACTTCCCAAACCCCACAGGAACCCCTCCAACCTCCCCTCCCCATAGCCCCCCCGGCCTCCCCTGCCCCATACCCAGGTAACTGGTGGGGCGCCCCAGCCAGTCCCCCCAGTGCCGGACCAGCGCCTCACGGATGGACGCCACCGAGCTCGGCACCAGCACGTCTGGAGGGAAGAGGAGGGGATGGGGTGGACTCCAAAACTGGAAGAGTTCCCAAACCAAATGGAGAGTCCTGGCAGGGGATTTTGGGGGGAGCATCGGGGGATTAGGGCCCCAGGAAAGGTTTGGGGAGTTTGAGGAGAGGTCCGAAGTTTGGGAAGGTCCCCACGGCAGGGGGAAAGGGCAGGACTGGGGCTTCGGAGGGTCCGTAAGGAGGAGGGAGAGGGAGGATTGGGGAAGATGTGGGGTCCCGGGGCGGGGGCAGGTTCGGGTGAGGTCGGTTTCGGGGTGCTGCCCCTCACTCACCGCGGCCCCCCGAGCGCAGGCGCAGTATGGGCCCGTGCCGCCGCGCCAGGCGACTCAGGTGCAGCGCCCCCTGCGGGTGTAGCAGGTGCAGCGCGCCCCAGCGCGGGCCGCGCCCATCGCGTGGCGACAGCAGTGGCGACAGCAGCGGCGACAGCAGCAGCGGCGACAGCAGCAGCACGGACAGCAGCAGCACGGACAGCAGCAGCGCCACAGTCGCCATGGCCCGCGGAGGGGGGGGCGGCCCGGAGAGCCCCTATATTGGGGAACCCCCAAACC
>WBNO01010632.1:25283-49872 GCA_013400575.1 Peucedramus taeniatus
CAGCGCCCCGGGCGCCGTGACCGCGAGACGAGCGGGCAGGTGGCACCTGGCACGTGCGTGCGCGTGGGAACGGCTTGCGCGCAGGGACCCCCGCGCGCCGCACGGACGGGGCGCGGTGACACCGTGCGTGACCCGCTGTGTGACAGCACAGCCACGGGCATGCGACGGGCTGTGGCACGCGTATCCCCCGACCTCCCTCCTGCAGCTCAAAGACCTGCGTCGGACCGAAAAGCCGCGGTGGTTCTGGCGACACTGACAGCGAGTCCCAGCTGGGGTTGCCCCCGTCGCCCCCACCCCCCAAGGATGTCCTGTGGCTGTGGGAGGACGCGGTGGGCTCTGGAGATACCAACAATGAGCCCCATTCGGGAGAACACCTCCCTCGACCCCCGCTCAGGATCTCCAGTGAGAGGACAGGCCACCAGCACCAGCCCTGTCCCTGTGGGGGCTCAGAGCTGCGGGATGGTGCAGACGCAGAAGGGAAATCATGCTCCCCAAGGACAGGCAAAACTGAGACACAGGCACAGCACTCTCAGAACCTGCCTGGGCCCTCAGGACGTGCAGATGCCCTATCTCCTCTATCGTCCTCCTTCAAGAGTCAGTGGCTGCACAGGGGCAAGTGCCAGAGGAACTGGGAAGAACCTGACTCATTGCACTGGACACCCCCCACAGAAGAGCTGTGAGGATCAGCCCCTCCTGGGGGGTATGGGATACCCCCAGAGAAGAGCCCCAGGGACCAAAGATTCCAGGGGTCTGGGGGGCCATGGGTCTTACCCACCATGGCAGCAGGCAGCCCCAGACCCTCATGCTCCCAGGGTGGCTACACTGGAGCCACCCTGGCATGAGGCAGACAAGGACTCCAGGCACCAGTGTGGGGTTGACAAGATCTGTAGTTGAGGGGGGGAGGCAAGCGGAGGACAGACAGAAGGAGGAGCATGCTGCGCCACGCCGGCGCTCAGGCCAGGTCCTTGAAGGCATCCAGGTTGAAGGCCGTGTCCAGGAGCCGCTGCAGCTCTGTCAGGTGGGTTTTCTTATTGCCGGTGGCAGGGGCAGCTGCTGGCTCCCGCCCTGCATACCTGCCAGGGAGAAGGTGGGCCATGAGAAGGGTCTGTACCGACCAATCCCCTCCCAGCCTCTCAGCCACTCCCTGCATCCTTACCAGACAGGCTTTGCACGGTTGATGGTGGTGCGAAGCCGGGGTTTGACGTAGTCATAGTAACCCTGGTTCTTGTGCTCCTCCTGGCACCACACCAGCTCGGCAGCTGGGTATTTCTGGGCTTCCCGCTGGAGGAGGTCAAAGGGGAACGGGGAGAGCTGCGGGGGACACAGAGCGGTGTCACAGGAGACACGGGGCAGCAGAACCCCCAGCCCGCAGGCACGGCGGGGGCAGGACGCTGCTCACCTGCTCCACCCTGGTGATGGCCACATCGGCCTCCATCTGCCGGGCCTTGCGCTCACGGGTCAGGTCATAGTACACCTTGCCAGTGCAGAACAGCACCCGCTTCACCTGCTCAGGGTTCTGGGCTGCAGGGCCGCTGTCAGGGATGACACGGAGGAAGTGGGTGCCTGCCAAGGAAGAGAATGGCACCCTGAGCCACAGCAGTTCACAGCACTGTGCCAGCAGCCACTGCATCCATATCCCATGCCAGCCCCTTCTGGGATCCTGAGAGGCAGAGTCAGTTGACCCAGGTACATGCACAAGTCCCACTACAAACCATCACATGCCACTCAGGGCTGCCAAATCCCAGCGGCAAGTGGCTGCTGATGGAGGAAGCACCACAGAGCCAAGTGTCCCGAGGGTGCCAGGCTCAGCCCTAATGAGCTTGCAGTGTGCCAAAGAGAAGGCCCTGGCCTCACTCAGCCAGCCTCCAGCATGGGGAGGCTGCTGCCAGGCAGACTTTAGCCAAGGCCACAGGCTCCTGCCCTTCACCCTGCAGAGCAGTGCAGGGGGAACACAGGCAGCTCCGTGCTACTCGTACCTGGCAGCATGTCGTCGAAGCTAGAGCGGGCTTCAGGGTGGCGCAGCAGCGACTTTGGAGTGAAGATTATCAGCTGGAGTGGGGGAGAAGAGGCAGAGCAAGGTGGTCAGCCCTGCCAGAAACACCTCCCCTTGCAAGCCAGTTCTGGAGCAGCCACCTGCCTGCCCTCCCCTGCCCATCCTGCCTGAGCAAGGGAGTGGCTGCCAGAGATTTGCTTCTCACTCAGCTGCAGTGCTCTACCAGATTGGGCACCCATTCCCAACAGCACCAACCCTCCCAGTTGGGATGTCCCCTGGGAGGGGCTACCAGGGACCTGCCTGTCCCATGGCTGAAGCTGACTGAAGTGGCTGAAGTAGGTTATGTAGTACTGTCTGTTGGCTCCCACAGCCCTCACCTCCCCGTGGAGTTTGGGAAGGGGTCACAGCCCTTGCAGCCCACACGAGACAGCAGCTGCACATCAAGTGCCAAGCCAGTCCTGAGCACCATGAGGTCCTTGGCCAAGCAGCAGCCAACTGCCCATGTCTGAGGTGCAGAAGAAGCTGCCCCCAGTCCTATCCCAGTCCAGGTAAATATCCAGCAGGAACACAGCGCCCTGCCTGGGCACGGAGCTGCTGGCACTGACCGGTTTGCGGAAGGGCAGGAGGATCTGGCGCCGGAGGACGTGGAAGAAGTTGGCTGGAGTGGAGCAGTTCACAACGATCCAGTTGCACTCATAGAGCTGACGCACATCAAAGTCATCCAGCTTCTGCTTCAGCCAGTACGGGTGAGGGGATTTCAGGAAACACAAGGTACCTCTTGGCCTTGTGGCTCCAGCAACAGGGAGAGGAGTGGTCCCCAGCCCTTCCTTCTTCCCGTCCCCTTCCCCTTCCCCTTCCCTTCCTCTCCAGAGCACAGAGAGACCCACAGAGATCTGGGAGAGCCTCCAGGGCTGTGCCCTCCACCTTGGTCTGGCCATAGGGGTGACCAGCAACGCCCTCTCATGCTACTTTCAGGGCTATCTTTGCCTTGGACTATGCCATGGCCCCAGGTTCTGTGGAGGGGCAGCCTGGGCACCAGGTTCAGGCCCTTTCCCCAAACCCTCCAGGCAGCATGAGACCAAGGCATCCCATGCCTCCTGCCATCGGCTCCCACTGTGCTAAGCCCACACAAGTGTTGCTGCCCTCCACCGAGCCCAATCCAGGGCACAAGAGGTCCAGGCTGAGCACCACACCATGAGGGCCACCACTCACAGGGAAGACATCGGGATCATCGTTGCACATCTGCAGGAATCGCTCTGGGCGGGCAGAGGAGTGCTCGGGACCCTACGGGGACCAAGAAGGGGGATGGTCGTTGCAGGCCAAGGCAAGCGTGAGAACCCGAAGTCAGGCACTGCCACGTCATGAGCAGTGCCACTGCTGTCCAAGGCTCCACCTCCAGGGTGAGCCAGGGGAGTCCTTACCATGCCCTCCATGCCGTGGGGAAGCAGCAGGACAATGCCGTTCTGCCTGACCCACTTGGCCTGCCCGGGACAGATGAACTGGTCGATGATGCATTGAGCAGTGTTGTGGAAATCCCCAAACTGGGCTTCCCAAAGCACCAGGGCATTGGGACTGGCCATGGCAAAGCCCAGCTCGAATCCTGAGGAACAGAAGAGCAGTGAGAGGGTTGGGTTACCCTTCCACAGCAGCCTCAACCTGGGCAGTGAGCACAGAGCTACTCACTCACCCAAGACACCGTACTCTGACAGGGAGCTGTTGCAGACAGTATACGGAGCCTGGTTGGGCCAGAGGTAGTTCATGGGGATACAGGTCCTCTTGTCCACATTCTGATCATGCAGGACATGGTGGCGATGGCTGGAAAGGAGAGAAGAGTAACTTCATCATCAGCCTTTGGATCCCTTCCAGAAGGGCTGGAATTGCCTTTAAAGCCTCCAAAAGCAGGGCTTTACCTAAATGTCCCCCTCTCAACGTCCTGGCCACTCAGGCGGATATGGATGCCCTCTTTGAGCAGGGAGCCAAATGCCATGTACTCTGCCAGGGCCCAGTCGACTGTCCTGTTCTTCACCATCTCCCCACGGGTTTTCAGAATACGGCTCAAACCTGCCGGGACAGGAGCCAGTTCAGAGCCAGCACAGGACAGAGCTCCAGTGACACCAGGTTTGTTCCACAACCAGTCCACAGACTGACAGACTGCAAGGGCCATGGGCAGAGGAATGAATTCACCTCTTCTGGAGGGATGAACCATGGAGAATAAACCTCCCTCTTCTGAAGGGAGGAATCAGGACTGCAGGGAAGGATCAGCTCCAAAGAAGAGCTGTTCCTTGGTTCACTTCCCTTACCCAAGCTCCCTCGTGAACAAGTTCTCATAGAGTCTGAGTGAGAAGGAACCTTAAAGATCATCCAGCCCGACCCCTGCCATAGGGGTTTCTTGCACTACAAGGGACACCTTCCAGTAGACCAAGTTGCTCCAAGCCCTATCCAACCTGGCCTTGAACACTTCCAGGGCAGCCACAGCTTCTCTGGGAAACCTGTGCCAGGGCCTCACCACACTCACAGAGAAGAATTCCTTCCCAAGATCCCATCTAACACTGCCCTCTGGCAGTGGGAAACCATTCCCCCTTATCTTACCTTATCATACCCTGGTGCAAAGTGCCTCTCCATCTCTCTGGAAAGCTCCTTTAGGCACTGGAAAGGTCTCTAAGGCCTTCTTTCCTCCAGGCTAGACACACTCAGCTCTCTCGGAGCTCCTGCACAGGGGCTCCAGCAGTGGTATCATTTTCAAGGCATCCTCTGGACCTGCTCTAACAGGTCCAGGTTTTGCTTGTTCTGGGGCCCCCAGAGCTCCAGGCAGGGTCTCAAGAATGCAGCACACAGGGGGAGGATCCCCAACCTTGACCTGCTGCCCACACGTATTGAAGCAGTCCAATATGTCCCTTCCTTCCAGGCCACATCCCAGCCCTATCTCACATATCTCTGGAATGAATGCCCAGTCTGGCACAGCTTTCACAAGCTCCTACCTCCATGGATAGTGAAATCCTCCACTGGCACTGAGCTGGCCACTTGACCAATGTGTGTCAGGTCCTCTTCATTGAGGCCAGTGGAAGGGCAGGTCATGCTCCGGGGCTGCCCATCCAAAGTGAAGAAACCTGTCAGAGAAGGAGAAACACCATGCTGCAGGAGATGTGCCAGATCCATGGGAAGACCTCAGGTCATGGACACCCTCAAGCAAAGGCAGGGACACCAGGAATGGGAAGAGCACCACTAACCTCCCCAGTGGGGTGGCTTACTAGAAAATCTCTGCCATGGATCTAGAGAGGCCAACTGTTTTGCTATGGCCTCCAAATCGCTGTTAGTGCCTTACCTGGCCAAGGTGAGTCCAGCCAGTGCTTGATGTGCAAGATCTTCTCATCCTTGGATCTGGCATGGGCCTCCTCACAAATCTTATCATACTTGGCAATTTCCTCCTGAAAGGCAGAACCAAGAGGCAGAAAAACATTAACTGGGGATCTCCAAACAAGGGTGTTGAGCCTGAGGACCTCAGTAAGCTTGCAAGGGTGCTGGAGGGCAGAGGTGGTCCCCACTGCAGAAGTCCCAAAGCTGTGCAGGTCAGCCTCAGAGAGCACAGCCACAGCTGGGACCCTGTACCCCAAGGCATAGCTCTGCTACGCTCAGAGCAGACATCTTGTGTTCAATCCTACTGATGCTGAAAGACGGTGCCAGGGCAAGCAGGGCTGGCAGAATCTCTGCACCGTGAGCTGCCCAAGCAGCAGAACCGGGACAGGATCTGCCACATATACCTGTGGCCACAGCCATCCTGAGTACTGGGACACTGCTGCAGTTGCCCCGAGCTGCATGGCCTGTTCCACACTGATCACAGGGTGATCCTTGAACTAGATGTTCCTGCACTTTTCAGAGCTGGCACAGCTCAAGGATGAGCCTTGGCTCTGAACTCTATCGGTGCCAGGTCTTCAGCGCACTCCCAACCCCAGTACAGCTCTGCCCCCTTTAGGTTACAACCTCAAGAACGTGGTTCTGTAGGCCCACGTGGGCCCTTCATATGGCCCAGGTCTGAACCACATAAGTAGTTTTCCCTGGAGATGCCACTAGCAGTTTTCCTTTCAGGCCCCACAGATGGTACCTCATACTCCGGCTGATTTACGACCCCCTGGGAAATCAGTAGCTCTGCGTATTTCTGCAACACTGGCTTCTGTTTCCGGATCTGTTTGTACATCAGGGGCTGCGTGAACATAGGTTCATCCATCTCATTATGCCCGTTGCGCCTGTAACAAACCTGCCGGGAAAGGAAAGATGCTTGCCTGTGACCTACCACTCCAAAAGCACTTGGGAGCTACCTGGGTCATGTGAGGGAGGGTCCCAAACAGCCCAGGAGGGACCCAAGCACACCCCTGGCAGAGTCCCAGCTTCAGGGACTTGTGCCACATTCCTTACCAAATCCACCACCACATCCTTGTGGAAGGTGCTTCGCCATTCTGCTGCCACATTGCATACATAGACAACGGCCTCAGGGTCATCTGCGTTGACATGGAAGATCGGCGCGTTGACCACACGGGCCACGTCGGTGGGGTACGGGGAGGAGCGGGCCATGCGGGGGTCTGTCGTGAAGCCAATCTGTGGCAAGGCAAGTGAGGGCAAACAGGATAAGCACAGTGTTACCAACTGCATTTGGGACACAGCTTTGCTATGCAGCTCCTTCTTTGGACACTGATATCACAGCTGGCTCAGCGTGAGGCAGCTGCACTTTGCTGTACCAGGAAACTGTCCACACCGCTGCAAGGGCAGCTCAGCTGCTGCAGCTGGGTAGTGGATGTTCAACCTGCCTGTCTCCTGTGTCTGGACACAGTGGCACATCCTGGTACCTGCTGCAGCTGTGGGGACAGGCTGGTCCCAGTGAAATGCTCTGGGTTTCCGTGTCAGTAGACAGGATCAGCCCTGTCAGACCTCACACACTGAGCATTAGGTTGTATGACTTCTGCACCAGACTGGGCTCAAAAGCTGCTGCTGTTGAGCAGCTGGGTGAGAAGTACCCCCTGCTGACCCCAGGTTAGGGCTCTTGCCAGGAACACTGGCAGGGAAACAGCTGCTGCTGGTTCTCGCTATTCCCTGCCCAAGAACCTGCAGAGACAGCTCTGCCAGGGTATTTGCTCCTCACCTGATTGTTGACCACAACATGGACAGTGCCGTGGGTGGTGTAGGAGGGAAGGTCGCTCAGGTGAAATGTCTCGTACACAATGCCCTGCCCTGCAAATGCAGCATCTCCATGCAGGAGGATGGACATCACCTGGGAGAGGGGAAGCCGTGGCAGTCATCAGGGACAGAGAGCAGGACACCACCAGGAAAGGGCCCAGCTCTCCTCCCCATGAGCTTTCAGCATCCCAGAAAGGACATGGAGCAGCTCATCAACACATCTAATGCTTTCCCAAGGGATGGGAGGGGAGTCAGACATGGCTGACAGGCCACTGGGCAGAGACTATGGCCACCAGCCCCTCCCCAGCAAGGACAGCACACTTGGGACACCCTGAGCAGACAGCAAAACAACACTCGGTATGCCCCAGCTGGGCAGCAAGTCCCATTCCCAAATACATACATCCCAAAGCAAAGCCTTTTTCTCACTGGGGGAAGAAGAGAAAAAGCCCTGTTCCCTCACACTTTCAGCCCAGAAGCCCCATGGGCAGCAGCAGGCCCAGGAGCTTCAGAGCCACTGACATTATTTTGTCATCATCCCAGGGGCTGGCTAAGGACACCGCCTGCCAGGCAAGGACAGGATCAGTCTGTTTATATCCAGCCCTTGGGGTGTAGGAGGGAGGGAAGCACTTTGGATCTCACTCTTCCACTTCTTAGGATTGGAGACAGGTCTGCAATGAATCACACAGCAAACAGCTCCCCACAGCCCCTTCCCACCGGGATGTGGAGAACTGCCTTCTGTTGCCAGTTCCAGCTTTCCCAGTCCCAGGAATTGTTTTCTTTAGTCACACTGAGATCCTGTTGCCAAGCCCTCCAAGGTGTGGTGCTTGGATTGCCTTGGGGCTCCCCTCATGCCCCTGTCTTCCAGTCAGGGGTTGTGCATTTGCTGTGCCCACAGCCCAGCTCAGTCAGTTCAGAGATGGAGAAAGCAGCAATGGGAGCTTAGGGTGGGCAAGCCCCTCCCAAAGTTATCTCCATAAACAAAAGGGAAGGATGGGGAAGCAAAGTCAGGATGACAGCTGGGGAAGGGGCACATCAAACAGAAAGCAAACAAGTTACTTAACTTTCCCACCAGCCTGTCTCCACCAAAGTCCATCCAGCCTAGGCCACTTCACACATCTGAGCAGCACTCACCTTCTTCCCCTCCGTGTCCCCACAGTAAAACTGCTCTGCCTTAGTCTTGCCTTGAACAACAGGATCAGCTGCTTCCAAATGAGAAGGATTTGCCACTAAGGAAAGGGTGATGTTCCTGTCAGTGACACGGTTAATCCTCCGGTGGTACATTCCTAGGTGGTACTTCACATCACCAGAGCCCTGGTGGAGGGGAGAAGAGAGTCACCCCAAGAGCATGAGCAGCCTTTGGGGCGTCAAAGGAGACAGAGGAGTGCTGACCCCAAGGCTGGAAGAGGGGGGCATTTTTTGGAGGTACTGCCACAACACAGCAGGCACTCTCTGCAGAAGCTGAACTGGCACCAAGGAAAGCCTGTTCCAGGTGCCAAACCACTGCCAAGACATGCACCCAGCCCATCTAAATACAGCTGAAGGTGTGGGGAATGAAGCAAGTGTGGTGGGTTGGGCAAAGACTCTGAATAACAGGCAACGTGTTGCTTTGAATTTTTCAAGTTTTCTCAAGCTTTCTGATGTTTGCATTTTTGTACAGAACTTTCTTATAAATTTTATGTAAATAATTTATTGTTTTCATTCTTTTATGGGGGACGAGCAACCTGATGGACTGTTGGGTTGCCCAGTAACATTGAGGAGGTAGCACTGTAACCCTCCAATGACACTGGCATTTCAGGAAGATATAGTCAAATTTTTTAATAACCAATTTTTTCATTTGCCTTAAACAGAACTGCTGCCGGGTCATTTGTGCTGTGTCCTATGGTAACAGTAACGCTTGCCTGAGCTCTACCCACACTGCAGCAGCATGGCCATGCATGGCACCATTCCCAGTATGTGGCCAGGTAGCCCGTCAGGGCACCTCGAGGCCCCAGGCTGCTGCTTTCTCACACTGAAATCCCACTGAAGGTCATGGCAGGATCAAACCAGCCCGACCCAGCTTCCCAAAAGCCAAATCATCCCACCTTATGATGCTGAAGCTTTGGAGCATGAGTTTATTGCAGTGACAGAGCTGCTTTAGAACTCCAGATGGGGACTAGGGGCACAAATAAACCTGCTCCTGGCAACCTCTCAACAACCACCCCAAGGCTGCTTCATGCCCTGGAGAGCAGCCAACAGCCAAGTTTGTGCTGGAGAAAATGGCACATGCCACCCCCAGGACAGGCAAGGACAGACCAGCACTGGCACTTCTACAAAGGCTCCCATCACCCAGGTGTGCTTGCAATGTGGAAATCCTTGCAACACTGGTGGCACTGAGTGACACCAGAAGCAGTGGCACAATCCAGACACAGCCCTTGGGGACTGCTCAGGAACAGGCAGCAGCAGCCTGCTGCAGGCAGGGGAGAAGCTCACCTCATCAGCAGCCTCCAGCTTGGAGTCAAATTGGCAGAAGATCTGCTCCAGCTCTTTCCTGATGACGTTGGCAAGAACATTGAGGCGCCCCCTGCAAAAGCAAGGTCACTGCTGACAGCCATTGAGTGCTGATGGTGATCTACAACCCCCACTGCCACAGCCCACACCTTCTGTGATGGCTGTGGGGTCACCCAGATACAGGGACTCCCCAGGAGGAGTCTGAAGATCCCTCAGCACAGGGATGGTTTAGCCAACACCACATCCTACATCCTTGCTGAGATGCCCCAGAGTGGGTAGGTGCTGGGATTCCAGCATGATTCCAGCTCTGACCTCAAGCCTCCACCCCTCTCCAGATGAATTTACAAAGAAGCCAGAAAGATCCTGATGAGCAGAGAGCAGCCAAGGCCTGAGCTCTCCAGCTGAGGTTCATCACCAACCAAGATCAATTAGGTGATGGTAGAAACCAGTGTGCCCTCCAGTACCAAACCCCAGCAGCATCCCCCCACCTTCTACCCGCACCAAGCAGCACCATGGCTAGAGGTAAGGTTACCTGTGGGGCATTCCCATGATCACGTAATCCACTCCCTTCTCACTTGACTTATCAATAATGGTCTTTAAGGCTGGGATTAGCACTTCACATCCCTCCAGACCAAAACGCTTCTCTGAAGACCATTTCCGATGGAGGAACTCCTCAAACCTAGGAGGCAAAGGGAGGGAGGGATCAATGAGGGCAGAAACCAGAAAAGGGACAGGGACTGCACCAAGGGAGCCACAGCATTGACTGATGCTCAGGCTGGTACCATGCAGTGCACAACAGTCACTTCAGTGTCTTCCCAGAGAGTTCAGCTGGCCATTTCCCCCCACTCCAACACCATGCTGCACTTAATCCTTATTTTTACACCTTTTCTTTCAGGATCATCCATATTTTCAGGCTGTTTGCCAGCACCTGAGCCTGCCAGACTGGCAGCTCAGTGGTGTCAACCTGCTCATTAAGCTGACGGCGACAGATGAGGTCAGGACGTGACTCAGCTGATGACTGTATCACTCTGGCTGGGAGCAAACCTCCTGGGGAAAATATGGAGAAGGTGAAGCCCCCCCCCAGGGTACCTGGTAGAGCGGACCAGCCTGGCCAGCAGCGTGCGCTTCTCTTCATTGGTGAACTGCATGATGCCTGGGGTCTCAAACTTCTGCCGGATCCACTGGCACTGCTCCAGGTCATTGATGAACATGAACTCCACGCCAATGTGCTGGCAGTATGCCATCTGCTCCAGGGGGAAAGGAGGGGCCATCAGACAACAGCCAGGGCTTCAGCACCTCAAACCCCCAAAGGACTGGCACCTGCAGCACCCTGCTGGATCACAGGGCCAGGGGCTCCTTATTTCCCCCTTTACTATTTCAGCCAAAGAGCCCTTCTATGCCAGCAGAGACATCGACCCTCATGCCTGGCAGCTGGAGTGGGATCCTGGGGGGAACCCAGCTACCAGCCCTGCAACAGCCCCACTTTAGGAGCCTTGTTTGAGATGTATTCCCAGGAAAAGGGATGCGGCAGGACGTGTTCCAGGATGCTGCAAAGCAGCTCAGACCATGCACATGACCCAGCATCAAGCTGTTTAACTCCCCTTCCCTGAGGGGCCCACAATCAGCCCCTCAAGTCCTTTACATCCACCTCAGAGGAGAGATTTTCCCTCTTGGTGGCATCACCTGTGAGCAGTCCAAAATCCCACATCACAGGGCAGGGGAGAATCAGAAGAAGCTCCTCTCACAATGAGGAGCCCATTCCTGAAGATGGGCTAAGATGTTGGTGCAGTTTTGCTTCTTCCAAGGTCAACTCATCTCAGCAGAGACCATCTGAGCAGCCTGCAGCATGCCTGAGAGCTGCTTGAGATCAGTCCAAGGACAGGAGGGGGTGAAATTTGGCAGAATAGGGGAACTGCCTGTATGAGCTGGAAGCCCCAGCCCCAGGGGTCTCAGACCTGCACCAAGACCCTCTGATGGTCACCCATGCAGGACAGCAACACTGCTGCAGTGCCTGAAGAGGGGATCACTGGCCTCCAGCCCACTCCTTTGCTCTGCCAATACCAGCTGCTGCTTCAAACTGAAAAGCATAGCTGGAGAGGTTTCAAAAAAGGCAATATCTAGCTGCCTGGGGTTTGCTCCACCTTGGGCAAACCAAGTGCATTGCTGCAATGCAGCAGAAACCTGGAGGCAATCAGAGCTGAGCAGGTTACTCGAGGTGACTCTTGTGAGTGGGGCGAGTGCCAAGAAGCAGTTCCTAAACTGAAAATCTTAAGATGTGCAGGTTGACCCAGGACTTTCCAAAGACAAGTGCTCTGCCCCTGCCCCGGGCTGCACACAGATCTGGTACAGACCCCTGCTCTCCTCACCTCCAGCCGACGGATGATTTCCCGGAGTGGAAGAGCCGATTCATTTCCACCGATGAAAGTGGTTGTGGGCAAGTGGAAAACTTTGTCGAGGTCAGATTCATCCAGACCATAAAAGCCTGCAGGATTTGTCATGGGTGGGAGAAGCAAGAGAAAGAAGGAAGGAAGAGGGACGTGGATACCATCACACAGGGACCAAGTACGTTTGGGAGAAGTAGGGAAGTGACAAAAAAAAGCAGCATAAAAAATAATAAGCATGAAGGAGGTTTATATGGATAAAACCAAGCCATAATTAAACAAAAAGACAAAGAACAATGAGTTATTACAGAAGGCACCGCATGAAATGAACCACAAAGCAATGTATATGCATGGAAATGGGCAATTAAAATCCAGGGTGAGTCAGGGAGTTTGGAGCCCCAAGAACACAAAAAACGCAACAAATTATAACTAAGGGGAGAGAAAAGACACAGGAATCAGGAAGTCACCAAGCACATCAGAGGTGTTGGCACATGGTGGGAATTAAAAATGGAGAGTCAACACAGAGAAGGAAACAGTTAAAACAGACACAACCAAACAGACAAAACCCCAGGGGGAGAGAGACAGAGAAGCAAGAAAGAGAAAAGGCAACAGGGCTCTGATGGACTCTCCTGAATAGCTCAGCCCGGGAGCAGGGCGGCCAGCAGCCACTCAGGGGTTCAGCTGCCCAGATACCCTTTCACCCCAATCAATAGCTTTTTAATTAGAGCTTTTGCCTAGCTCTGCTCGGCAAATGTCCTCCCTTTGGTGCTGGCAGCTGACGATTTGGAGGCAGTCTCTACTCATGGTATGGGGGCTGTGGGGAGCTGAGCTGGGCCTGGAGAGGGGCCAAGCAGGCCTCAAGAGCTGGAGGCTGGGATTTACCCCAAAGCCATCAGAGGTGCCTCACTACCTGCTGAAGCTCATGGTTGCCTTTAGGGAAACTGAGGCACAGAGGAGGGACAGTGCTGACCTCACTAAAGCAATGCAGAAAGGCAGAAGCAGGTCCAGGAACTGGAGAGCCCCATGACCCTTCTGAAGCAGGGGCTTGGATGAAGGAGTGAGTCTACAGCCCTGGCACCTCTTTCAGGCTCCTGCTCATCCCTCCCACACTCCCAACAAGGCCTGGTTCCAAGGCGTTTCCTAACCCCAGGGCAGGAGCTGCAGTAGAAACACATACCACTACTCCTCCCAGCTTCCTCCAAACCAGCCCAGGACCCCAGCTTTTAGAGGACCTGTTCTTTTAGAGAGGGGATGGGGAACGCCATCTAAGCACGGCAGGGCAGTGTAACCCACCTTCCTCAGGTGAATGGGAGCCAAAAACTGGCCCCTCCTGAGCTGGCCCCTTCCTTGAACTTCATCTTAAAAGTCTATCCCTTGATGTCTGGTCAGAAATGGACAGTGAGCTGTAGATAGCCCAATCCTTGGAAGTGTTGGAGCAACCTGGTCTAGTGGACTGGGTAGTATGGAAGGCCCCTTCCAGCCTAAGCCAGTCTGTGATTCCATGATGACAGGGCTGGTCATGGCTCATTCCTGTGCAGCCTTGAGGGGCGAGTCCAGAAACTGGGAACACTCCAGTCAGCCTGCAGTGGACACATTCCTGGCTACCACTGCTGTTCATCCCCTCTGCACGTGTTCATCACCTCATCTCCTGGACACTAGAGTCCCAGGAGAGGGAATGAAGCCAGGCCCCAGCAGCTCTGCTCCAGAGCTATGCCTAAGAACACTGAACCAGACAGGAGTTGAGAGTTTGGCCCCATGTCTCTGGGCTTCTCTTTGGTTGCCATTCAAACAGAAATCCCAGAGAGAGGCAGCAGGGAGCATTCCACACAAACTGCCTGTTGAAGGGTTTCAGGGAATCCTCAGTAATTTACTGAAGCTTGCAGACCTGCAGCACAGGGCTTTGGCTTGTTCTGCTGTGATGCTTTGAAGACACTCTGGCACGCTTTGGGGAGTATCACATTTTACAAGTTTTAGGATATCTAAGCATCTTTGCTTCTTCTTTGCTGCAGCCTGCCAGCTCTGACAACACTCGGTATTTATAGGCAGCAACACCATCAGATGGAGGAAGAAAAGAGACAAGCTGCCAAATTTTCCCTGTGACAAAACCGGGAGAAGACAGCTTGGATTTTTAGGAGTCTTGAACCAATGAGGGAGATTGAGGCCTTGTAAAATTAATATTCACAACAAAACATGTACTCTAGCAAGCCAGGCATGCAAACACAGTATAGAAAAGGCCAGCAAGGCTCAAACTGAGGATTTATACAAGGCAAAGTGTCACTAACCACACACCTACATCAAGACTTTGAGTAGAAATTAAAAATAAAACATGTCACAAAACTCAGGAGTGGTGGGAGATGGGAGGGGTCCACTTTACCAGCTCAGTTCATGCCCAGAATAACCTATTCAAAGAGAGTCCTGCACTCCAGAGGGTTAAGGGCTCATTAATTGCATACCTCCTACTGTTAACACTCTCAGCCGCTCCTTGAACACTGTGNCAGAGAGATGCAGTCAAAGTTAGTAAAAAAAATCTGGAACTGTGAAAACTAGTCATGGAAAGTACAAGTCAAAAAAATACAGTATTTAAAATACAGTCAAAATCCATTAGAGGCAAAAGGGCAGGGATGGAGGATGACTACACACTAGGCAGAAGAGGAATCTTGGTGGGAAGTCTGATGAGAGGAGGGAGGAGCAGGAGGGGAAGAGGGGCATCAGACACTGGGGAGTAGTTGAGCTGCATGGTTTGAGATCTCCTCTTGCACCTTGATGGAAGAGAGGGTGGCCTGGCATCTTCATTTGCCACGACCAAAAGCATCCTGCCAAGCTGCATCACAGGGAGAGGGACCCTCTGCAAACCTGGGAGCTGCCTCCCCCCAACACTTGCTTCAGAGGGTTTGCTCTGCTCGTGCTACTGGGAGGATTTCAAGGTCAACCCACGGAGGTAAGGTAGGGTGCTGCTTCTGCAGAGAGGAGGAGAATTGGGGTGTTGACAAGCAGGCAGTTCATGAGGAAGACAGCGAAGGCTGCACAGCAGGCAGGCACAGCCATCTCTCTGGAGCACGCTTGGTGCAGGCAGGAGTGCCAGCACACTGCAACAGTGGGCAAGCATGCAGCACCAGAGCTGCCTGCCTGGCTAGGTTAGATGGTCCAAGCGCCTCAATCTCACCTGTTACAAAAAGGCCTCGGAAACACTTGTCATTTGGGTCAGCAGGGAAAATCAGACACTTCCCCAAAGCAGGGAAAAGGAAGGTGGGAGCACCTCAAGCCCAGGTCCCTGCAGGGGCTCGCCTGGCTCTTCCTGAGCTGGAGGAGGATTTCCATCAATTCCCCTTGGCATGAGGCAGAGGTAGCTGCCTTCCATGGGGAGAAAGACACACAGACACTTAGACACACACAGCCTTCCACACACCACCCAGATTTCAGTGTGCTAAGGTACTATTTCCTTCTTTCTATTTTCAGGGTCATACTGAGTTCCTGTAGTCATCCTGTCCTTGTTTTACACACTTACCATGCCAGACCAGCTGTAGTGGAAAACCAGGATGAGATTACTTGAGGTTTTTTTTTTAATAGAAAAGACAAGAGAAAGGGGAATTGGGTGGCTCCAGCCCCACCACTCCTCAGATTGAGTAGCCCTGGGCAGGTTTTCTCCCTCTGACATTTTCCCCAAAGATCGCACTGCTTAATCCAAAGAGAGCTTCCAAACCAGAACCAAACCAGTTGCTAAACAAAAGGCAATTGAGAAGGATCAATTTCTGAGATTAACCATCCAACTCATTTGAATCACAGCACTGCCACTTAAACTGTTGGCAACTGTGATCACACCACAAAAGTTGACCTTTAAAGGACTTCGCTGTTCAGAAAGAGGAAACAAGGTTGTTTCCAAGTTTCAATACCACTCCTGTTATTAACTGCCCTGTCAAGTGCTACATATTCTTTCAAAGTAAAAAAAAAAAAAAAATCTACTCCCCTCCCTACCGCTCCTGGTACATGTAATCCTGTCCAAAGGTGCAGCAGGTCCAGGGCTGGTGTCCCTGTGCTGGCAGACAATAAGGAATCAAGGCAGTTTACATGCACCGTGCATTCTGATCAGCTCTCTCCATTGGCGAGGTTAGTAATCATCACTGCTGCTCTACTCTACGTTAGGAGCATGAGCATGCCTCTGGAGCACTCCAAGTGCCAGGGAGCCACCCTAGGAAGCACCAGTGAGGTGACAGAGTTCAGCATCCTCATCCTGGCTAGAAGAATGGTAGCAAACTACAGAAATCAGCTCTAAAGCACATGGAGAGGTGCTGGGTTTAAGCACTTTCAGATCAGGATTTCAAGTCCTGGAAACCACACACACTTCTATGTAACACTCATGCACCTCTCACTCAAACACATTGGAATTTCCACCTCTCTACTTGGACAGGAATGCATCTCAAAGCTTCCTTGTTATGATCACCAGTAGGAACTCATAGCTCAGTCTTGGACAAAAGGGAAATTAAAGGATTTAGAGATGCTGGGGCAAGCTGGAAGTTCAGGAGGGCAGCCTTAGCCCTGCAGAGATGAACTCAGTACATTCACCCCCAGCTCTAAGGGTCCCCAAGGGCAGCAAGAGGAGCTGAGAGAACAGACTTCCAGCTCTCACCAACAAAAAACCTCTCTGCTTTGCATTTCCAGAAGATGCAATTGCTTCCAGCTCTTCTGGGTTTTTGCTTCTGGGTGAGCAAGATCAGTGATAACACTGATTGGTACTGGTTGAAAAAACATGAGCTGAGTACTGAAGTAACAGCCGGAGGGTGGCAGGACTGCACTGCTGCTGCTACCGGCAACTGCAATTTTAGAGTGATCATTACTAAGGAAACTTCAGACCCCTGGCCTGTGAAGCAATCTACCTACAAAGCTGTGAAAAAGAGGGGAGCTCAAGCAATGCAGCACCAACTGCTCTCAAAGCCCTCACCCAGTTTGTCTGTGGATGTGATAATATCGGCTGGAAGGGAGGAGTCCAGATCTGCATCCAAGATGCCCAGTGGATCGAGTTGTGCTACATGATGCCCTCGAATCTATGAAATGCACCAGGAATGGAAAGGAGAACAGGAACCAAAAGGGAGAGAAAAACAAAAGAGGGGAGGGGTAAAAAAGTTAAATTACATTAGAATTAATTTGCAGAGTAATTCTCACCGACGTTTGGAGAAACAGTTACTGGCGCATCATCAAAATTTACACAACTAATGCCGAGAGGATCAAGCTTTGCAATGTGGTGACCCCTGACCTGGAAGCAACAACACAAATTAGTCATTAAAATAAGTTAACTGAAGAGACATTCCTTAAAAAAAAAGTTAGAAAATTTCATTCAGAGTTTCCCTCTTTACATTTGCTGCAGTTACCCCAATTCTAGCTGCAGCTGAAGCCTGCAGAAGTTGGGTTTACTGTCACATACAGCACATAGGAGATGCCAGCAGCCATCAGGACTGCTCTGCTCTACCTGACACTAGGTTTGGCAGGGGTACGGGGGGATGACAAGCTCCTTCACAGCAGAGACAGAGTCTAAGGGTCTCCTGATGCTTTCCCAGTGTCCAACTTAAGCAGCTCCTTTCTACAGATGCAGTAACTTCACACTGATGGTCTCCTCCTAAGAATCACAGGCACATGAAGAGGCAATTTGCCCAGAGAAGCTGTGGTTGCCCCATCCCTGGCAGTGTTCAAGGCCAGGTTGGATGGGGTTTGTGGAGCAACTTGAAAGGTTGTAGTAGGTGTCCTTGCCTGTCACAGGGTGGGCAGCAGGGTGGAACAAGATAAGCTTTAAGGACCTTTCCAATCTATTCAAAACTATTCTGGGGTTATATGAATTTTCTGGATTTTGGCAGATATAGGTGTTCTCTCATCCCACTGCAGCTACAGCTCTACTGCGACACCAGGGCAAGGAGGGAGGTAGATTTCTCACTATGGACAGCTTAGAAAAATACATCCAAGAGCCATCATCTTCCTGTGCTGCCATTCAGAGCCTGAAGAAGAGACAGCTACTGATTTTGTGTTCAAATCACTGACTTCAAGCTTCTGCTTCCAGTTACATCAGTCACTCCGTGTTCAAACTTGGCATCTGCCCGCTTGATTCACTGGCAGGGGCTGCCTGAGAGCTGGCAGGGTGGTCATCTCTCATGGAATCAGCCATGCAGGTCCTCACAAACAGGTCCTGATGCTGACATCTGCACTGCAGTTGCAATGGCAGGCACAGCAGGGGCACTGTCTTGGAGCCAGAGCAGGGCCAAGGCTGGGCAGACCTTTGGACTTGCCCAGTGCTAGTTTCTGCTGTAACTCATAGCCTTTCACATTGGATTTTCCCCATACCTCAGCAGAAATACAAGTGCACAGCACAGCAAATGCTTTGTCACAGGAATAGGTGAGGAGCTCATGGTCACAACTGCACAGCATCCGGGTTCATTAACTTCTCATCACAGCCATAATTACAGCCCCCATACTTGATAAACCAGAGCACAACAAAAAGTAACAGGATAACACAGATGTAGAAACACATTTAAATGTTCTCAGAGTTAAAATACTTGCTGGCCTTCCCTCAGCCAGAGGATGTTTCTTTCCTGCTCCAAACTCGTTTCTCCCAGAACGCTGACTCGGCAGCATTGGTCTGAGCTGTACCCCACCAGCCCCACGGGGCCACTTCCAGGTTGCAAATCACATAAAAAATGTTTCCTGACCTTTTATTTTAGGACCTCAGAAGTTCTGTCAGCAACAGAGGGAAGTAGGATGGGTGCTCCATGCCACTGCTAAGCATGGCAGGAGCCCATAGCACAGGGGCAGCATTCCAGACAGCAGCAAACCACCCACTGTGGAGAAGACCCCCCCCTCCCTGCTACCCTGTTTGGATGACAATAGCTTTCATCTTCCTGTTGTCCAGCAAAGCATCAGCTGAGCTTCTGCCCCAACAGATCAGCTGCTCCTATTCCTAACAAGGCAGTCCAGCTCCTATCCTGCATGCTCTCCATGGAAACATGTGCAACATTCTCACTAACTCCAGCCCACCTCAGCCACCACAAGCCCCTCTACAAAGGACGTGACCCTCCTCAGCACAAAGTCCCCTTACCTGATATGCCCTGATGAGAGATTGCACTGCAAGATGGTCCTCCACCAGTTTATCCACATTAGGCTGTGCCTGAACCAGGGACTGGGCTTGGGACAGGGTGGAGAGGCTGGCAGTCAGTGGAGGGGGGCTTTGGTAAGCAGTGCCTGGAGCAGCTCCAGCATTGGCGTTGCGAAAAAAGATGTCCCATGACTAGAAAAAAGTAAAGAAGAGTGGTGACCAGGGTCTTCACTTGCAATCCAAACACCTCCTCAAGTCAAGGTTACAGAGGTCTCAACTTAACTACCAAAGCAGGGGACAGAACTGCCTCCTCTCCTGTACCTCAGCGCCACACACCTGCCACTGAAAGCACCCACCTGCCTTAAACAAAAGAGCACTAACGCTCTCCCACTATTCCAGCTGCATCACTATCCCACTTCCCATCCATCTGGATTGTTTCTTTTGGCATGAGGCAAACACCAGAGCCACCCCTCCCTTGGCAGTGGCACCAGGACAGGACAGAGTGATACCCCATCCCTTGCCTCTGTTCTTGGAACTGCTGCTCTGAGCAACAAGCCCCAGCCTGGACTTCCAGCTCATTTCCTTCTCCCCAGGGGAGGCCACTGCTCTCTAAATACCCCAATATTTTCTGAAAAATATTTCTGCCCTGTAATCAAATACACTTCTTCCTCTTCCCATGGTCTGAATGGTCAGAGACCTAAATCCCAGCATAAGCTGTGTTGTTCAGCCTCCAACCAGCAATGTTTTTATTCTTCTATCTCTTCTTCAATTTTTCCCCATCCTTTTGGTGACACTGACAGCACTACAGAGGTATTCCCATACCAGGTCTCCCTTGACCAGAATGAGGCAGCTGACACCTTTGCTCCTGTTCCCTTTGCAGATAGGCATTTCTAGGTGTTAAGAAAACAAATCAGAACACTTGAAAAAGGCCCTGGACAGACTTGGTATACTGTCATACTTTTCCAGCACTGTCTGAAAAGCCTGGAAGTGTCCCAGGCCAAACCCAAGTTAACCAGTGTCCTTGTAGATGCACCAACAAATTTGGGGAAGGAGAGAGGCTGGCCAAACAAAGTCCAATCCACATCTTCCCATCATGCGTGTGCCTCATCTCATGTGCCACCAAATGATGGCAAAGGATGAGGGCACAGCAGAACAGCAGCTGTGTGCCAGCACAGACCCAGGAAGCTGCTAGAGCAAACAAATCCCGTGGGATTAGCATGCTGGCTTCAGCCCAAAGGTCTCCCCACCAACTGGGAGCTTGGCATCCTCCACCTTGGAGAGCACCAAATACAGCCTTGGCAATTGGAGATGGGCAAAGCCCAGCCATCCCCAGAGTGTTTAAATCTAGTAGAAAAGTGCCCTCAAAGCAGTGGTTGTTTGGGGCAGAAAACAGTTTTTGTCCCCTGGAAGCAGAGTGGAAAGGACTGAAAATCTGCCCTTTGCTGGAGTCACCCCAGCTCAGCTGTTCCCCCCGGAGCTCCTCCAGTTGCAGCACCCATCACATGGTCCAGGAAGGTATTTCCAATCCCAATTTACCCAAACACCCCATTGTCCCATCACATGACTGCACAAGGTGAATAAATTTAGAAACAGGTCATGCTGTAGGAACATAAATTAGATCTAGAACATTTTGACACTGTAACTGATAAACAATTGCTCCCACAAGGGGAAAAAAAAAAAAAGGAAGACAGAAAACACCCAATCCTGTTCTGACTGCTAAAGGAAATTTCAGTGGGAAAAGAGGGAAAGCTGCTTTTTGTTCCATCTCAGCTCTTTCCTTCCACAGGCTCACAGAGCTCCTTGGTGCCCTCAAAGACATCACCTCCAGCAAACAGAGGGACAGGCACCCAGGGATGGGCTCTGTGCCCTTGGGATAGAGAGGAACCTGGCTGGATACTTTGCTCCAAGGTTTAAGGTTGGTTCACGTACTGGCAAATAAAGACAGGCAAGAGAAAAGGAGCACCTGTCAACCTAGGAGGGGGGTGATGGGGACAGGGACGGAGCCAGGCGTGTTGCCTTTATAACCTTCTCCCACTCATTTCTCTTGAAGTTGCAATTAGCTTCTGTTTTGGAAGAAAAAGTTCACTTTAAACTGCAAACAAGGTATAGCACTTTCACTGAGTGCTTTATTGCTCCACCGAATGATGTCTGGATGGCACAGGGCAGGCTAGGGCCATGATAAGAGCCATAAAAACATCAGCTTTTAACCTGCTGATGTGGTTTTGAATTCAAGAGAATCCAAAGGTTAGCCCATGGGTTTCTGAGGAGCACAGAGGTGCCTCTGGAGCTCACATCTCCCATGGGAGAGGCTGCCCCATCAGAGTTATCCTGCTTTATCATGGGAAGGAGAACTTTGAACTTAATCCAGCACTTGCCAAAGGCAACAGCAGTAATAAACTCATGGGGTTATTTTCCTCTGACTTTTCTGTGCCTGTGGCAGCTCTGTGAGTGCTCCACTCGCTTTTATACCCTGTAGAGATGCATACAGGATATAAGATACATAGATATACATTTAGGGTACAAGAGAGCTCAGTCTCAGGGCATTTTTAGACAGTCCCACAGCTGCAATACAAAGCACTAGCCTGGACTGGCTTTCCCAGTGCTCCTCCCTGCACTGGCAAAGAGGAATTGGTGAACCAGCTGCCTGCCACACACCAGGATAGCTCAGGCTTTAGAGGGATCCTGAGCTCAGTTCCGTGAGAGGAGCTCAGGGCAGGCTCCTCTACTGAGAGTAGTCCCAAACCAGCTCATCAAGCCAAACCAGCACCTTCTACCAGATTCAGCTTCTGAGGAAGGGTGTAGGCTCATACTGTCATGTCCCAGTTTCTCAGCTTGGAGGTCAGGCATGCACGGCAAGGGAAGAGGGGTGACCTTTCCCTTCCACTGCAGGCACTGAGGGTGCTTCGGGCTGGGACGTGCATAAGGGACACAAAGCTTCCACCTCCAGCTCAGGCTGCTTCCTGCTCCTTCCCCTGCCACAGGCTCCAGAAGCATCAACCCTGCTTGGCATGGTCTGCAGGTCTGGCAGCACCTCCTGCTCCAGCAGGGAGAAGACAACGGACCTCAGAACTTAAGGCTGCAGGAGGAGAAGGAATAGCCTGAACCAGCTGGAAGCCACAGAGTTTTTTGGTGACAACATCAAAGATACTCCAGCTCTTCCCAGTTGAACGTGTCCCTCCTCCCTGGTGGGACACAGCACAGCAAGGAGCAGCTGGTCTCTGTGCTACACAGGGATAGAAAAACCTCAGCCAGGTTCCCATGACAGCCTGACTCCTTCCAAGAGCTCCACCCTAGGATCTGACCCTCCATCTGGCATGACAGAGGCCAATGCTTATCAAAGACAGGAGTGGCACTTTCCTCCCCTGGGCAGGGTACACAGGCTGATGAAGCCTGCAAGCCAACATGACCAGAGACAGCCACATGCCCAGCCAGAGCACGGTGGCTCAGCATCAGGGGACCCATGAAAAAGTGCAGAGAGGACAAAGGAGTGCAGAGAGGGGCTGGGAAGGAATCCTGGTAAACAGGTCACTGGAACAAGGTGGAATCCACACAAGAGACAAGGCCAGAATGAGGCCAGGTCTGTAGATCAGCAGTCTGGCTTTACACACACACACGCTCAAAGCCAATGCTATGTCTGCCCCAACATAGAATACCACCATGCCTGAGACAAAAAGGAAACCAGTCACAATGTGGAGAATACCCTCCTTGCCCCTTTTCCCCATCCTCCACTCCGGAATCAATCCTCTTGATGAGCCACCAGAGACGGAAAAATACAGCACTGGGAGCTTGATTACAGGTGCATTCCCAGAAGCCATTCCTTGTATCCGCTTGTGATCCAGGATGCTGCCTGTGTCCCAAGCCCACGGCGTTTCCTCTTGAACAGAAAAAGCTCCTCTTGGTTCTTGCTCAAGGTGCTGTTTCTTTCAGACAAAGTGAGGCAGAAGGACTGTCCACAAATGCCAGGCCCCTACTGATGAATTCACTCCTCCTCAAGAGGTGGCACTTACCTGCACCCACTGTTCACACACACAGAGAAGTGAAGGTGACGTCCTGGCAAGGTTGATCCTTACCTTATGTACACTTTTGGGATTTTCCAGCCAAGCATAATACATTTCCTCCACATAGTTTGAACTAGTCCCACTCAGAAATGGTTCGGCAGCCACTGGTGCACTGTAGCACCTGAGCTGGTGAAACGTCCTGGGTGCTGCCGGTCTGTGTTGGGAAATTGTCTTTACAGTCTGTGAGGCCGTCAACGGCCTCAGTTTTGCTGCACAAGTCCTTAAGTTAAGCATCTTTGTCCTGTTGCCTCACACAAGTTCCTGTTGAGGGAGAACAGAAAAGTGGGTTACGAATTACTGCAGGAGAGCACTGAACAAAGAACACCTCCTCCCCGAGCACGGAGAACCGAGCTGAGGATCAGTTTTCAATTTGGATTAATCCAACCACCCTGTCCCACAGCCAGGTCCCTGATAGCTTGGAAGTACAGTTTTTGCTCAGTACACTTGGCATTGCCAGGTGGATGGGGTTTGGAGCAAGATGGGCTAGTGTAAGGTGTCCCTGCTTACGGTAGAGGGGTGGAACTGGATGATCTTTAAGATCCTTTCCCACTCAAAGCATTCCATGATTCTATGATATTTCAGAGAGCCAAATTAATCCGGTGCCAGAGCACAGGCATGCATATGGCAGGGAAAAAGCTTTAGGACAGAAGTAGCATCATCATCTCCAGTTTCATATCTAGTTTTGGTGCTGTCACTCAGCAGCATCCAGTGACCTCTCTGGAAAACAGTGAGGTTAATGCCAGAGTTTGACCCAAAGTGAGCAGAACTAGCTGCTCTTTGAAGATCTCTTGCAGGAAAGGTTAGCTAGGAGCCTGGACAGAGACAGGCAAGCTTGGAGCTGGGATGATTGCAAGATGAATCAAAATAGAGAACCCGAAGCAAGGACGTAGGAAACCAAGTCTGAGATAAGGGATATCAGGGTCACACAGGAATGCAAAGGTCACACTGGGAGTGACGACTGAGGAGCGTGCAGAGGGGCAGCCAGTCACCAAACCTCACCAAGAGATCACACCTCAGGAATGTCCACCGCAGATGAGGGCCCAGAGCGCACAATAAGCAGATTAAAGTGCTAAATGTGACCCACCCGCAGCCGGGATTGGGACGCCGGCCTAGATGGCAGGTACTTGGTAAGAACTTGCGACTTAGGAATACTTTCTAGGTTAAAAACGGCACAAATTCCACCTTCCAGAAAGCGGTGGGGCCAGAGCCACCGGCTGCAGCCACAGCTGATCCAGCACCGGGCACCTTTGGGCTCGCGGCAGGCGAGGGCCTCAGAGCGGGCGGGGGCCGGGGCAGACGCTCCGTGGCCGCTACAGGGCCGACCCCGGCCCACCAGAGCCCTCCAGAGATGTCCGCGGGCTCGGCGGGCTCGGCCGGCGTTCCTCGCCGGGCACACAGAACGGAGCGGCTCCGCGGAGGACCCGGGGCCCAG
>WBNO01010632.1:50313-67857 GCA_013400575.1 Peucedramus taeniatus
CCGGGGCCGGGGCCGGGGCCGGGGCCGGGGCCGGGGCCGGCGCGAGACCCGGGCTCGGTGGCCGCTGTGCGGTCTGGGGACCCCTGCCATGGCCAGAGAGCTCTCACCGCAGCCTGGGGACACCCACCGTGTTTCATGGCTCACAACCCTCATGTTGACTCCTACCGTGGCTTCAGGACCCCAGCAGTGGCCTGGGGACCTCTGCCATGGCCTAAGGACCTCCACTGTGTCCTGGAGAACCCCTTGCTCTGGGGCAGCTCAGGCTTTTGGGGATATCCCGCCATGTGTGACAGCCAGCAGATGGGGCACAGAAGCTGCTCTGGGAGCTCTGCGTTTCTGGCAATTTCCTGACACTGAGTCATCGTGGTGCCAGTCTCGGCCACAGGAGCCATGCAGGGCTGGATGGCCCTTTTAGGAAGTGAAACAGATGCCAGGAAAACACCCCAACAGCCCGAGTCCACGCAAGCCCGGCCACGCACATCCCCCGGCCCTCCCAGCATGGTGCAATCTCCAGCACAGCGGATGGACCAGAGGATGAGTGCCCCTAAAGGCCATATCTCTGAAGGCCATGTCCCCAGGGTGGCACGAGCGGGCACAAGAAGCTGAGCGGACAGCAGGGTCCTGCACCCACTGGTGTTGGGGCAGTGAGGATAAGAGGGTTAACAGAGGAGGCACGGCTGGCCATGGCTCCAGGGGTCTGGGCAGTGTAGGAGGAAGCTGTGGGGAAATGGTGGAGAGGCAGCCCTTGCACCACCGGCCGCTTCCGGGACACCCACAGTCCCGGCCATGACAAGGGTGGGTGTCATCACAGCTGGGCTGGGATTGGGACTGGGACTGGGGCTGGCACTGAGTGAGTCCAGCTCCCTGCTGGGTCAACCAAATGGCAGACTGGCACATGGTCACAGGCCCCACACATCAACCCCAAACATCCCCTCTGCTCTCTGCCCCACACACCAGCCCTGGAGCATCCTTCTGCTCTGCCCCACAACCCAGCTCCGGATCATCCCCTGCTCTGACCCATGTCTGGTCCTGGAGTATCCCCTGCTCTGCTTCATGCTCTGCCTCCCCACTGCACAGCTTGGGGTCAACCAACCCCCCCCCCCAGCCCTCCATTCTCAGCAGAGTAATTGTTGCAAAACACATTGCGAAAGTGGAAATTCCACTCTTGATAGTGCTTCCTTCTAGAGGCTCTTGAAAACCAGCCACGCGGACACCCAGCTCAGAGAGCAGCCAAGCAGTACTGCGGGCAGGACAGGCAGGAGCAGGCAAGCAAGTGCCTCAGAAGTTTGCAGTACTGTGAAGTCTGTGCCCAGGACTCTGCAGTCGGTGGTGGCAATGGCATTCGTCCCTGATTTGGACACCCTGGAGAGCAGCAGGTAAGAACAGACATGCCGGAGAGGACTTTGGGGATGTGATGCTGCATTCCTGACCCTGACTTCACCATGTCTCTTTGCCTTTCAGCCTGAATGAGGAGACGTTGTACGGCCCTAGCTGTCTGTGCCCGCCAAAGGTAACACTGGGGCAGTGGGGCAGTGGGAGGGGTGGGGTCCGTGTCAATAGAAGCCAGGCTCTCACCCTACATCCCCTTTCTTCCCCAGAAGCCCCGCCTGGACTTGGAGGGGACATCGCCTGGGGTGGGCATCCAGGTGACAGTGACAAGAGGACCCCTTTCCAGGACCTTTCGCCAGGCTGCCGTCCTGGTGGTTGCTGTGACCAAGCTCCTGAAGCAGCCGATGCGCAAGGACTTTGCTGATAGTGACCTTGGCAGCTTCTTGGATGATATTTTCGGTATGAGGGTGATGTCAGGGCTGGCACCCCAGCCAGAGGATATTCTTGGGGGACATTCCTGAACCTGGGAGCAGCATCCTCCTGACTGTCTCGCTCCCCACAGAGCCCGTCTCCTTCCAGTGCATCAAGGGCAGTTATACCAGGGCACCCGTTTTCCGCTACACTCGCTCCCAGTCCTTCGACATCCTGGACATTGACCACAAGTGCTTCGTACTGGAGTCGCCCACCCAGCTGGTGGCCCTGCACCTGCAGGGACCCTCTGCTGGACAGAAAGGTGAGAGCATATGCTCCCATCCAAATGTCCCTGTCCCCAAACCCAGGAGCCACACCACAACTCCAGGACCACCTCTTTATGTGTCCCTTCTCTCTGCAGTGAAGCTCAACATTGCTCTGTACCGTCCCCGGCCATCACAGGGCGGTCCAGGGTCTGGAAAGGTGCCGGTGGCATTGGGTATCAAGGGCTACCAGCTCTATATGTCATGTGTGATGAGTGGCACCAAGCCCGTGCTGCAGCTGGAGGTGAGCAGGGGGTCCCACCAGTCTGTCCTCTGTGGGGCTGGGGGCTCCATTCCGCCTTGACCCACATTCCACCCCCCTGGCTATAGGAAGCTGACGTCAGGAGGGACATTGAGAGTGTGGAGCTGACCCGCTTCATCTTCTACCGCCTGGACAGCCCCGCTGAGGGCACCACCCGCTTCGAGTCAGCCGCCTTCCCCGGCTGGTTCGTCTGCACGTCCCTGCAGCCCCGCCAGCCTGTCGGCATCACCAACACCCCAGACCAGGTGAACATCGCTACCTACGAGCTGAGTGGGCGCTGAAGACCCTGCACCAACCCAACCGGCAGTCACCGGTTTTCAGGCTGTATGTACTAAGTACAACCCCTGGGACACAACCCCTGTCCCCATCTATTTCATGTGAAATAGCAGCTCTGGGCCCCATGGGCTCGAGCCAGTCTATATTTATTTATTTATTGTATCTGCCCATTGCTTTGGTACTTATTTATTGTGCCCCCTTATTTATTTTTACTTTTAACTTGCATATGGATGAAGGTGGAAATAAAAAGTTTTCTAGGACAACATTGCTCACCTCATTGCTCATGGGGGATGGGGTTATGGATGGGAAAATCCTTCTGCTTTGGCAGTTTTGGGGGTGAAAATCCAGGGCATGGGGAGCCACCCTATAGCCCAGGGACCACTCTGACCCATGCAGGACTCTCCACTACTCTGACTCCATGCCCACACCACAGCTGGGAGGTGACTGAGATGGACATCCCATGCTGGATCTCCGGCAGCTGCCTGAAACTGTCACCTCTGCCCCAGCACATGGCATGGTGGGCAGCATGGCCTTGCATGGTATTGCACAGCATTGCATGGCGTGGTATGGCATTATGTGGCATGGTACAGCACATTTTGGCACAGTACGGCACGGCATGGCATAGCACGGCGTGGCCCGGCTCAGTGTGGCACAGCACGGCACGGCACAGCATGGCACGGCATGGCTCATTGTGGCCCAGCTCAGTGTGGCACGACACGACTCGGCACGGCATGGCACAGCATGGCATGGCCCAGTTCAGTGTGGCGTGGCACGGCATGGCGTGGCTCAGCGTGGCCCAACTCAGTGTGGCCCAGGACAGCCTGTCACGCCCTGGCACGGCACGGCACGGCACGGCACCGTGTCATTGCGGCCACCCGCCTGGCGGGGTTGCGACCGCCGGAGGGTCCGCGCTTGTCCCCGCCCCCTGCCCTCTCAGCCAATAACGGAGCCAGGGCCGGCGCTTGGCTCTCGCCATTGGTCGCTTTGAAGAAGGCGGTGGCCAATAACGGCGGTGCGGCGGTTGTTGGCAGTGCCGGTGCTCGGGCGGCGGCAGCGCCGGGATGGAGCGGGCGGGAGCAGCCGGTGAGGGAGCCTCGAGCTGGGTCTGAGGGGTGCCGGTACTGGGGGGTGCGGGCGGCCCAGGGGGCTGTGTGGGCGGCCCAGGGGGCTGTGTGGGCGGCCCAGGGGGCTGTGTGGGCGGAGGAGAACGGAGCTGTGAGGTGCTGCGATGCGGAGGAGCTGCGACCTGTGCACCCTCTGGGGCAGGTACCTTGTGCGGGTTCTGTGGCAATGCTGGACTGGAGGCGGGCATAGATGGGCCTGTGGGGAGGGTGTCCAGGGGCCTGGAGAGCTGCTGAGGCATTGGGAGGGAGCGTGAGGGAGGCCGGTGTGCCTGACTATGGGTGAACCCGCACAAAACGGGCCCAGGGACGCGGTTTGGGAGAAGGCAATGTGAGAGGATTGGGAGTGAGTTGGGGAGTCGTGCTGCTCTTGGGGCTCAGTGGAAGCCTTTCCTTCTGTAAACTGGGCCCTGCGCAGTTGAGGTGTTGAGTGGCATCACGCTATGAAGGTCAGGAAGCTGAGGTGCCAATGGGCCTCTGGGCAATATCACGTGCAAGGGAATTTCTTGGGAACAGCATTGCCATGCTCCCCAGGCAGGGAGGTTGAGAGGTGGGCAATGTAGCGTTTGAGAGTAACAGAAATTCAGTGTCATGAGTACTCATTCTTTGAGTACTGAGACCGGCCTGTGTGCACTGCAATTCCTGTCATCTCTTTGCAGCACAACGGAGGAGCCAGCTGCAGAACTGCCAAGTAGCCAAGGAAAGCATGAAATGCACAAGTGCAAAGTAAGTTAGGAGGATGCTGGACTTGGATGAGATGATATGTAAAGGTCTGATGTATAGCTGCCTCTCCCCACTGGCCAGTGTCTACCTTTTCTGGCCTGTGTACAAAGAACCAGCTCCTGTCAGAGCCTCGCTGTCTGGGCTCTGCCCCCACAGCATCCTGGCACCAGTCTGGAGTTACTGGCAGCAGGAGCAAAGGAACTGTTTGAGTGCTGGCATTTCCTCAATGGTTGATGGTGTGTCTTCTGCATATTTTACAAGACTCTGTGAAACTTTCTCATCTCAGCTCCTGGCTCCAGCAGTTTGGGAGCCTCCAAACCCACTACCTGCCAGACCACTGCTTGCAGAAATCATTTTGGTTAGTTTTGTTGTCCATGGAAGTTTTGTGACAACCTTGGATGTTAATGATTTGTGTTGCTTTTCTGTTGCCGCACAAAAGAAAAAAAATTAATAGTATGTGGTAGTATTCCTTGACAGGTTTTTGATTTCTGAAAGCTACTCCTAAGCTCCTGTGTCTGAGACAACCAGCAGTGGGTTAGATACTTAACACTTCCTGCTTTTCTTATGGCTGATAAATAACCTGATAATTTAAAATAACCTGAAAACTTGTTGGACTTTTACAGGCCCTTTTTAAAGGACTGGACCAATCACCTGAATCCACACTTAGAACCAGTTTCTAAACTCAAGCATGTAAGTAGGAAGCTTTTGAGTCTTTCATGCTTTAAGTGAGTCTGGGCAGAACAGGGTCCCCTGTCATAAATTAGTATTTTATGGTTTCGTAAAGGATCACTGGCAAAGGTATCAGCAAAAGCAGGTTTAATATTAAAGTGAAAGCACGACAAAGTTAATTGTCAAGGTTCACTCTACTACTTACTGGATGGTTAAAGCACATAGAGAAAAAGCAAGCAAATATGAGAGGTTGCTGGCTCTGAGAAGCCCCACTCAGCAGGAGATGCTGGTCACAGCCCACAGCAGTCCAAGAAAGCTCAAAAGGTCTCACTCAGGATTGCTGCTGAGAGGGTCACAAGAGAATGTACTTTAGTCATAATAATTTTTCATCCTGGCTGCAATTCAGACAACTTTGCTTTGAAAACCACATCCCCAAGTCAGGGTCATGAGTTCCTGACTCCAAATGGGGAACATACCACAGACTGCTAAATAGCTGTCAATGAGTCAACTAGCTATTTTTCAAACGAGTTTAGCTTAGTTAGGAGTTTCAGTTTGGGAGACTGCTCCTTTGCCCATGTCTTGGTGGGTGTTGTGTTATTGCTCTGTTGACAGCTGCTTTGTCTTGTGGTAATCACATATCCTCTGAGCAGAGAGAGACACAGCTTTCCCAGGAGTTTCCAGGAGAAAGCTCAGAGAAAGAATTAAACCAATTATTATCTCAATCTCTGCACCTGGCAGGCAATCTCTGTTTGTCAAAGATGTTTACAAGAAGGAGTTGTCCCTTCTTGACCAATAGGTGAGAGAAGATTCCTAGAGGTCAATCAGGTCAAAGCTGTATCAGACTGTCTGGCAAGGGCGATGGGTTTTTCTTAATAGTATAGTATAATAAAGAGATTGATCAGCCTTCTGCAATCATGGAGTCAATGCTAATTATTCTTAGGCAGGGACCACTGCTATGATTATGTTCTCCTTGGAGCTGAGGGCTGCCTTGTCTTTCCAGGTTAACAGGAACAAGAAGGATGTTCTTGGGACTGTGATGGAGGGTGCTCAGGAGAATGGGAAGCTTGGAGCCAAATCCATGCAGGACACTGGCCATACTGCTCTGAAGAAGCCTTCAAATACATCCCAGAGAGTAGGAGGGGTGCATCCAGTGCAGCCAGAGAACAACATGACGTTTCCTGCTTCTGCACAAACACCTTCAAGCTCTGGTCACCTAAATCCAGAAAGGAACCAGAAGCCTGCACAGGAGACTGTCACTGCAGCAGCACCTCAGGTGGGAAGTGACCACCCTCCTCTGGGAGCACCTCACTCCCTGAATGTGGGGCTGCAGGACAGGCTGGTCCGCAACAAGGAAAACCTCAGCCCACAAGCCTTCACATCCTCAGAGCTAAACAGAACTTTCCAATCCAATAAAAACAGTCTCAGGAAGGAGAGAGTCTTGGCCCACAGGCAAAGCACAGCTGTAACATCAAGGCCCATTCTGGGTCAAAAAGGAAGAATTAGTAACCACCAGGCTAAGGAAGAGCCAGATCTGGATAAATTCAGGAAAGCCCTGCCAGAATCAAAGAGCATGTCTCAAAATACAAGAATCAGAACTCAGCCATTGCAGCCCTCTCAGTTCCTTTCTGCTTCTGCTAATTTTATACATAAAAACCCAGGGGCAAAGCAGGGAGAAAGTACTGCTGTGAGGCAACCTGGCACAGCTCCAGGGGGAAGTCTTAAGCAGCACAGCCAGCCTCCCCCAGTGAGATTTCCCACCAAGCCTCCCACCTTGGGCAAGCCCCAGGGGACCACAAACCTGAAATCCAACCTGAACCCAGGTGTCACTTTGCCATGGCCAAGGCCCATGGTTAAAGAGGTGATGGACAGGAAGGATGTGAAAGTGGTGGCTCCTGGACACACGGCAGCATCCCAAGGGACAGGTCACCTAAAGCAGTCTCACAGCATACACAACTCCAAGACTCATGTCCTTGAGGATGATTTGAGAAGTAGGAGAGATCAGCTTAAACCAGAGGTGCCAAAGGCAAGTGGCATGCAGGCGAGGTGCGTTCCAAGGATCCCATCAGCTGCAGATCGTAGGTAAGTGCTGTGTCCAGTTCTGGGCCCCTCGGTTTAGGAAGGACCTTGAGATGCTTGAGCACATCCAGAGGAGAGCAATAAGGCTGGAGAGGGGCTTGGAACACAAACCCTGTGAGGAACGGCTGAGGGAGCTGGGGTTGTTCAGAAAAGGAGACTCAGGGTGACCTTACCAGTCTCTACAGCTCCTGAAAGGTGGCTGTAGTCAGGTGGGGGTCTCTTTCTTCAGACAGCAACTGACAGAAACGAGAGGTCACGGTCTCAAGCTGCATCAAGGGAAATATAAGTTGGCTATTAGGAAAAAGTTTTTCATGGAAAGAGTGATAAAGTACTGGAATGGTCTGCCCAGGGAGGTGGTGGAGTCACCATCCTCAGATGTGTTTAAAAAAAAGCCTGGATGTGGCACTCAGTGCCATGGTTTAGTTGAGGTATTGGGGCTGGGTTGGACTCAATGATCTTGAAGGTCTCTTCCAACCCAGTGATTCTGTGATTCTGTAAGTGGCAGCTCTGAGTGAGCCAGCACCGTTCTGCTGAAAATGAGCGAAAGCTTGTTGGGAGGTTGATGCCCTGAAAAAGAAGGGGCTGGGGATAATGTTGGGTGGCACTCTGGGTTTCTCTCCCACTGATTGAGTAAATGGAGGGAGAGTGTGTGGCCACTCTCCTGCTTTAGCCTGAAGGCTTACTCTTGAGAGTGTTTTCCTTTCCCAGTCTGGAGCTCAGGTGTGTTTCTGGGATAGATATACTGATTCTTTTTAAGCAGCTGAAGTTGGCTAAAGGAAGATTCCAAAGAAAAACAGCCAGTTCTTAACCAACCTACTCTCTGCTGGGGTGGTAACTGATCTCTCCATCCTTGGACAGGAAACAGCTGGAGGAGTGGTTGGCATCCAAAGGCAAGACATACAAGCGGCCGCCGATGACGCTGCTTCAGAAGCAGGCAGTGCAGCCATCCTGCAGAAAGGTCAAGGCAAAAGAGAATCAAGAGAATGCAGAGCAGTGCTGCCAGGCGAAGATCAACAACATATTAACTGAGTGCCTGAAGCTCATTGAGGAGGTGGGAATGGGGAAGGAGCTGCTTGAATGAGCTTTTCCTCTCCTGAAGCATGCCAGGGAATGAGGGCCATGTCCCTCCAATAGCAATAGCTAAGAGGGGTTGGGAACAAGTGTTCAGTGGCAAGAGGGGAAACATAGGAAAAGAAAAGTCCTCATAAAGTTATGGGTAGGCCAAAGGCATGCAGTGAGCTGTGCTGACTGGGAGAATGGAGAGGTACCCTGTCAAAAAGGACTGTTGTGGTTTAACCCCGGCTAGCATCCAAGCCCCATGCAGCTGCTCACACAGTCCTCCACCAGCAGGACTGGGGAGAGAATCATAAGGGTAAAAGACAAATAATTCATGGGTTGAGGTAAAGACAGTTCAATTGGGAAAGGAAAAGCTGCACACACAAGCAAAACAAAACATCAGCTCCCTACTTCCAATTGGCAGGCAGGTGTCCTACCACCTCCAGGAGAGCAGGACCCCATCACATCCTGTGGTGAGTTGGGAAGACAAACCACATCACTCCAAATGTCCCCCTACTTTATATACTGAGTATAGGGTCTGGAATATCTCTTTGGTCTGTTTGAGCCACCTCTCCTGGCTGTGTCTCCTCTCAGCTTCCCACACATCCCCAGCCTCCTTGCCAGTGGGGCAGCACATAAAGTAGAAAAGGCCTTGGTCCTGTGTAAATCCCACTCAGCAATAAGAAAACACCTCTTATCATCACTGTGTTTATCACAAATCCCAAGCACAGCCCCATACCAACCACTGGGAAGGAAATTAATTCTACCCCAGCCAAAGCCAGCACAGACCTTGTGTGTGCCACTAACAGTGTCCTGGAGACTGGCAGTGCAGGCTGCAGCAGCAGCCCAGGCTGATTGAGCCAACTCGAGGTAGATCACTGATACGTGTCACAGCTTGAGGTAGGGCCCTGGTGGGCAACTGTTGCTGGGAACACTGACCACAAACCCTGCTCCAGGGTTTACTGGCCCCAATTAATGCCAGCACTGGAGTCTATTCTTTGACACCCCTCAGGAATACTAGACTCAATTATCCAAGGGGAACATAGAGGCAGGACAGTTTTTAACTGCCACGGTTATGTAGGAGACTTGCAAAGCCAGACTTTTGAGGCCCTCCTCCTGGAGAGGGCTGGGAGCTGTGGTCAGGCATGGACTGCTTCCTGGTGCACACACTCATCCATGCCCTGGGCACCTTTTTCAGGCCCTTACCCTTCTCCTTGCAGGGTGTCCATGCAGAGGAGATCTCGGCAGTGCTGTCCCTTGTGCCCCAGGCAGAGAAATTTGCCAAATTCTGGATCTGCCAAACAAAGCTGCTGGCCCAGAGCGGCCCCTTTGATGTGTTACAGCTGTACAGAGAAGCAGTCAGTGCTGGGGCTGAGGTGAGTGGGGCATGCCACCTCCCTGTGTTCCCTGCCTCTGCTCTGGAGGGCTTCCTTGAGATCCAGGGGCCAGGTTTTGGAATGAGTTTAGCAGCATTAGTCACTGGTGAAAAAGTCCTTTAGAGCTGCCAGTCCCATTCCATGCTGCAGGATGTGCCCATGCAGGGTGGGCACCTGGCCAGCTGTGCTGGGTGCTGATGGATCCCACTGGGCAAAGGGGAATACTGCAGCCTCTTCCTGCTGTGCTCAGCACAGGCTGTTGCAGTGCAGCAAAAGCCTTTCTTCCTATTCAGCTGTAACTCTGGTCTCCATTCCCATGCCATACCTGCCCTGACCCATCTTCTGCTTTTCCTGCAGCCAGTCGAAGAGCTCAGGGAAGCTGCTCTCAGTATTTTGAAGGATGCAGGCCAAAAACTGGCAGGTAACCTGAGTGTTGTGGGGTTGACTGGATCATGGGCAGGCGGGGGCTCCCTGGTGTTGCCAGCCTGGAAGCCACACGGTTTGCAATCTGTCCCAGCACAGTCTGGAATCCTGATCTAAAAAATGGGACACTGTTACTCTGCCTGGGCTAAGGACAGCCCTAGCCCTGTCCAGAGTGCTGAGGCGTAATCCCTTGCTTGAAGTTGCTGCAATTGTGTTGCCCTTTTCCTTTTGTGCCAGGAGAAAAGGCAGAGGAACCCATTCCTCAGGAGCCTACCACACCTTGTCCAGGTGAGAGGCAACCCATAGCCTCAACTCCAGGCCTGGTGGGGAGGCCCATGACCTCCCTTCCCCCCTCAGTCAAGTTACAGGTTACATCTGCATCCAGGTAAGGCTGAACCTCCTGCTCCTGGTAGCACACAACCTCCATGCCAGTGGTCCTCTGCAGGGTTTACACAAGGCTCTTGTTCTCTCCACAGAGGAGGGGAATTCCTGAAAGGCCCAGAACTGAAATTTCTAACTCCCGTGCGGCGCTCGCTACGGATTGAGAGGGTTGGGAGTCACTACCCAGAGATGCTGAAGGACCATGACCCTGTGGTGTCATCCCTCAGTGAAATCCTGTATGCTGAGGAGGAGACTTGCTTCTTCTTCCGGAAAAACGAGGCTTTGCCAGAAGTGACAGAACTGGAGGGTTTGAGTTCCTATCCCCCTGAGAGCCTCTGAGGGGCTCCCAGCAGGACCAGGCTGCCTGCCCACTCCCGTGACTGTTCTTGCTGCCCTGCCCCTCAGTGTAGAGAGGAGGGGATGGCACAGAATAAGCCTGTATCAAATATCTACATGCTGTTTAAAATATTAAACTTTGCAGTACAGGTATGTGTGGGCTAGTGAGTGGTGTGGAGACACCACGGCTGTTCCATGCGGTCTGTGGGCGTTTGAGAGAAAGCAGGCCGGGAAGGGAGACTCCGTGCCGCTGCTATGGGCATTAGTGAAACACCGATTATGATTTCTGGGTCTGTGTGTGCAACCCCCGGTCCGGAACCCGGAGCGTGTTCCCGTTCGCTCGTCCCGAGCCGTTCCTGTTACCCGCAACCTCCGTCTGCACCCGGCTCGTCCCCGCCGGGCTCTGCGAGCTTGCTGAAGGCAAAGCCGTACTTGTTCCGTTTAAAACTTGCCGCGGGGGCCGCCCCGCTGGCACTGGTCGCCATCCCACCTGCACAGGGCTGCGCCACTCCCTCATTTTCCGCTGTTGCGGTGGCCGCGCACCTTGCGTATCCTGATCTGTCTGCGCAGTTCCTGGCTGCGCAGATTGCGTATCCTGCGAGCTTTTTCGCAGTTTCAAACTGCGCGCCGGGGAGCGATCTGCCCGCTCTCGGGCTGGTCCCCAGTAAATCAAGGGGTCCCCTGGCTGTGGGAAGCGCCCCCGCAGGGTTAGAATGTCCCCTGTCCCCTGGGGGAGCTCTGGTGAGCGGAGGAATTTTCCTGGCTCCTGGTTTTCGTCTAGCGTTCCCGGCACGGTTTCTTCTTACTGAGCTGCCACTTCTGCACGGGGCACCAGTTATCGGTTTCTCTGGGTCTGGATTGAAGGCACTTGAGATGGCAGTTTATGTTCAGACTCAGGTGCTTATTATTTCTTATCAGTGAAACAGTCTCACAACCATGAGTTCGGCAGCCTTTCATTTGCAAAGCACAAAATGGCCAACTATCTCTTGTTACAAGGTCTTTTAAGATTAAACTATCCAGTTAAGAAAGGACACCTAGATTATTTTCCCTTTTAACCCAATAACTGATCCCTGGAAGCCTGCAATGCAGACCTTTCTGTCCAATTACAAAACATCACCCAAACCCATGAAGAAGGAAGAAAGTAAGGAACAACCTGTCTCCACCCCCAAAACCTCCATCTTGGTTTGTATTTATTTCTATATTCTAAAACCCTCAACATTTTCCCTTTTTCCAAGGATCTCATCAGCTGCAGATCATAGGTAAGTGGCAGCTCTGAGTGAGCCAGCTCCATTCTGCTGAAAATGGTGTCGGTGTTGGTGCTTGGCACCAATCAACGCTGGTGGGAACTGTCACCATCAGTTTATCATTTTACTGTAAAACTTCGATACCTTCTCCCTGTGAGTTCTCACGGGCAGGTCCTCACAACGCTGACTCCTTCTCTCTTTGTTCTCCACAGCCAGCTGACTCCTTCCTGTCCCGTGCAAGACCACCTAACCCTTCCTGACCCTCACACAACTACCTGACCCTTCCTTCTCACAGCACAGCCAACAAAATCCAGCTCTCCGCTCACCCAGCTAACCCCTCCTTATTGGACACAGCTGTGCCCTATTAAGGGCAGGCCTGTTCCTACACTTTGTAATTAGCACAGCTGCAACTCCTCAGGGGTGAGATTGCCTTCATCACTATCTCTATTTTCCTACAATCCATCCTCCCACATTGGCAGGTGCTCTCTGCTGTGAAGCTGTGGAAGGTGGGGGAGCCCTACTGTCATCCACGCAGCCCCAACAAGCAGTGGTCCTGGCCCCATCACACTCTTTTCCCCCTCTCTCCCTCACCCAAGCCCAGCCTGGGCTCAGCATCTCTGCTGAGTCCTGGGTGCTGGCAGAAGTCTCAGAGCAGTGTGCCGGAGTTCTGGCACGGTGCTGACCCCACTCTGTGGAGTGCTGCTGGCCTGGCCCCCTCTGCAGAGCTGGGGATAGCTCAGGGCTGCCTCCTTCTCCTTAGGGGCTTGCACTTGCCCCTTGCGACAAGGATTTGGGGACTGCCCTTTGCCCCCGCCTCTCAGGTGCAGGGACAAAGCAGTTTTCCTTTAAAAGCAATTTTATGTCTCTGCAGTGCCAGGAGTTTTGAGTATCTTTTATAAATAGAAAAGGGTAGAAAGAAGAAAAGAGTAACAGCAGGTGAAGGGGGTTCCACTGGAGCAGGTGTCACCTCCAGAGCCCCACCCAGCATTGCAGTGCTCATGGCCAGGCCCAGAGGCTAAAGGAGCAGGAGCTGCTGGGACCCCAACTGCTGCAGTGGGGCTCCCAGTGATACTGCAGCAGTGGCACTGCCTGTTCACCCTGGTGCTGGATGCCCCCAGGCTGGCATTGAGCTGGTGGGAGAGGAATGAGTTAAAGGGGCACCAGTCAGATATGAATTAAAGGGGCAGGAGCTAGCAGACTTGGGGGGCTGAGGGGAGCCTCTCCTGGCTCTGGGCAGAGTCAGGAGAAGGTCCCAATTGCCCAGGGACAGGTGTGACAGGGGCCATGAGTCAGGGCCACCAGCCATCCTGTGGCCACCAGAGGTGCTAGCTGGCCATGAGTGCAAGTGGTCCAGGGCCACTGAATGTCCTCCCATGGGCAGCATGGCAGAAGTTGGGGTGTGCTCAGGCTTCTCCATCATCTTCCTCCTCCCCACTTGAGTCCTGGGGGACCTGAGGCAGTGCAGAAGGGGCTCAGTGGGCACAGGACTCCAAGGGCATCAGGGTGTCAGGATGCCCATGTCCTTCTGCCTCTCTGTTCCTGCCACCCACCTGCTGGCCAGGGTCACCATGCTGGGCCAGCCAGGGAGGAAGGGCAGTGACGGCATCCCCTGAGTCCCGGCGAGAGTGCTCCACCGTTGACTCATGGGCCATCTGCAGGGGGGTGGACAAGGCTCCCAGAGAGAGGCCGGCACCAGCCAGCCAATGGGTTGGGTGCCCACCCAACAACTCTATCAGCCCCATGCCCCCTCAGGCAGGGAGGGAAACTGAGGCACAGTGGGTGACGAGCAGGGCCTGGGGGCTGCCTACCAGGACAGGGGGTGCCCGGAAGAGGTAGCTGAATGGGTAATAGAGGAAGTTGATGAAGGAGGCAGCGTAGAGGTCTGCATAGCGCATCAGCTGGTTGGCAAAGAGTGTCTGACGTGAGCCACAGCGGAACAGGCTGCCCATCTTCCCATAGCACATGTCCATCTCATGTGTGACTTTCTGTGGGTGCAGCAGGACAGTCAGGGCACCCAACAGCTCCTGGGTTGGTTGGGAGCCAACAGAGGACACTGTGGCAGGGGGGTGAGCTGAGCTGGGTGTGCCAGCAGGCACAGTGCCCTGGGTGTCACCTGGATCCGACGCTTGATGGAGCTGATGTCTGGGCGCTCACTACTGCCACTGTCCAAGTGCCTGGAAGGGAACAGACCCGGCTAAGGGCTCACCTGGATGGTTCCCCACAGGTGCTCCCACACCTGTCTGTCTCCCACCCCATCTGACTCACTGGTACAGCTCAGCCAGGAAGAGATCCAGGCTCCGCAGCTCCTCAAACAGCTCTGCAAGGGCAACAAGGCCAGCTCAGTGCAGGAGCATCACCCACTGCCCAGCGCAACCAACAAAGAGGGCCAGGGCATGGCCCACTGAGGCAGTTTTGCCACCGAGGGGTGTAGGAGGCTCCAGGCCACCTCCCCTTGCATGGTAAAGTCTGTGTCCTCAGCCTGGCACTGCTCACCACTCTTCTCTGTCCAGACCTGCAGCTCACGGGCCAGCTCAGGCACCACCAGGAAGGTGCGCCAACCCTGCCGCTTCTTGGATTTCAGGATGTCCCCAAAGATGTGGTCCCCCATGTAGAGGATGTCTTTGCCCTTCACACCCAGGAGGTCACACACCACATCTGAGGAGCCTGTGACAGCCAGGGGTCAAGGTGGAGGGGTGGGCATGTCCCCCTGTGCTGCCCACAGAGCCCAGGCAGAGCCTAGCTGGGCGCTTACCACCGGAGTAGACAGCACAGTGCTGGAGAGGGCCAGTGTACGTCCCAATGCGCAGCTTCCCCGTGTCCTGCAGGACAAGAGCACCCCAGGATGGTGACATTGGTACCTGTGCCTGCTTGGTGTCCAGTCAGCCCTGAATCTACCTTGCTGTGTCCACAGGATCCCCCTCAGTGCCTAAATAGTGCCCACCACCCCAGCTAGCCCTGCAGCAGGGGAGAGGTGCCCACCGTGTCAACTTGGCGCAGGACAGTGCCCTCAGCAAAGAAGAGGGGCTTGCGGGTGTCCACCACGATCAGGTCGAAATAGGACCTCCAGGGGCGCTGTGGGACGTCAGCCTGAGGAGGGTCAACAAGAGGATGCTGATCACACCCTGTGGTAATCACATATCCTCTGAGCAGAGAGAGACACAGCTTTCCCAGGAGTTTCCTGGGAAGCTGTGAGAAGCTGTGAGAAAACTTAGAGAAAAGAATTAAACCAATTATTATCTCAATCTCTGCACCTGGCAGGCAATCTCTGTTTGTCAAAGATGTTTACAAGAAGGAGTTGTCCCTTCTTGACCAATAGGTGAGAGAAGATTCCTAAAGGCCAATCAGGTCTTAGGTCCACCACTGTTTCTATAAGAACTGTGTACTTCTAATAATGAAGTGCCTTTTCATGCCTTCTGAGGATGGAGTCTCTGTATCACCTCTGTCTGTCCCCAGCACCCCTTCAGTGACACACCCTGTGCCCCCCACCCAGCCCACACTGGGAACACACTCACCTTGTCCTCATTGCTGGAGTCAAAGAGGTAGGACATGATGGCCTGCAAGGACATCTGGCATCATCACTGCCGCCCCCAGCAAAGGCAGACTCTGCCTGTGCTTCAACACAGCCCCTCTGCCTCCCCCATGCAGGGCAGGCTGGGCCTGGTGGGGGACATGGACACCCCCTACTCACATCAGTGTAGGTGTAGTCACTGTTGGTGGCCAGGAAGACCTTCCCCACCTCCTTCATGCGGCTCAGCAGCAGCGGCACACGGGGCTAGTGAGGGGCCAGTAAGTGGGGGCTACAAGGAACTGCCCGAGGGGAGCAGAGTAGAGAGGGGTCCCCAGGGGTCTGCACAACTCACATCCTTCACCACGTATTTTTCCAGATTCTCCAGTGTCTTCTCCTTGAGGCAGCCCTGAAGAAGGAATGGGGTGGGGCTGGCCAAAACCTCCCAGGGTGTGCGTGTGGGGAAACCCCAGCACTCTCAGCACCCACCACCAGCAGGCCCCTGCCCACTGCACCCACGGAGAGGTGGACGTGGTCCATGGCCTCGCGCACATCCTGGAACATGCTGCGGAAGGACATGAAGAGGTTCCCGTGCTTGTAGCCAGTGTCACAGCTGCAACAGTCAGGAATGGAGGGGGTGAAAGGACTGCCCTGCTAAGGGAAGCTCCCCCCAAGATTTACAACCCTCCAATCCAATACCAAGCCTCCACCCACTACCTCCCTCTTACTTGACATATCTGGAGCAGTTGGTGAAAAAGTCCACGAGACAGGCATAGAGGTGGGCCTCTGTGAGGGAGGGGGCTGTGAGAGGGGGTGCAAGCAGGACAGCACCCCAGGGTGATGGGAGGGCCAGGACAACGGGGGTTCTCACTCACCTGTGAGGTTGAAGAGGGTGTTGAGGATGTGGAAGCGTTTCATGTCATCCCGCTGGATGAACTTGTTGGGGTAATAGTGGAGGATTTCGGCTCTGGGGAGGGAGCATGGAGCTGCACTCCACTCTGAGGGACCTCCAACTTCCCCCTGCCCCAAGGGTGGTGAATTCTCAGACTCACCCCTTGAGGAAACGGAAGCCATGGGCACAGACCAGCAGGTTCCCGTGAGAATCCACCTTCAGCAGGTTCCCGTACAGGGCATCAAACACCAGCCCCCTGCACCACACAGCTATCAGTGGCTGGGGGGCTCACCTCTCCTCCCGTCTCTGGGACCCCCTCCACAAACTGACCGGGTGGGGAAGGTGGGGTCATATTTGTAGGCAAGGATCTCAGGAGGGTACCCAATGGCGACCAGGTGCTCCAGCAGCAAAGCGAAGGCCAGCTCCTCGTAGTCAGGAGACTTGTACACTGCAGGGGGAAAGGAGGATGTGGCCAGGGGCTGGGGGAATCCCATCACTACCCCACCCGGTCTTAGGGCCCCCACAAAACGCACTGGCCAAGGTGTAGTCCATGTCAAAACCAAAGCACTTGATCTTCTCCAGCGCCAGACTCCGGTTGACGAAGATCCTGAGGGTGACCATGGGGGGAATTATGGGGTGAGGAGAGGTTTAGGGCTGGGGGTGGCACAGAGGAAGAGATGGGGTTGTGTTTCCATATCCCAGTCCCTGGTCAGTGCTCTGGAAGGGTTGTGTGCTCATCCCAGTCCAGGGCCCCCACAGCAAGTTACTGGAGCAGAAAAATGGGCTGTGGAGCTGGAAATTGAGCTGGAGGAGGAAGGGGGATAGTAAACCCCTGTTTGGACCTGTCCCCACCCCGCCATGTCGACAGGACACCCAGGGCCTCTGCCCCCTCCCGATACAAGGGTCCTCTCCCGTACCTGAACCCCAGGCCCTTCCTTCGGGTGCTGCTCCCCTCCCCACCTGTCCTTCCCCAAGCCCTAGCTCCGCATCCCCCGGACCCGCTGCCTCCGTTGCTCGCCAGTCCCCCCGCAGTACCCAACCCACCGGTGCTGGCAGTCCCTCCGCAGGGCCCGGGGGTCGCCCTGCCCCGAGCCCCGCGCCACCGCCGGGCCCCGCTGGCCCTCGCTGCCCATCGCCACCG
>WBNO01010632.1:85090-111382 GCA_013400575.1 Peucedramus taeniatus
GGCCGCGCGGTGTTCGTACCGGGCTGGCGGCGGGGCTGGGTCCGGGCAGAGCGGAGGATGCGGGGTCGGGCAGCACCGCAGCCCCCGGGGCACCGGCGCTGCCTGGAGAAGCGCGGGGGAAGGCAGGAGAGGTCCCTCGGAGCGGGGGAAAGCGTCACACTCGTCAGAAGATGAGGAACCCCGGAGGCAGGCGGGGACTGCGAGACCCCGGTGGGCAGAGCTGGGTTGCGGCATCAGCTCGGACTTTGGGCTCTGTCTGGTGTCCCCCCCCAGACTTTTGGGGCTGGGCACAAGGAAGGAAGTGCAGCGTTCCTGCTGTGGGAAGGTGTTAGGGCGGCCTCATGACTACAAACAGAGGTACACAGAGTGTGGGGACAGTGTGGAAGGGGCTCGTTCCTCCTCATCCTTGCCCAGCTGCAGACCAGGGGACACAGTTCTGAGGTGTTGCTTTGTGTGATCCATGGTATTGGTACTCTCATCTCCCACACACTTCCCTCTGCTCAATGCCTGGGCAGGAAGGCTGGGCTGAGGGACACAAGCTCCTGTTCTGTCGTGACTGTGCTGGCAGGAGCCCGCCCTGGGCCATGTCCTTTGTCCTGCGCTTGCTGGACCCAGAGGAAGATTCAAATCGAGCAGGTGTGCCAGTCCACTGCTGAGAGCACTAAATCTGCCTCCAAAATATTCCTGGGAAAAAAAGGTGGGCTGTGTTTGATGCTTGCAGCACACTTTTTAGAAGGTGTTTGCAGTGCCAAAGCCTGGCTCTGGGGTGGGAGAGCTTGCAGCCCGTTCAGGAGCAGGGGCGGGGTGTGAGTGACCATCACCCCTTGCTGCAGACACAGCTCTGGGTTTCATGTGTGACCTCCAGCCTGCACTGCACAGGCTTGGCTGGAGGCCAGGTGAGGGCTAGGATTGCATCTCCTGGGATCACATCTTCTCCTGCACCTGTCTGTCTGGGCACAGCCAGCTCAGCTCAGCTGTCCTGCAGCTTCTCCTGGGCCAGCTCATCCTGCTTGCCTGTTGGAGACTTTGAGTCCAGACTTGCAGGGGGTCCCTGGGTGAGCCCTGGAGTTTAGGTTAGGGGAGGCTTTCTTGGAGCCCCTTCCCAGCCAAGAGCTGAATCTCACCACTCCACTTTTCCCTGGAGTAACCAGCCCCTTTTCCAGGCTAGAGTGAGAATACAATCCTAGAAACAATTCCAAAATGCTCCCAGGTGTTTCTGAGGTGTGCTTGGCTTAGCCATTGGACTTTTCAGAGTCACCAGCTGTTGTTTTGGTGACTGAAGCAGCTCGGGGTAGGCATATGGTGCAGAGAGAGGAAGGAGCAGGTGCCCCCAGTGTGTGATGCTGCTCCTTTCCTTCTCTGGGCATGCAGGCAGAGCTGCTCACTGGGTTTGCTCTCTCCCTCCCAGGCATTCCGAGTGTTTGAGCGCATGGCCAGGCAGGATGACGAGAAAAGGCGCCGCGAGCTGGAAGCGAAGCTGAGGAAGAAGGAGGAGGAGGAGGAGGCAGCTGCAGCTGCTGAGAGGGTGAAGCTGTGCCCTGCAGCTCAGGAGATTGAGGTGGAGACAACGGAGCACATCCCAGCAGCAGACACCGGGGAAGCTGCAGGCAGCCAGGAAGCAGCTGCAGCCCAGGGTGCTGCAGCCCCCAGCCCTGAGGCACTGGAGCCCCCGGGGGCTGCTGCCCCAGCAGAGCTGCCCACGTAAGGGTCTCTTACTTTCTTCATGCTCCTGGGTGGGGGGAGGCAGAAACGTGAACAGGGTATCCACTGTTCCCTGCACAGCCCTTTTTGGGTTTTGACCTTCTTCTGCAGGCGCTCAGCCCTTCGGGAGGCTGTGAGGATTTCCCTGCAGGCTTCCAAGGCCGGAGGCATTGTGTAACTCCCTACAGGAGGGCAGCAGTTGTTGTCCTGTGGGTTCAGGGTTTCCCACTCTGCTCTGAGCAGGGGAGGTGGCATATCCTGTACATGGCCCCACAAAGCTGGGGTGGGCCATGCAGCTCCTCCACAAACTGGTTATGGTGCACACTGTCCCTTTTCTGGCACCTGCTAAGACTCACATAGAAGTCCTGGTACCTTTTTGTTAGCGCTGGACTCCCTGGCGTGATGGGAGACATCCCAGAAGCCATATGGGAGTGTGCAGGGATACCTGCAGTACCTGTGGGTTGATGTTTGGAGTGTGCAGGGATACCTGCAGTACGTGTGGGTTGGTGCTGGCAGGCCTGGCCGTGTGACAGGCAGCTGCAGCAGCAAAGGGCTTTGGGGCCATCTAGAGGTCTCTGTCCCAGCCCTTGGCTCAGACAGAGCAGGGCCAGCTTTGAAGATCAAGCAAGTGCTGCAGAGTTTTCTCTTTAGTTAGGCATGGTGGCTTTCCAGCAGTGCTAAGCGGCCTCCATTGGTGCAGAAATGTCCTTGTGTCAAAGTCCTTCCAAGGCTTCTGGGACACTTCCAGCCTGACTCTGCTGAACAGCAAGATGTGAGCTCTGGAGGGCCAGCATGGCCTCTCTGAACCATGTACTTGAATGCAGGTCCTGTACAGGCTTCACTCATCCTTCCCTGGCATCACCTGACCCTGAGCCACGTGAGAGCTGCCCAACCTGTACTCAGAGCCCTCATGCCTCACTGAGGTTGAAACTCCTGTGTTTCTTTGCTGACCAAGTCAGGGAGTGATGCTGTGAGCTGGCTGTGCAGACTCCATCTCCTCCTCCCCTCCCTGGTGTGTTCTGTGATTAGACCCCAGGTGATGGCTGTGCTGACCCTCTCCAGTCACCACAGTGGTCCTGACCATATGTGGGGCTTTGCTGTGGCTCATCCCTGCTGTCCCACTGGTGCTTGGTGAGGAGGGAAGCTTGGGCTGGTGATCCCTCTCCTCCCATCCAGTTTTGGACATGTCATTGGGAAGAGCAAGCTGCCAGAAAGAAGCGGACCACTGGAAGAACCCCAAATCCTGTAAGGACTGGGATGGCAGGGGCAGAGAGAATTCAGAGTTCAGACTTTCCACATACCTTGGCATATGGAAGGGACAGTCTGAGGACCAAAATCTTGGGAACAGTGGAATGATAAGTGGCAGGAGTGGAGAGGTTTGGTTCTTCCCCCAGGAGATGGTTGGGCACTCAAACAGGGCCCTTGGTCACAGCTTCAAGGCTGCCAGAGCTCAAGGGGCATTTGGACAATGCTCTCGGGCAAATGGTGGGATTGTTGAGGTTGTCCTGCGCAAGGCCAGGAGCTGGACTCGATGATCCTCGTGGGTGCCTTCCAGCTCAGGATATTCCATGATTCCATTATTCTGGGACAATGGTGGAGTCCGGTTCTGCAGCTTGGCTGGAGGCCGTGTTGGAGAAGAGCCTGAGCTCTGGCTGTGTTGGGGAAGAGCCTTAGAGTGGCCACCAGTGGGGGAGGGGGAAAGGGGACAGGCAAGGTGCCTGGTGAGTCACATGATGTAGTGGGAGGAGGAGAAAAGACTTATGTGTAACTGATGTGATCCCACGGGATAAAGATAAGCAAGAAGCCAAAAATGAAATAATCTGCAATGTGTGTGCTGGAGCTCTTCTGGTAAAAGTGCATTGTCCCTGGGGCTGCCGGTCTGACCCCGATCCCTGGGTAAAATTAACAAGTCAAAAAAGGCCATGCCAGAGTCCACAGCAGAGGCCTGGGTGTGCGCAGCCCAGCTTTCTCCCGGTGGAGAAGAGAGGGAGAGATTGGAGGCCCAGTGAAGCCATGAGCAGAGGGAGCTGGGCTGGGGTGAGTGCCAGTTGCTCATGTCCCTGTGCAGGCCACGTTTGCTATGGTTTGCCCCGTGAAGTTTCACCTCAGGACTTTGGTTGTGGGGCATAAGCTGCTGTGAGGAGAGTTCAACTGCCTGAAACAAATGTTAGGGCTGCAGGAAGGAAACTGGAGGGATCAGGAAGGAAGGTGTGGGAGCAGGATTGGTCTGATGGCGAGTGTGGTGGAGCAAAGAGGGATGGTTTCCACTGTGTGTGGTGAGAGCCTGGTTAAAACTCAGCCCTTGCATGGGCCACCCTCTGAGTGTGTCCTGGCACTGCTGCAGCTTGGCCCCTGTCAGACCTCAGACACTCGGGTGCTGTTTTGCAGCCTGCAGCTGTGGCATTGAACACCAAGCCCTGTGTGGCAGCTCTCCCTTGGGTGTTGCCATGAACAGAAGGTGCCTTCTGCTGCATATAGATGCCACTGCAACTTCTGCCCTCCCCAGTGGGCTCTTGTCCCTCTTCCCTTACTGCTCCCACCACCCCAAACTCGCTGGTGGTGTGGAACACCTGCAGCCCCCTTGGTGCCTGCCCAGTTTAAACACGTGGTGCGTGAGACCAGTGCCGGAGGCCCCGTCCCAGCTGCAGGAGTCTGATGGTTTCCAGGCCAGGAGAATGGGGTGTCTGCGGGCTTGAAGTAGGGCAAAGGAGCCCGCGGGTCCCTCACGGCGCTGTAGTTGGTTTCAATGCCTCTGGGGGGCACTGGAGCCCCCGGAAAGGCAGTGGGGGCCAGGCGGGCACCCCTCGACAGACTATTAATAATTTAACCAACTGCTTAATTCTCCACAGTCCCTTTCTTCTGAGCAAAACCCAGAGCTACCAGCCTGGGTACGAGGGGCGCATGAGTAATGCACAACTCTGGCAGCAGGAATGCAGAAAAGAGCTTAAACAAAAATATTTTCCATCTCCCTTCCTTCCCCCGCCCCTCCAGCCGCTGGTGAAGAAAACCGCTGCCACTAAAATCTATATAAAAACTTGCTCATTCTGTCAACCTGACGGCTCTGGAAATGTAGGGCAGGTACCATCCCAGATCTGCCATCTCCCATCAGAGCCTTGCGCTGTGCCCGGATGCTGGAGTGTTGGTTGGGAACATCTTACAAAGCACAGTGAGATGGTAGCAGCTTTTTCAGGGTCGATCCAGATAAATCAAGCCAGTTTTGCAGGTGTGGAGGTTTTCAGGGCTCAGTTTGGGGCTCAGCCAGGTCTCCCCAAGTCCTTCACCTTCTCCACTAGTGAAAGGCAGGTGAAAGAACTCCTCTTAGCTGCCCTGTAAATACATCGAGGTGTTTTTGGGGTGATACTCGTGCCAGGAGCTGTGCCGAGGGGGACAGAGATCTCTGTGCCACAGAAGCCAGGCTTCTCTTGCAGCTGTCCTAGTTGTTCCAGCTGTCCTTCCCCAGCTGTTGCAGCTCTCTTGCTGTCCCTACCTTGCCAGGAGAGTAGCAGGGCACAGCCTTCCTCACACCTCACCATGGGGCTGTTCTTCCTTGTGTTGCAGCTGCACAGTCCCAGCTCTGGCTCTTCCCCCATCTGCTCCCAGAAGCCATCCTTGCCTGAGCTCAGCTCCTAATTTTGAACACCTCTGCTGCCCAGCACCCTCCCCTTCCCCCAGCTTGGATTCCATCCTGCATATATTTGCCACACAGCATTTAAAATAGAGCCTGGCAGCCCACGTGTGGCACTGCGCAGCCCGGCCTGTGCTTGTGCTTTATGACTTTGGTTCCTGGCTTCCCTCTGCTCCTTGCTTTCTCCCAGTGTGAACTGGGGGGGAAGCTGTCATCCCCCTGTCCTGTGAGTCCCTTCTCTTACTGCATGTATGGGCAAGAGGTAGTGCAAGAGGCTGGGAAGGGCAGTCCTGGAAGCCTGTGCATGATGGTGAATGTCTCACCTTCGTGTGTTTCCCCATGCAGCTTTTGTGTCTCTCCCAGGTGCTCCAGCCAGGTGTGTTCAGGATGGGACAGCTCTGGTCTGTACCTTAGGGATCATCTGGGCAGGTGAGGTCTCTGAGGAAAGGATCTTGGTGTGGACAGCACAGCCAGGGCTGGAGGCAGGGCCACTGGGGCACGGGACACGGTGCCAGGTGGGCCCAGGAGGATATGGAAGTGCCTCATTCCTGAGGGGGCTTTTGACTGCTGCTGGGTGATCCAGCACAGCAACATGCAGGGCAGAATGGAACCCTGGGGTCTCTGTGGCCTCAGCCATTCACCTTCTGTGGTGTGGAGAGGGAAGAGACAGCAAGAGGAAGGAGCTGAGGTGAGGAGGGGGCTCTTCTCACTTTGTGGGGCCTTGAAGGAGACCCTTCAGGTGTTCTGGAGTCTGTGACTGGGGAAGGGGCTCCACTCATGCTATGCACACAGTGCCATTGTGCCAAGGAAGGGGGCAGACAGGCTTCTGCTGAGCAGCAGAGCCCTGGCCACCCTGACTGCCCCAGTCACCTGGTCCAGGTGAGCCCTGCCACCGGGCTGGTCTCCCTGGCATTGCTCTGCCATCCCTGGGAGTGGGCGTTGGGGCTCAGCAGTGACCTACAAAAATCCTTGGTGTACTCTCTGGCTTGCTGGCTGTGAGAAGCTGACGAGGATTGAACTGGAATGCATTCATCTGGTGAGCTGACTCCTAACATTCCAGCTCTCTTCTGAAACCCACCACTCCCATTCCCAGAGCCCCTGGCAACCTGGAGTTAACCCTTTGTGAGATGCACTGGGAGCATCCCTGGGATGACACAGCAGTGCTCTGGGAAATTTCCATGAGGCGCCTGTGTGAATCTAACTCAACTTAGCAACGGCTTGGCTTTGCTGGAAGCCCAGATGGCATTTTGTTGTGAGGTGCCTGCAGGATGGGCTTCCTGGCATGGCTGCATCCTCCTTGAGGTGCTGGGGACAGGAATTTCACTGCTGGTCACCCTCTGTGGGGGAGCAGGGCTGTGAAGAGGAGCTGTTGCTGCACACTGCTAACTTCAAGGCTGGTTTTGTTTGTCTCAGAGACTGCGTTGTCCCAAGCTTTCTCCTCTGAAGCCTTTTCCATTCAGGAGGGAGGGGAGCCCTTAGGTGCTCAGCAGTTTTATCTGGGACTGTCCAGACCAGAAGCCAGTTAAACTGGTTTCCTTCTCTACTGCCCCTATGGACTTTCCTGATGAGCTCACCTCAGAATCCATGCCGTTCTTCCAGCCTGACCTAGAAAGGAGCTGATCTTGATCCATATTTAAGGAGAATCTGTCCTGGTTCCGATTCGTCTTATGCACGTGGGGCTGTGCACAGGGAATTCCTCCAGCACGGCCAAGGCCTGTCATGAGCAGGAGTCAGACAGAGCTCAGAGAACAGCCTGACCTGATACAGCTGAGCTCCATCTGGCCCCGTATCCTGTCTCCATCAGCAGCAGATGCTGGGAGAAGAGGAGAAGAACAGAATGAGTGGTGCAGTGATACTTTCTCTGTGCTTTCACCCTACCCTGATACACAGTGGCTCAGCAGCTTTCTAAACACTTGGTCCTTCAGCCCTTTGGGGGGATTATTTTCCCTTTTTTCTCTGAATTTCAGCCCTCCCATGCCGGGGGACTCTGCCACAGCATCCTGCAGCAGATCCCTGCCGTGCAGCACTGCCATGTGGGGCTCTTTTCTCCGTGCAGGTGAAGAGGCATTGAGTGGATCCCCAGTCCCCTTCTCTGCCCTCTGTTGGGTTCTTCTATCCTTTCAGTCTGTTTTTGGGCTGAAGAGTCATCATTTCCTTGCTTGAGCACCCTTGTGCTCCCAGTCTTACACAACTCTCCAGTGTTCTGAGGGCCATCCCCATGCTTGTGTGCGCACCCTTTGGTGTTGTCTGCCTCCTACCCTGTTTCTTTTCTCCTTGGCTGTCCTGCTTTTGCAGTGAAGCCAGGAAATCCTCTTCCAGCCACATGGTACCTCTCATAGTAAAGTGACATCACTCCAACCCCTTTTTCTCCCTTCCCAGCTCTCCCCAACGCTGGCAGCTTTTTCAGGTGGGAGCAAGAGCTTCACAGGAGCTCTGTGTTGGTGAGACCTTCTGCTGACACGCCCCAGTGTGTCCTTGGCTCCTTATGTGGCACCAAGGCTTTTGGCCCTCAGGGTCTGCAGCACTGCACTCACAGTGCTGTTGTGTTTGGTTTCTGGGAGGAATGTGTCCAGGTAATACTGAGGGAAATAGGGAAATGTAGCTTAAGTCATCTTTGCTAAGTGGAGTCTTTCTTGCAATGGAGAGAAGCCATTCCTGCTGGGAGAATTATTTTAATCCATATGCTTTCTCCCATGGTGGTGGAAGCTTAACTGCTCAGGAAGCATCCTTTCAAAGGGCTGAAACACTTGAGCTGAGGGTGAAATCCCTTAGCCCTTTCTGGTGCAGCCCTTGTCACTCAAGCCTTTTGCAGATGATGAGGAGCAGTCAGGGTCCAATTTTCCAGTGTTCTCATGGAGAACCAGGCCCCTCTGGTTGGGTAGCTGAGATCAGCAGCAGAGTGACAGCTTCCCTGTGCTGCACTGAACTGCTAAGGCTTTTGGTTGCCCTACCAAGGTACTGAGCTCCAAAATTAGGTCCCGGGACCAAAAATAACTAAATTAAAACCTATAAATTTTTCTTTCAACAAGCAGAAAATCCCAGGGCTGGAAACCAAGGGACAGCATGTGCCCAATTCTTAGGTAGAAAAGCAATTGCTGTTTGCTTGCTTTAATATTGCAGCATTCACCAAAAGGGGCCAATGTGGAAAACTACCTGGATTGGGCCAGGTTATGTTGGTGGTGCAGGGGTCTGAGAGGCCACCTTGTCCTCTATTCCCACAGCTCAATCCCACTGGCTTCCTTTGGCCTTATCCCCCTTTCCTAGGGCAGCCTGGTTGGCTGCGTGTAGATCTCTCTCTCAGAGGAGATCTCTGAAGCCCAAGGTTGTATAAGCTCTGTGCAAACAGTGAAGTTCCCAGGGGTCTTTTCCAGATGTGTCCTGCTGTCCTTGACCTAAATATCCCAGCAGTAGTGAAATTTAGCCTCCTGGTGCCGGCACTCCAGCACTCCTGCGAGCCGGTGGTGGCATTTCAGCTTGCCTAATGTCAGTAAGTTGGCGCTGTCGAACAGCTCTGTAAATAACTCGGGATGCAGAATGGAAGGCTAGAAGCTCTCCTGAAGTGAGCGAGCTTGGAAAAGAGCAAGGCCCTCCCCCAGTAGGGAGGGGGGCAGAGCATCTCGGTGGGGCTGGTGGGGCCTCCAGATGCAGAGGAGGCGGGTGGATTTGTTGGTTGGCTGCTGAGTAGAGCAGCAAAGGCATGATGTGGGTGGTGCCTTGGGCACCTGGTACCCAGGAGCCTTGACCCCTTCCCACTGTGTCACCCAGGCTTGGTGACACAATGGGATCTAGGGGAATGTGTCTTGATGGGTGTGACTTTTGGTTGTCGGTCCCATCCTGGTGAGGTGACCTTTGAAGTACAAGTCATACGAGGAGCAGCTGAGAGAGCTGGAGGGGCTTATCCTGGAGAAAAGGAGGCTCAGGAGAGACCTTCTCACTCTTGACAACTGTCTGAGAGGAGGGTGGAGCCAGGTGGGGATCTGGCTCTGCTCCTAGAGAACAAGAGACTGGACAAAAACAGCCTCAAGTTGTGCCAGGGGAGGTTTAGGTTGGATATTGGGAAGATTCCTTCATGGAAAGGGCTGCCCGGCCCTGGCACAGGCTGCCCAGGACAGTGATGGAGTACTTATCCCTGAGGGGTTTAACAAACGTGCAGATTTGGCGCTTAGGTACACGAGTTAGTGGCAGCCTGGACAGTGCTGGGGACACAGGTGGACTTGATGGTCTCAGAGGGTTTTTCCAACTGAAATAATTCCATGATCCTTGTAAGGCTGATGGTGGGCACTGCAGGCTTGAGCCCAGGCTACACTTGCTGGCTGGGCTGTGCCTCAGGTTTCAGAGTGAGGGGGAAGGCACTGGCTTGCATTTTTCACTTTTTGTTTTTGAGAGCAGGATCACCAAGCTGCACAGTACAGTCCTGGAGGTGTGTGCCGAGGACCCCAGGGATAATGGGCTACGGGGATCTGTTGACAGACTTCTGCCCACTTTGGGGGTGAAGAAGACTTTCCAAAACTGGATTTGGGTGGTTCTCCAGCAAACTAAACACACCTGGGCTGGAAGAAATCCTGGGGATTGGGAGGGCCCTGGACCACTGCCGTGCTCAGGGCTGGAGCTTGCTGCCAAACGAGGGGTGTCGGAGAGGATTGAGATGGATCAGAGTGGATCCCGAGGCTTATTGACTGCAGTGTGACTTGAACTGTGAAGGAAGGGATTTGGCATTCAGCTTGCTTAGTGCTGTGCCAGAGCCCTCATTAGTTGAAGTGGTGGTACAAAGAAGTCTTTGTGTAGCCCTGGGTGCCTACTGGACCCCAATGAAGGTTTGGGAGCTGCAGTCTACGTTTCCCTACCCTGGCACTTCCCAGGCAGAAGCCAGAGACAGAAAGTGCAACTGTCCTGATGTTTGGATGCGAAAAGATGTTAAATCTGGAGGTGGAGGGGAGGCTCCTTTTCAGCTTGCTTGCAGAAGGAGCGCAAAGCTGGGATTTTCCGTGCACACAATCCCTGCAGCTTTGGGAATGCAGCTTTCTGACGAGGTTAAAACTCTGGCTTCCCTACCTGTTGCTACAGCACCCACACTGGAATCCTGAGGAGCAAAGGGCACACTTTACCCTCTTCAAAATCATCTTAGAAGCTGTTTTTTTTTAGCTTTGGCTGAAGCTTGGTAGCAGCTTTTTGGGGTGCACAGACGTTCCTGTAGCTTGAGGCACTTTGGGTTCTCATCTGGAGGGCTAGTAGGCAGAAGTTCTGTAGATCCTTGGAATTCTTTCCTTCTTGTTATGGGGGGAAAAAGAGGTCCATTGGCACTATGCCATATCAGTTCCCTTCTGTGAGATTTTCCCACCTCTGCTCCTCATACTGCTGTGTCTTTTCCTCAACTTTTGCATGCTTGCACTAAAACTCCTCAGTGAAGAGGAACTCGGTGAGCCGCCCTGCTTCTTCTCAGCTCAAACAACCAGATCCTTTGGTGTGTTTGGCTCCTGCTCTTCGTTTGTGTCCAGCACTGTGTTCACAGAGCTGGTGCTGCAGCTGTTGAGCTCCAAGGACAGAAATGTGTTCATCTGACTGTCCACAGAGCAAGGATTGCTGTTGCCATTTCCACATTGCTCAGCTCATCGTGCGTCACCAACCTACAGAGCTGGGAATCCCGGAGTAAGAAATGGCCAGAAATCTGTGTATGGGGCTTGATATACGGCTCAATCCTCCGACATCCAGCATGTCCACAGTACTGCCACCTCTCAGGGAGTCTTGGTCCCCTTGTGCTGCTGCTGAGGGTCTCACCTCGTGTGTAGGGAGGGAGTGGCTCCAGTCCCAGGGACAGTGCAGCGGCTGCACCATGTGGCTCTGAGGAGTGGGAAACAGATCGGCTGCTTCTCAACGGTGCATTGTTAAAGGTTTCACCTCCCCCAAAATGACACATTGCTAGCAAAAATAGAACAAGACAGAACACATAGACCCACCCCCACCATCCCCACCACCCGGCAGCCAAGTGCACGCAGTGCCAAACCCTTGGGTTTAAAAGCTGGTGCTTTGTCACCCTCCCTCCCTTCGGTCCTGCCACCACCTGCCCCAGCCCAGCAGGCAGTCAGTGCGGTGAGTGACCGTCGCACCAGGAGCAGCCGTGCTGCTGGGACAGTCGCCACCCAACCCACACTGTGTGCTGGATCTGGCCTCCCTCTTTACCTGGTGGGTCTGGGGATGGGAGCAAGAATCGTGGTGTTGCTGCAGGAGGTTCTCTTGCCTGCTGCACAGTGGTGCTCCTGAAACAACACGATGGATGCCTTTGGCCAGGAGAGCCACCTCCGGCATGGCGGCATGGCTTGGCCCAGTGTGCTGTGAGCCAGAGCCGTCTCCCGTGAACAGTGAGGGAAGCTGCCTCCCAGCCAAGGAGCAGAGTCCAATTCTGGAGCGCCATTGGTGTGTGCTAAGCACAGTTGGACCAGGCAGAGATCTGGTTGGAAAACCTCCAGGAAAGGAAGAGTTGCTCCAGGAGGTGGTAGAGCTGTCAGCCGTTTGTCAGCAGTGCCTAACAAGGCTGCGGCCTGCCTTCACCACCCTGAATCCTCCATGGCTCCAGGGCTGGCAGTTACACTGGCAGTGAAATTATCCAGGCTTCGTGAGTCCCCTAGTGATCCTGTTCAGGGATACTAAGCCCATTGCATGGATTTTTAACATTGGAAACAGCTGAAGCAGAGGATGGTATCCACCAACACTTGGAATGGCAATTCCCAGCTTCCCCCAGGTGACTTGCTGGCAGGTTTGGAAGGAGCCAGGCTGGGCTCTGCCTTGGCCAGCATGGCCACTGAGCCAGAAAGCTGGGCTTCTCATGGAGGGAGGCTTCGGAGAGCTGAAGGGTGGTGCAGGTAGGACTGTGAGGTGTCAAAACTCCCTCCCTGCTGCTGCCCCTGAAGGTCACAGAAGAACAGAAAGTGGCCCACACTGCTTAGAAGGAAACACTCTCTTAGGAGGAAAGAAAAAAAACAGCTGGGTTTAAAATCGGGTCAGATTTGTCCTCTGGTTCATCCTGTGGCCTTGTGGCCAACCTGTGGTGGAGGGCAGGAGTTCCATGAAGCTGTGCTGTGCATGGGCAGATGCCACAGCATGGGTAAACATGCTGCAAGGGCATTTAACCAGGCAGGCTGCCCCAGGCTACAGACAGACCCTCCTCCCTGCGGGGGCTGATGCAGGGTGGTCTCTGAGACAGTTGCAACTTGGAGAGCCAAGCTAGGTGCCGCCACTGGGCCGTTCCCAGGTGGGGACCGGAGGACACATGAGACAATGCCTGGGGCCATGCCAGGCATTTCAGCACGTTTGCTTCCCACAGGGGTGAGCGCTGGGCCCTGCAGACCCTGTCACCACAGCCCCTGGTTGCCTGCACCATTCAGCTTCTCGCCCTCCAGCCTGTTTGACTCCTACAATCCGGGGGCGGCTGGGAAGCGACAGCTGGAGCCAACGCACCAGCCTGGTGCGCGCTGCCATGCCAACCCTGTTTCCATGGCAATGGGCACCCAATGGGCGACTGCCAGGCAAGGCCAAGATGCCCGAAAAATGATGCGATGCCCCCTGAAACGGCCAGCTGAGGCTGAGAGCCTGTGAACGCCGCCAGCCCCAGCAGTGCCTTCAGAGCCTGGCAGCAGATCAGAACCACCCCAGCCCACAGGTGTAACAGGGCAGGTGAAACCCTTGGTGCACCCAGTGAAACCATAGAGAAAAAAAATGGGGAAGTGTGCACAGCCACGTTGACAGCCCCCTCCGGCTGTCTTACAGCCTAATTTAATTTAAATAGATGGCTCTTACATAACCCTCAGGGCACCGTGCTGCTGGAGCCAGCCCCACCCCGCACTAGTGAGGGCCCCCCAGAGTGGGAATGCCAGGAAGGCAGTGGGGCACAGGAAGATAGGCTCCCAAGGGCTGACTGTGCCCTGGGGCTGCTCTTCACTAGCCCCTCCTTTATGTAAGTCCCTGAGCCCCATGTTTATCCAGTTCTACATTGAAGCCTAGGTGGGTATCAAAACATTTTAAAATAACTCTGCCTTTTGTTAGCACCACAGCTATCTTTAGAAGAGATTTGATTTTATTTGAAAGCCCTCCCTGTGAGGGTTCAGTGGAATAGATCCCCAGCCCAGCAGTTTAAAGGGATATAGGTGTGGTGATCTCCTTTCTTACCTGGAAACACTGTACTGATTATTGCTTATTGATCTGATAAACGCCATATTACCCCTGCAGCCATCTCCTCAGCTTTTCTGGCATTTCCACAGCTGGAAGGGGCAGTGTTGTGCTTAGAGTGTTGCTCATGATTCACTTGTCCAGGCACCCTGGGATAGCTCTTGAGGCATCCTGGTCCCCAGCTCCATCACCTCCATGTAAACAATTGCCCTGGTCATGACAGCTGATGGTTTTCCCAAACATTAAAACCAGGGTGAGGAGAACCGGTGTTGTGTTTTCATGGTGAACTCAGGTCACAACCATAGGGCACCACCTCTGCAACCATGACAATGGCTTGGGGGACAGCTCACACCTAGCACATGCCTGTGTCCCTGCTCCAGCTGTGATGGGAAGTGGAGGGAACGAGGAACGCTCTACTGGAGCAGAGGTGGCCAGGAAAGCACCCTGGGTCCACTGGGGGCCAACTCTGCACCTTTTGGGCAGCCAAGCCATTGTGTGTCTCACCAGTTGTCCTTTCAGCAGCCTGACTGCTGCTGCAGCAGACTGGGGAATGGGACTATGAATCACCCACAATGGGCAGGGTGGCTGTGGTCCCTCTGTCCTGTGGCTGCTTACTTGGACCTTCTGCCTTCCATAGAGCCGTCAGTGAGGGAGAGACTGGGCAGGAGCCCAGCCTTGGAGGTGCTGTAGGAGGTCCAAGCAGAGGCTATGCTCTCCCTTTTGGTTTCTTGCACCCTACTCTCAGGCTTCCTGCTCTCTCCAGGCTCTGATCTTTCTGACATTTAATATGTCACCCGTTTCTCCCCCCACCAGGAGACAGGAGCAGTTCCAGACAAACCCCGACAGCTACAATGGAGCTGTGCGAGAGAATTACACCTGGTCCCAAGATTACAGTGACCTGGAAATTAAAGTGCCTGTGCCCAAGCACATTGTCAAAGGCAAACAGGTAAAGTGATGTGAGTGGCGTCTCTTTAGCATTTCCCTTTCCGTTGGGGTGCACAGCTTTCCTGGGAAACTGTGTTTTGTATTGAAGGACTAGGATGTGGTTGTGCCTTATTCCGCAGTGTGAGTCTGGTGGGGACTGAGATCACAGCCTGTGTTCCTGTTGTGCTGCAGTGTCCTCTGCTCCATCTCAGCTAGGTTCCCTGGCACTGCCTCGCCCTTTCTGTGCTTCTTCTTCCTGCTTGCACTACCTGCATGCTCACACATGTGTTTCGGAGCATGGCTGGGGATGGATGCCCTTCCTCAGTTGTTCCTCTGGCTCTGAGTGTCTTCTGCCTTCTGTTTGGAAGCAGGAGCTGCTGGAACGGCTCCTCTGGCACTGGGGAGCTGGATCAGGCACAGCCCCTGTGTGGCTTGACCTGCTCTAGATGGAAGGGAGCCGGCCTGGGGTGGAGGCTGAGGGCCAGCCCCTCCCCCTGGCTGGCTTCCTGCGCAGAGAGGTCTCGCCTCTCTCCTTGGCTCAGGCAGCAACTTCCCTGTTCTGCTTGTGGTCACGTTGTTTTTCCTGCACCACTTCTCTTCCCTCCTGGTCAGGGACTCAGAATGAGTGTGCCCACGGCTGGCCTTAGTTGGACCTAGAAGTTTGAACTCTTTCCCAAGTGCTGCCCTTCCCTCTGTATTTTTCCATTTGGGAAGCCTATGCTTCCCCACCTCCTGCTCTCCTCTGCTTCCAGGGTGGCTGAAAGGAGCACGCTGGAGTTTGTTTGGCTTCAGCCTACACAGCTCCTCAGCATGCCAAGGAATGTCACTGGTGGCAGCAGCAGCAGCCCAGGCCGGAGGGGTGAGGGGGCACACGGCTGCCACGGGCACCGCAGGGCACCAGGAAGATGCATCTCTCCCAGCAGGTCTCTAAAACAAGCCCAGACTGTTTCTTGAAAGGATTCTGGGATGTCCAGATGAATATTCCATCCCTCCACATCAAACTTCGATTGTGATTCCTCTCCCTGACTAGGGAAGTTTCCTCCATGCCAGGGAAGTTGTGTCCTTGCCAAAAACCCCACATAGGGCTGTGTCTGCTCCATGCTTGGCCATGGAGAGCTTTAGGAGCCTGCAGGAGCTCACCGGAGTGGAGACAGGATATGGTTTCCTGACCTTTCCTTGGTTCAAGACTGTGCCATTGCTGTGGAGAGTCCCTGCACCTCAGAGTGGGCAAAGGGGGTTTCCAGACACCCCTTTCCCATGCCAGTGCCCATGGCGTGGCTCTGCCTACCCTTGCCCAAGTGTCTGCCCATGCTGCCCTCTTGAAGCAATTGGTTGTTCAGATGCTGGACTTTCCTTCTCCTTGCACTCTCTTTCCTGGTGTTTTGTTCATCCATCCTTCTTGGAGCTCCTCTTGGCAGCTGAGTTTCCATTTCCAAATGATTCTGTGTATTCCCAGCCTTGGAGGAATGAGAACAGACAGGCTGGGTCTTGGGCCAGAGCAGGAGGACTCAGAGAAATTTAAAAGCTCCATGTACTTTGGCCATGTTGTTCATGGGTACTTGCACAAGAGCAACATTCTCTTGCATTCAGACAACTTCTGAATTTTAAAAAATTTTTCAGTATTTTAAAAAAATTACCAGGTTTTTGGCTTCTGCCTGCCAAGGCAAGACTAAAAATCTCCCCATTTGGTCCCTGGGCTCAGAGTGCACCCAACTCTAATGCTGCTCACAGTCTTCCTTACGACACTTTTTGGGTTTCAGGCTGTTGCTATGGCACATTTTGCTCTGGTGAGCTTAAGGTTTCCTTGTATGGAGCTCAGGTGTCCTTGGAGCAGGAATGGATGATTGGGTAGGTGAGAGCATGCTCTTCCATGGTCTCCACTTCTCTGATGTACTTGTGGGCACAACAGAGGCCCATGGATCTGAGCACTCAAGTAGAGATAATGACTCCAGGCCTCTCTTTGCTGAACTCAAAAGGAGACAAGCTCGATTCCTCTCTCAGTTTGTATTTGCTTGTTTGAGCTGTGTGGGCGGGCGTGGATATTCAGTGTGCACAGAAATCACTGTGGTGAAAAGGCCACAGCACACAGAAGAGAGCTGGCTTTCCTGGGGAGCAGCCAAATGTTTTGGGGAGCAGAGGTGCTCGCAGGGTGTGCATGGGGAGGGACAAGGAGCTTCAGGGCTGCCAGAGTACTGTGGGTTGCTCTTGGCCTTCCCCCAGGTGTGGACTGTCCACAGGTACCACTTTGTGCACATGTGAGTCCTCTCAGACATGCCCCTCCATGCACAGAGGGGCAGGGCCCTCCAGCAGGGCATGTGCTGCCCCTGTCCCTACTCCTGGGGGGCTGGTGTGCTGGGTCGGACCTTCCTGCTAGGTGCTAGGTAGAAGCAGGTGTTGCAATTGCTTTTCATGTTGTTTACTTGCACAGCAAAGTGGCCAGGTGAAGTCTTCCCAGACTGTATCTCTTCTTCTCTTTGGGTTTCTCTGCTCCCTCTCCCAATGTGATGCTGGTCCCAGAGCCACCTAAAAGGTGTCCCTTGGCCCCATGAGGTATCTTGTGCAGCCACCTGTGAATAAACCCTCTCACATTTGGTTGTTCTTGTCCATGTGGAACCCACAGACACAATGCTTGCCACAGACCTGTGCCTTCCATGTCTCCAGCTTTCCTGACCCTCCACACCCCAAAGAATTTCTCCCCAGAAGGTGGCTTAGGAGTCACCTTGCCTTTTTCCCCTTGGTCCTTTCTGGGCAGGCTCTGTACTGTGCTGAGAGCCCAGCATCAGCTCTGTCCCTGCACCCAGGAGCCTGAGCAGATGATGGTAGTGGAGGGCAGAGCCTCATCCCCATGCCTTGTCTCTGCAGTAAGGTGTCAGCACTGGGCTGGAGGGAGCTGCTCCATGGAGGGAGCCCCTCCTCTGAAGGTGTTTTCATCCCAGGGCAGCTGCTCTTGCAGAGGCTGTCCACAGCCACATGCCAGGTGACAGCCTGTTGTCCTCTGCCATCCTCACGTCCTTTCCCCGATCCCCTGTGAGCACGGTCCTGCTCCCAGCCATTGCACTGGAGCTCAGTTCCCACATCACCCCGTGCTGTGTGTGCTGGGCCTCCTCTGCTCCTGCACTGGAGCTCAGTCCCACGTCACCCTGTGCTGTGTGTGCTGGGCCTCCTCTGCTCCTGCCAGAGCACACAGCAGGTTCGGGGGCTGTACCCTGGTGACATCAGTCAGACACAGCCGCGCTGCCCTCCCTGACTGGAGCAGCTCTGCCTGTCTTCTGCCTGTGTGGAGCTAGTGAGCTGCTGGAAGTCTCCTAGGTAATGGATAATGTAATAACATTTCAAATGAGATCTGCAGAGCAGGAGGAAGATCTGGGGGAACTCTGGGAGAGAATGCAGGCAAATCTCACTGCAGTCTCCTCCTCTCAGGCCAGCGCTGGGGGCCACAATCCTGCCCCTTCCCAGCCAGGTCCTCCCTACATCCCCTGGCTTGGCACGAGTTCTGCTGGCGGCACCTCAGGGCTAGAGGGGATGAGAGAGAACATATGGTCTCTACAGAGACTGAGGGTACTGCGTGCCTCTCACAGCCTGCCTCTGTCTCCCCAGGGGACAGCCATGTCACCTGCATGGCAGGTCGGAGCAGGGTTCCCCATATGGCTGCTGTGGGTGGGAACTGGCCCTGTTCCTGGGGACAGAGCTGCCCCTGTAGCAGGGAGCAGGGAAAGCGTGCTGCAACATTCCTCCTGCACGTGGCCCCTCCTCACACACCCGATGGGAGGCCTGGGCTGAGCCCAGGGCTGGCTCCAGCAGCATAAGCAGAGCCAAGGAGCAAGCTTTCAGCATGGTGCAGCAAATAGGGGATGACCTGCTACAGCCCTACTGTAGGAACCCCTACACTATCAGCCCCTGCTCAGCTATCAGGATGACACACACTCATGCCCAGCTTGTCATGGTGACAGACAGGCATGCCCCTAAAGAGCTCTCTCACAGCGAGTAGGTGTCCAACTTTTGAATGCTGTTTGGAGGCCTGTAGCATTACTGGTCTTCTTTGAGGGGAAACTGAGGCACGGGATAGAACCAGCTGCCTTGAATCCTTCAAGGGTCCTGTTGGGGAAGATGAATACAGTCTCCTACAGGTCCCCCCAATTGCTGGGGTGTACTGCTTTTCCTTCCCTGAAGAGGTTCCCTCTCTCCTCCAAACTGTCGCTGTTTGCTATGAGAGAACAGCAGGATTCACCCTGCTGCTACAGGCAGGGCTGGGCTAGAAGATCTTTTCTCTCTCATCCCCTGCAAGTGCACTTGACCCCAAACCCCAGCTTGCACAGTGAGATAGGAAGCAGGAGCCTTCCAGATTATTGTGTCTCTCTTTGTTTCCAGGTGTCTGTGGATATCAGCAGTGGTGCAATTCGTGTAGCGGTGCTGGAGGGAAGCAGCCAGCACATCCTCATGGAAGGGAAACTCACCCACAAGATCAACACAGAGAGTTCCCTGTGGAGCCTGGAGCCTGGGAAGTGTGTTTTGGTAAGGGTGGTCTACACCAGCTGTGTCTCCTTGGCTCTCATCTCTGCTTAACCCAGGAAACTGAAGCAGCTGGAAGTTTGAGCCAGCTCTAGATGTGTCTGGCTTTGCCTGTCCAACATCTGGCTTATGCTGCCCTTGCCTCTGTGCTGTGCCTTGCCTCCTACTCCTGACTTGCCTGTCAGGGTGCGGGCTGGGCAGCATGGCTGTCAGGCTGGGCAGAGGGGTCCCAGCTCCAGCTGAGGGTGGACAGCACAGCTGGGAGTGCTCACAGTCCTCAGTCCTGGCATGGGGCCCTGTGCTGGTCCTGCACACCTGGCCTTGCTGACTCTGCCTTCCAATTCTCCTGGCCCCACTCCAACCCCAGCATTTTGGCAGGTGCCTGTTCCCCACCATTCCTTTCTGTCCTGCTTGCCCTGTTTGATGTGGACATTGTGGCTCCTCTGCCTCCAGCAGGCCTGTGGTTTGCTGTGTGCCTGTAGTCCCAAATCATCCCTGTCGAGGTGGTCTCAGGGCTGCTGATGCCCAGCTGTGTATTATTGGTGGGTTCCCAGCCCCAAGCCTCACTTCTGATGTGCTCCAGATGTTCAGGTTGAGGGTGTGAGTTCAGCTGTGTTCGTAGCTGGAGCTGTTGCAGGAGTTCTGCCCATCACCCTGGGATCTTGAGCATCAAACAGTTTCCAAAGTTCATATGCCCGTTTGGGGGCCAGGATTGTGCTAGGAGCAGAATTTTGCTACCTATGACTGTCTTTGCCCTGTCCTTTTCCACCCAGAGGCTTTTCCAGGAGAGTTTCAGGAGTCCCAAGGGTGTTGTGAGACCCAGGAGGGGACTCATGCTGTCTCCTGGGAGGGAGTGAGCTGGCTCCAAGCCTTTCTCCCAGTGGCACGAGGGTGGCAGCAGATGAGCACCTCACAGTGGAAAATGGAGTGGAAATGTGCTGCCAGAGTCAGGAATCCTTTGAATGGTGTCTGTGGAGGCTGCACAGTGTCATTCGACCACTGCTGATCTGCAGGGACGTACCTCAAGTGACAGGCTGCAGCCAAAAGGTTGAGTGAAGTCCCTGAAAGGGAGAGGAGCTTCTCTGATGCTGCTGGGCCGTTGAAGGGACCTGGTAGTGGCCTCCTTAACCTGCATTTTGTAAATATTCATAAAACATCCTGAAAATTAGCTTATCTGTGACAAAGAAACAATCCTGGAAAGACATAAACCGATTGAAGAGGAGGTGGCCCAATGGGTGGCTGCTCCACAGTGTGAATGGAAGTCTGGAAGTCCCCAGTGGATGTTCCCAGCAGTAGCAAGGGAGGCAGTGTCTCTTCAATACCCATCAGAGGTTGGGAATGGCACGGGTGGAGCAAGGCTCGCTGCCTCCTGGAGTGGCCGCGGGCAGCGTGGGGAGCAGAGTGAGCCCATCACCCCCAGCCCCAGAGCTGGGTCTTGCCTCGAATAGCATGAGCCCAGGCTTGTGAGGATCTCCAGCTGGCTGCCAACATATTGATGGTGGGATGAGATCTCGCTTGAAGAATTGTAAGGTAACTGGAGCAGAGTGAGTAATCCTCGCCCAAGAGCATCTCCTTTTTCCATGCGCTGAGTAGCCAGGAGTGGTTTGCGCCTCCTCCCTACTCATTCATCAGGGGACACCCACCCTTGTGGGAATGCATTGCTTCATTCAGTGTCTGGATGGGGCCATTGGGGTTTATTTGGACCTTATGGGGCATATGGACCCTTTCTGTGCCCCAGTTTGTGCATCGCTCTGTGTTAGCTCCAAATGCAGCAGTTTGGCTGTCTCCTTCCTGCAAGGTGCTGCCTGGCTTCCCTGTGAGACCCAGGGATGGCATTCCCTGGCAGGGTGTGGATGTAGCCAAAACTGAACTCACCCAGTGCCAGTGCTGGGGTTGTCTGAGGAGATCCTGCTTTCCTTGGGGACTGCTTGGGGCACCTTGGTGGCCCTGTCCATGTTTGTGGTCTGTGAATTGAGGTGATCCCTGCAGCAGAACTTGTTCTTGGTGCCAAGGAGGTGGAATCTCTCTTGCTCGGTCCTGTCTGGAAAGGTCTCAGTTCTGTGCCGAGAGGCTGAGTCCTGTGTCCTCTTGTGGGATGTATCAGGGATCATCAAGATCCCCAGATTCTTCAGGTAGCTGCAGTAACAGCTTTTTCACTGTCCTCAGCCTCCTCCCGGCTCCCTTCTGGGATGCCATTCACGGGTGCACCATGAGCAGACTCCTTTCTCCTCCAGCTCTTATCCTGGGAAGATTTTTTTGCCTTACAGCCCATCCTAGTTCTGCTTCCCCCATCCTGCCTGGTGTTCTTATTCATATATCCTCTTCATTATGTCACTCGCACTCTAGCAGCCCCAGAACTCCCCTCACCAGCATTCAGAGACCACTCTGCCTTCCGCCTCCTGCTCCATGGAGCTCTCCCAGCTGGAGCCCAGCCTGAGACCAACACATTTCTCATCTCATCCTTTGGCACACCCGTGTGCATGGCAGCAGAATCCAGCTGGCATTGTTCCGCAGTGGAGTGGGGGCCTGTCCATACCTCCTGCTTGGGATTTTGTCCTAGGATCGTGCCCCTGCCTGTGGCATGCCACACGGTACCCTGGTCCTGGGTGTCATCCCTGTGCTCTCCCTTCTCTGTCACACCCGCTTGCTTGTTGAAAGTGAGATTAAAATAACCTCGCTGTTTTTAGCAATCCCCACTGGGTGTTGTGCACAACTCCTTTTGGTATTATTTTCATTGTGGAGGATTTTTCTCCCATTCCTTCTCTTTTTCTCTTCCTCTCAGCCTTTGTTTTCCACACTTGGGCTTTTGTCAGCAAATCCTGCCTTGAACGTTTGTTACAGTCTTGGCTTTCCATCCTGTGAGCCATGAGGCTGAGGGGATACAGTTCAGTGGTGCTCAGCCCTCCCCGTACTGCTGAGAATGGCAGCAGACCCAGCATAACCCAGACACTCAGCCACGCAGGGGCTGGATCCACAGAGGACGTTGGCAGAAACTGTCCAGGAAAATGGCCTATGTCTGTGTCCCCCATCCTGGGGGTGGGACCTGTCTGCAGCAAGTCCTCCAGCATTGCCTTGAACCACAAAACCTCAAACTCACATGAATAGAGCAACCTTTGCCCTGACCCATGGGCATTTCATTTCAGAAACTGGGGCTGACTTGGAGTGAGTCTCACTTTGACAGCTTTCCCCCTGGAATAAAGAGGGATTAACAGATCACCCCAGGCAAGCTGCAGAGGTGTGCAGATGGTGGCAGAGTGCCAGCAAAGGAGGGTTTGGTAGGGAAGAGAGGGAGGATGGGTTTCCATCCCAGAGCATCTGGGATGGGTTTCCCATCCCCCAGCGCCCTGGGATGGCATTGGGGTGATGCCTGAACTCCTAGAACACTTGTCTGTCCCTCTGCCAGCAGGCTGGGTCTGCTGGGGATATACCAAGCCATGTGTGCTTTGCAGCAATGCTATGGGAGCATGGCTGGTGCTGGAGCCCTCACTAGGTAAGCTCACAGCTTGCCAGCAGCACCACGGGGTCATCCCTCATGTTCCAAACCTGAGGAGCCTGAAGAGTGCTCCTGCTGCAAGTGTGGACAGTTGGGGTTGTTGCCCCTCCACTTCACTTTGTGTCTCAGGGTGACGTTCTGGGGGCTCCTCCACTCCCCCCACCTGCCCACCTAGGGTTAGGAGGCGCAGGAGCAAACCCTCAGTGGCTCTCCCTCCCCTCCAAAGTGGAACTGTGCAATTAAAAAGAGAACAAGCATGCCTGTCTAGCTGGAAAAACTAACGCCTTCCCCAAGCTGGAATATTTTACCGGCTCTGCTCTCCCAGAAGGATTAAACCCCAGCCACCCCCTCCTGTATTAATTGGTTCCTTTTCTTCACACCACAGAGAAGCTTGGCTCCGTAACAGGAATGGCTGTCCGTGTTCTCCCCTCCAGAGCTATTGAGCTTCCTGGGAGGTTTGAGCAAATTGTATTGTCTGCCTTTATTGATGATTTTGCAGAGGCCGACAAATGCCATAAATCTGCCCTGCTGCTGGGATTAGTGCTAAAATAACATGGGAGGAAGCAGCCCACTCTTCCTGGAAAAACTAAAAGCAAGTTGGAGTTCCCGTTGCAGGATGCCCCATGCTGGCCCCAGCACAGCCCTGCTGGCCAGCCAGCTCTGTTCAAGGCACTGCCATCAGGGATGCCTGTGACTTCAGCAGGTGGCTTTTCCCAGTGAGGATGTTGGCTGGAGCAAGGAGATATCCCCTCTCCTTGTCCATCCCTCCGGGGCTGCTGCTGAGCTGTGGTGCCATGGGAAGCAGGTGCTAGCAGTCAGCAGAGTGGCGCAGAGCAGCAGGTGATGTCCTTGCCTCCTTTGCCACCCGTGCTGCCGCCCACCGAGCCGGTGCCAGGGGAGCTGAGGCCAAGGTTCCTTCTAGGTTAGGGAAGGGCAAGATGGCTGCACTACCACACCAGGAGCCCTGGCCCCACACTCCACTGGACTCAGCCTCCTCATCCAGCAGTCCTGGGCTCTGTCACTGCTGCTGTGTCAGCCAGGTGGCCCCGGGCCAGTGTCACCCCCAGGCAGGCACCGCTGGGGGATACTGCTCCTGACTTTGAGCCGCAGCGTGGGCTGAGATTTCATCCTTGGGGTGTGAGCTGGGGCTGGGGGGGCCCACAGCAGGGTTGTGCAAAACCTTTGGCTGCTGAGGGAGGGGAGCACAAGCATCCCTCCCCCTCTGCCAGCTGTGAGGCTGGATCAGTATGAGCTTGACTTCCACTGGTGGGCAAGCCCCATGCTGCTGTCAGCCGAGCTCTGCATCACTACCACGGGGCTGTGAGGAGGGCAGGGGTCCCACATCCCAGGCAGGACAGGGGCTCCTCTCGCCATTCGCTGACCCACCTGTCACCAGTACTCGTCCCCCTTGTCCCCAGATCAGCCTGAACAAGGGGGACGAGTACTGGTGGAATGCAATCCTAGAGGGCGAGGAGCAGATCGACATCGACAAGATCAACAAGGAGCGCTCCATGGCCACAGTGGACGAGGAGGAGCATGCTGTCCTTGATCGCCTCACCTTTGACTACCACCAGAAGCTGCAGGGCAAGCCCCAGAGCCATGAGCTGGTAGGTGCTGGCTGCCTTGTGCCACAGGCCCAGCCTGGCCCTCCCACCTGCCCTTCAAGGGTCCCACCCCCAGGGAAAGGGGCCCCATGGCTCTGCTCCATCTCACGGCTCCTCTTCACAGTGTCTCCCCACACTAACATTTGGGGGGTGTGAGGTTCTGCTGATCCATGTTTTGCCATGCATTCCTGACTTCCCCTTCCTGGCACCTTGGCAAGTGCCTGTAAGCCCAGACCCCCTGTACCAGGGATGGGCTCCACATCCCTGCGTCTCTCTCCCAAGCTGGCCCTGCTCAGAGCTGGACCCACATGGTTCTGGGCTCAGCCCGACCCAGGAGCTGCCTGGTGCTGCCCTGGGCACTGTCTCCCCTTTCCCAGGCAGCAAGGGGGAGCATAGAAGTGAGGTGTGCCCTTGGCAATGACCACTGCCAGCCAGGGAGGAGGGGGACTGCTGCCCACGCCCCTTCCCATGGGTCACACAGCCCCAACGCCTGTGGGATGAGCTGCAGGGGAGAGCAGGGGGTGTGGGGAGCAGCGTGGTGTCACCCCGGGCTGACGGGAGCCTGCGGCCTCTTTGCAGAAGGTGCATGAGATGTTAAAGAAGGGCTGGGACACCGAGGGCTCGCCGTTCCGCGGCCAGAAATTCGACCCCTCCATGTTCAACATCTCCCCTGGCGCCGTCCAGTTTTGACAGTGGCAAAAACAACTGAAAAATAAAGCAGGGAGAGGCGACCTCCCCGCCCCTGGATGCCCACCAGGATCCTCACACCCATCGCCAGTGCCCGGGACTCACTGATCCACGCTGCTGGCTCCCATCCGTGCTGTGTGGGGAAGCCTGAGGAAGTGGGCAGATTTACATCCTGTCACCACGGCAACCTGAGCACCGGGACCCCTCTCCTCCCCTCCTCTCCCCTCCCCTCACCTTGAGCTGCCGATTCTCCATGGTTTTCTGGAATAGAGGGAGCATGTTGGGTCGTGTTGGGTGACATAATTATTGGTTTTGGTGGAGTAGGATACTGCTTTTGGGGCAGGATACTGCTTTTGGGGTTTCTGGGGATGCAGAGCCCTCCCTGCCCTAGCACTGGGCAGCTTTGCCCCTCACATGGTGGAGATGGGTGCTGGGTATGGGCAGTGGGGATGGGGAAGCCTGCCCCTGCCTGCCTCTGCCAGCACCCTGCCCACCTGGCACCCCCAAATCCTCTTGCCAACCCCACTCCAGGGTATCCCAAGGGGGCTATGCTGCCCCTGCCCTCTACCCAGCCCCAGGGGAGGCTTTTTCCTGGCTTCCCCCTCCTGCATCTCCTCCTTGGAGGGTTGTCAGGACACCCGAGAGGGCAGAGACCACAGCCATCCCCTAGGGTTTGCTCGCCTTTCGTCAGGGAGCAGCGGGGGTGCTCCCCACAGCACTGGCGTTTGGGGGGGCTGCAGGCCCACCCCTCATAGCCAGCAGCTGGGCAGGAGCCTCTGGAGCATACGGGTTTCCCTGGCATGGTACTTAGGGGTCTGAGAGTGGGGACTGCCTAGGAGAGGAGGCCCCGCCTGGGCCCAGCCTGGCTCTCACAGCTTCCCATCAGCCCAGCCCTCCACCCCGGAGTGTGTGGGCTGGGGGTCCATGGCCATCACCTCATCTGGTTCCCCACCCCCAGCCCCAGTTTGCAATAAACACGTGTCACCGTGGGGCCTGCGAGTGATTTGGTGCCACCCCTGGGGAGATGAGTGTGCCCAATTCTCCAGCATCACCTCGCTTATGGGACAAGGACAGGGACACCATGCTGGGGTGTCTGTCTGCCAGCACGGGCCCCAGACATTGGGGGTGCATGTTGGGGTGGATACAGGTTTCTGGGGGGAAGAGTAGAATTTGGGGTTTCTTCAGGGTGTGGATATAGGATTCCTGGGGGTGGAGGGAGCGAATTTTGAGATCCCTGGGAGGGGCTAGGTATAGGATACCCCGAGGAGGGCTAGATTTATGGGTTACTTGGGTGCGGGGATGTTGGAATGTGGGATCCTGGGTGGGGGTTAGATTTTGGAGTCCTTGGGGTATGATATGAGATCCCTGGGGAGAGGTACTGGATTTTTGTGTCCTTGGGGCAGGGGGGTGGATATGGGATCCCCAAAGCTGGCTGAGTTTCATATGTGGTGGGTGCTTTGGGGATACCACCCCCGAGGTGTCACCCACCCCTCTCCCCCTGCACCGGTGCCGGCATCTCCCGGTGCTGATGCGCGCACCGGGCCCGCGGCACCCCGGCCGCCCACGGTCCCCATGGCAACGGCAGCGCC
>WBNO01010635.1:2388-14265 GCA_013400575.1 Peucedramus taeniatus
AAAAGAGAAAGGTTCTCTTGTGTCATGAATGTCAAAAAAAAAAAAAAGAAAGAAAAATTGGCCACTCTAGAAATTAGATCATGATCAACAATAAATTCTTAGTGTCCTAAAGTTTGCCAAGTTACTGGTGCCATTCAGACATGGCAACTTCAAGTTCAGCAGTCACATGTGCTTGAACAAGGTGTACAGCATGCAGCCTCTGACTCTGCTAGTCATAAGAGCATAACTGCTGACTTCTAGTGGTGTCAAGATTTTGTCTCTGCACTGCTGAGTGATGCCAAGGGTGTTGGTTCCATGCTCAATGAAAAACACCCCATGGCTGACAGAATAAAAATGGCATTTTACCTTTTAAACCTTGACTGTTCATGCAACAGAGCTCATGTTTCACCTAGAAGCAAACTAGTGGTATTTAATTCTGCATGTTTACTGTGAGCAGCTCTACTTCAAGTGATTTTACTAGAGACTAAAGTAGAAAACGTGTGACAAATCACCATCCTAAGCCATATGAATACCTCAAGGTTTCCAAAACCGTGTTTTCAGATTAGACTCCAATTTGAATCTCAGAAATTATTGATTATAATATTATGATGCCCACAATATGAAAAGATTCAATCCTGAAAGTGTTACTGATGGAAGCGGTCTGGTAGAATATTAAGTCAGTCCCCACACTGCTCTTGATGTCATTCTGTCAAAATGAGTCATTTTGAAAAGCATTTTTAATTTCAAACCATACTTAAAGAGAGCATTAAAGTAACAGCATGTCATTAATTCGATTTTCAAAATTCTTCTGCTGATTTACAGGTAAGCTCTACCCTAAATGCAGAAGTGCAAGCATGTGGTTACACAGTATGAGTTGTAATATTTTAAAATAATGGTTTACACTGTACACTTCACAGTGAACTTGCAGTGAAGTGTACATATGTTGTGTGTTCACACATTGCTCAACATGGGTTTGGTAAACAATTCTAATTACAGAAATCTGAACTCAGCGTTCTAGTGGTGGTGAGGTGAAGGGGAGGGTTGTTTTTAGGTTATGGGGTTTGAATTTGTTTTGGGTTGTTTTTTTACTTCTCCAGATATTGACGTTAATGCAGGCAACTACTGCCTCTGAGCATAATTTAAGCTTTAAACTGACGAAGTCACTCCTGGCTTCTGTGCTTTCCATCTGGATTTCTCACTCCTTCTCACTCCTCCTCCCTCATCCAACTAAACCAAGTGGGACCAGCTAGGTCATTCAAACTAACACTCCTTTGATTCACATGTTTAAACATTAATAATGGAGAACTAACTGTGGAAATCATTTTCACGATTAGTTATACAAAGTTCATGTTCAAATGATATTCAGTACCTTACATAAAGCTTTTGCCACAGGGAAATTAAGATATACAAGTCATTTCAAAATATAGAGTCAGGCTGGCAATACTCCCTAGCTAACTAAATAAAAAACCAGTTTACTGCATCTCAGTAATCTTCTAAGTACCCAACCAACAGAACTTCTCTTTCATATATGTGAAAACAAATACATGTGTGTCAACACAGGCAGTGGACAAATGTGCAGCAAGATCAAAGGATGCTCTTGCTCAGTCTGGAATACACTACACACATGTTAGCAGTGGCTTCTTTTGCTTTTCTCCTCGCACAAGATTTCCTTTGGCTGAGCCAACAAGTGTGCCATGGCCAAGATACTCAGCCCTGAGGGCAAGGCAGCTCTGGATTCAGCTACAAACAGACCGACTACCCAAAAGGACTAATGGGGCTGAAAGATGACTTCTTATACATGGGAGATGCAAGACCCCAGCAGCACTCTGCACAAAGAACTTCTTCACTGGGATGCTTTCTTCCCATTCTGCAGAACAGCAGCAGATGAAGCCTTTTTAATCACAGAAAAAAGAGTATATAGGAATAGAACAAAAACACAACACAAAACCAATTCTACAATTCTCTGGCAACAAAACAGCAATCCAAAACAAAGAGCAGTAAGAACCAGCAACAACCAGCAACACCATGCTCCTGTAAAGGGGCTAACTCAGGCACTACACCTGAAGTCCAAAACATACTTCACTTAAAATTCTGGACCTTAAATGTTTTGGACCTGAAGTCCAAAACATACTTCACTTAAACACAGTGCCATTTATTTGTTCATCTATATCAAGACACAGCATTGCAGTCTAAGCATACTTTAAGGTTTCTAAAACTGGATTTTCAGAAGTCAGCAACCTTCTTAGCACTAAAATAAGTTAAAAGCATCCAGTTTGTTTGTCCTCCTTCCTTCCATTATCTTTTCTCCTTGTATCTTTCAGCACAGTACTTGGAACAGTTCTCTCTCTCCGCTCCCAAATGATTTTCGGTGACCAAAGAATCAGCACTTTCAGCAGCCCACAAATTACAATGTAAAATCCAGCTCAAAAGGGTGCCAGTTGGATTGGAATGAAAACATTTCCTTCCATTTATCAGGAGACACAGCATGAAAATCATCACAAATTACAAGCATGAACCTTTGCTGTGCGTCCCAACACGACATGAGCTGTTGAAGCCAGTCCAGAGGAGGGCCATGAAGAAGATAAGGGCTAGAGCACCCCCTTCTGTGAAAACAGACTGAGAGAGTTAGAATTGTTCAGCCTGGAGAAGAGAAGGCTCTGGTGCAACCTTACTGCAACCTTCCAGTACCCAAGTGACTTACAAGAAACCTGGAGAGGGGCTTTTTACAAGCGCACGTAGTGACAGGACAAGGGCAATGGCTTTTAACTGAAAGAAGGTAGGCTGAGATTAGATATTAGGAAGAAATTCTTTACTGTGGGGGTGATGAGACACTGCAACAGGTTGTCCAGAAAAGTGGTGGATGCCCCTTCCTTTAAAGTGCCTAAAGCCGGGCTGGATGGAGCTCTGAGCAACTCAGTCTAGTGAGAGGTGTTCCCACTCATAGCAGAAGGGGGCTGGAACTAAACAATGTTTGAAGTATCTTACAACTCAAACCATTCCACAATTCTGTGATTTCAGTACAAGGATTTAGTCTAAGGACTTAGTTTCATGCTCTGATGGATGTACAATTTAAAATTCTATTAAGAGATAGCTTTTTTTCTCCTTGCATAATCTTGACACTATTAAATTACAGTATCATTTTAAAGTATCTCAAGTGGAATAGGGAAAGTAAGATCAGGTACATGATCACTACTTACTCTGTAATATTTAAACAAAACCTGTGTAGGATAACTGAACACAGAAACTCTTAAAAGGCATTATTCCAGTTTTACTAGTGCAGTATGTTTAAATCACTTCCTTGAAAAAGCATATGATCCCTGACTGCTAGCTAGTATTCTTGAAATATCCAAGTTAATCAACGTGTAGAATTTACAACTAAATTTACAGGAGACAGAAAGGTGCCCACTAATACACAAATTATCACACTACTACCGTTAAGATTGACAGCAATCCTTGTAACAAAACCCTACCTACCTGCTTTCTACAAACATAATTCCATAAAACGATCCCTACAAAAACTATTTTTGAAATATTTTATACTGGTAAGCTGCTCAGAGATGCTTTCTTAAAGTAAACAAAAACATTAAGGTCTTTTTTTTCCCTTCAGCTTGTTAAAGATTAAGTAGCCCAAAAATCCTTCTGAGCATAAGCACCACACCCAAGAATCTGCATATTCAATTCAGATAGGTTGGTCAGTCCTACACACAAAACAAGATACCATTCTAAAACATACCTATCCTGGCAAACATGAACAGAATCAGTGACATGCACACAGAGGGGTCATAAGATAGCAAAGGCAGCTGCAAGCATTGGTCATCTGGGAGCTGTTCGATAAACATTCTATGAAAACACCCTTTTTACAAGAGTGTTGAGCACCTGAAAATACGAATTTGAAAGGGGAAAAAGTCATTATCTGCTAGCTGACATTTTACTAGAAACAAGCGGGAAACATCAATAAATCAAACAAGTGACTCCTGCTAGCCAAAAGCCCCTATCAAAGCACCGGAAAGCAACACTTAGCACAAACACTACACTTGCGCACCTGACACAAGCACAAGAGTTACACAACGCTGTGCCCCTGTCCAGACAGCATCACTGGAAAAACCACTGAAGACTAATGAACAGTATCAAAGAGGACACACTTTAAACACATTAACTGAACAGTGTTTCTAATAGGACATCGATGGTAATTTTAAGGTTAATCAGTTCAGCACTTCCCTGGCTATGCAAAATTACTTACTTTCTTTTGCTTTCTATAGCTTTTAAATACCGTAACTGCCAACATTTTGGGTAAATAACAGAACAGAACTAGTAAAAATATTAATGCAAGCACCTGACGGGAATTTTACAATTTTTTTCCTTATAGCTCTGAAGACTGAAAAATTTGTAAGTGTAACTATTACAGAGTCATATTTTGGACCCACACTGATGAACTCCTAAGGATGTATGAGCAACTTTAAGGATAAGCCTTCTCACTTTGAACCTTCCCAAAACTCTTTAGATTGCTACATTCTGCCATGCACAATAGCTTTCTAATCACATATACAGCATGGAGAAGAAGCATTGATAATAATATTTAACAGCAATTTTTTTTCCAGAATTGCACTGCTGTACTAGTGAAAAGCCCCAAAGGAACATTCATGTACTAAGCTGATTCACTGGACAAATGAGAACCAGCCTTTTTATTGGAGTTCTGTAAAAGTCTTGATAATTTAATAAAGTTGATTTGACAAAACAGTAATGACCTATGCTGGTCTTCAGAAAGTTGAACTGATGACTATTTAATCTACATTTTTGCAACATGACCTCAACTCCCAGGACTAAAGAGAGATGCTCTTTTTTAACCAAAAGATTATTTTCTTACTGAATTAAAATAGCACAAGGAAGTTTATCAGCTAAGACTTCACGTTTACAGCATGTAACCAGCCATGACCAAAACTCAGCTTATGGAACTGGATGTTACAAGCTCTGGTGTATTTTTTGTAGAATATCTGTTAACTTAGGAGCTCATGTGAAGCTGAGTGAAGACAACAACTCAGGAAATATAGAATCTCACTTCCCAAAAAGACTGAAAATTGTACAAAGCCCTACTCTAATGCTTACAGAGACATCCTCCTGAACCAGAACAATTTTTCTCTGGTGAGACTGATCCAAGAAGTTCCTTGCTCCTTGGTTTGCAGCCAGTCTCACTGGTTTGCCAGAAATGCATACATGGACATCACCACTTGTCTTTCCAGTTTAAGGGATAAGAATTTGTAGTTCTTCCATCTTCCTGGCACGTGGAACCCTTTCAGTGAATGATGGATATACTTAGTATATATATATCTTAGTATATAAGTAGTACTTAGTATATCCATCATTCACTGAAAGACAGTCCTTTTCAGTTTTAAATTCATTCTAGCTTAAAAATTTGGGGGTTTCCCAATTTTTTTTTTTATTTTTGCAAAAAAAAAAGTGCCAACAATCTAATAGGAAGCATGAATGGATCAATTTAGACATTCAGCAAAACCAAAAAGGAAAGCAGAATTCTTGTTAATAAACCGAAAGCAAAAAATATGACTCCTCATTATAAGGAGGAAAAAAAACAGTGAAACATTCCTTGTTCTGGAAAACCTTTGTGTAGAGCACAAAGAGCAAGAATAAATGTGTGCTATGTGTTAGCCAAGTATTACATGTGCACACATGTAAATAGAAAATGAAAATAAGAAATCACTGCAGGAACACAAACAGATCGCATGTAAAATTTAGACAGAGGAACAACAGCCTATCGTTCTCCATTTTAGATCCACATATGTTGAAAATAGGTATTTTATTTCCAGGGTGCATCTTTGTTAGTCAAGAGCAGACTAGATGCTAGCATAAACATCAGAACAGTTAAATCCCTTCTGAACACATCAAGACAGTTCAAACCCCCTTGCCTACAGCAGTCCTACCACAGCTGCTAAGACTGGTCTGCATTACTACAACTTTACTTAGCAGTGGAGGTGCTTAGGGAAAAAAAAGATTCGAGGAAAGCAGATTGAAATTGCAATTAACAACATATTGTAAAATGGCTCTCTAAACTGGTACTAAATACAAAAGTATGCAGAGCAGCTTTGAAATACTGATGTGCATTTAAGAGAACCATCTACCCAAAAAGTCTATGATGACAATCACTGCCTTTTCTTATGACATAATCATGCCAAGTTGTCTATCTCAAAAATATGATGCCTCAGGGAAGAGCAAAGAAGTCTTTCAAGTTATTTCCTCTAGAATAAAAATTAGTTGTCTACTTTAAAGAGATGTTATCTCATGCAATGTTAAGGAAGAAGCCATACATTCCTTTCAACTCTCTCTATCAGATGTGTGTGTGCATAATTTTTTCTACAGTTTACTTTTAGTGCTACCACATTCCAGCATTCATTTTTAGCTCAGGGCAACCACTGTTGTTTCTGAGCTAGCTATCCAAGTGACTGCCAAGCTGGGCAAGAAGCAAGTCAATGTTGCTTTGGCGTCATATGGTTGTAAACATTTTCATTTAACTCTTAGATGAAAAGTCAAAAATACACCAAGAAAGCTGGATACTACCATTACTTACAAGAAACATGCGAAAGGCTGCTTCTTGCCACAATCAGATTCTGGGAATGCTAAGCACACCTTTAAAAAATTGGTTAGTCTAATGAGGAGACATATCTGAACCCCACATGACATGTCCCAAGTAGGCACAGCTTTGCAATTACTATGCTATTCACTTCTCATTTCAAGACATATTGTCAAAAATGTATTTTGACCTTAAGACTGCAAACCATCCCCCTTTAGAAAATATATAAACAATTTTAAAAACCACAAGTTTTTGATATTAATTAATTTTCTCATATTCTCATCTATTTTGTGATCCATTTCTCTCTCTCTCCCCTCTCCATCCCCACTGAATAAATAGCTAACAAACCCTAGTGTATAACTTACTACTGAATTTCAGACTAAACAGCAGCCAGCAGTTAGCCATTTTCTCCATCTACAAATCCATTCATGTTTGCAAGATCTAAACCCAGTTCAAGGAGCCATCACATTACATGTTACATTAATTTATAAAAGTTTCTCAGACTTTGGCTAGACTTCAGATATTTCTGAACATGTAGTACAACTGTTGTTGCATCAAGAATGCGGTTTGAGGCAGAATGTAACAAAAGAAGAACACTGTGTTTTACACATTCACCTGTTTTCTCCTAACAAATAAAACATTAATTTTACTGAAGTCTATTAATCTTAAGAAACTCCATCAATTTCTCTATACTGACAGAATTAGCTCTGAGGACTATCACCGAAAGGAGTTATTCAGAAAGACTCTTGAGAGATGATTCAGACTTTGTTGTACCTGACCTGCAAAACTTTATTCTGCTGCAATGCCTACATATGCTAGGTAGGAAACAGGAGTCATTACTGAAGTCCAGAATAAAGACCAATCTATCCCTAAGAGATAAAAGAGATCAAGTGAGGCAGGCAGATAAGGAACAAGAAAAACATTCAAAGCACAGGTATGTCCAGCACTGCATTGCTTCAATGCACAAAACCCCACCAATGTCTGCTGCAGTCACAACAATATTCAAGAAAGGACATGAAAACCAAAAAGTGACTTTGAGAACACTCACAGAAAACATGTTCCAAATGTGTGAAGTAATACAGTAGAAATAAAAAAAAAATTGACATCTTAATGAGCTGCTACAGAGTATTGCACCTCAGTCAACAAACACACACCTTAAGCTTCTGTAGTAACAGGTGACAGTAAGATGGAAAGAGAATTAAGAAATCAGTAGATCAAGGTATAATTTGCTCTTCAGTGCTTTTGAGGCCTTGTTAATAGTGCAAACTTTATGAGCTGGAAAATCACATTTAAACTGTTCTTCTGTTTAAAATAATGTAGACATTGTGTGATTGTTTACAGTAACAAGAGATACCCTGCCCGATGCTTTAAAGTAGGTCTCCAAGCACAGGACTCACTGATGGGGTAGGCCAAAGACATCATTTTAGTGACTCTTTCCTCACTGGAGCACACCACTGGCATGATGCCAAGCACTACAAGGTTCAACAGTGCACCCAGCACTTGATGCCTAGCTAGAGCTAGGCATCATTCACTAAATGCTGCTCGAGCAGCAAAAAAATGAGCACCAATAGCTATACCTATTGATTCTGGTATTCCTAATTCTGCATGGCTTGCATAGGCTCTAGACTTAAATATTTCTCAAATGAGAATATTCAGAAAAAAACAGTGGGCTTGCTGAATGGAAGATTTAAAAAAATTCCCATTTTTAAAAAAAACGTAGCCATATAAAGACTAGTGAAGGTATCAGGCAGCATTGGTGTGAGGACTTCAGTCAGCAGCTGATCAATGCTAATCATTATCAATTGGTTATCAGCTGATTGATGGTGACTGCTTAACCCAAGGATCTGCACACTGAAAACTTCTCTAGATGTTGCACTACAGTTGCCACACTATCAAGTGACTAGCAGTGGCATTGCTGCACACACTGCTGTTGAGTGGAAGAGGAAAAGGGAGTATGAAGACTCCACACACTGCAATTCCTATGCATTAGCAGTTCAGGAGAAGAATCCCACAGCAGGCAGATCACACTGTAACCAGATGAGAAGATCTGGTAAGAAGCTGCAATTCTGCTTCAAAGTAGCAACAACGTGTAGGACAGAACTAAAGAAGCAGCAAAAGGGGATTCTTTAGCCTGGAGAATATGGCATAAAAAAAGTGAAAGCTTAGAAATCTTACTTCTGTGAATATATTCTCTGACTAAATCAACTACCTCCAATAGCAAGAAAAGGAAGTGACCAAAAACTTGCTGATGAAATGAAAGAGAATAGAATCAGCGCAGATATTACTTTTTTTCTGCATGGTAAACACTGGTAGATTGGGTGGAGGGGTGCTGTTAATATAAGATATACACAGCATCTTGTGGTACTTTATTTGTTTTGAAAAAAATATTATCTAAAATAACTTGCAATAATTTCCCATTTCCATCACTCCTACTAACCAATGAAACTCTGGTAATTAATTCCCTAACTTGGCTGCACTTTGTAATGGTAGGAACTCCTTGATCAGAACAACAAACGTTCTCCTTTAACTTTCCATTATCTGTTGAATTTACAAAACAATGTAACCTTAAAAATTGCCAGGTTTGCTGGAATCAAGGCTAGCTGCTTACTAGAGAAAAATTATATGAATCTAGAGAAAATTATATTAATCAAATCATACAAAACCAAAGTTCTTCTGGCAATTATTACTGAATCTCAAATCAATTCTTGCTCTATTTTACTGTCTGAACTATGATTTATGTGATAGCATGTAGACAAACTTTGTTCTTTAATACACTGAAGACAAGATACAGGTTTAAGTGCAAAGTCTCACCAATGTATTTATTTTATGAATAGTATCATTTTACCAAAAACCCCTAAGAGGTTAATCAAGAACAATTCAGATTTTACACTGGAAGAACAACTACATACTTTACCTGTCATGTAGACACGTTTGTATGAATTGTAATCTGAACCCTGTGCAGTATCTTCACAGAATTATCATAGTTGCCAGTGCCGTTTCTACTGCATACATGCAGCCCCTGGACACATTTTAATTTTAGCTTAGCTTCTTCAAACAGTTGTTTTTGAAACCATAATAAAATAAATTCTGATAAATTCTGAAGCTATCTTTTGAAAAGAAAATACCATTCTCTTCCTCTGAGCACAAGACTGCTTTTCACGACCTCTAAACCTAAGATAAAATACTCTAGAGGGTGCTATTTAGAAGTAGAGTCATAATGCAACTTTTTGGCTGACACAGTCATTCAGCTAACTACACCCAAGTAAGCACTTGCCTCCAAATGCCACAGTTGGTTGATCAAATTGGAGTCATCAGCACAGCACACGTGCTACCTAGGAGACAGGAAGGCATGGCCACAGATTTCAGAGTACAAGTTCTCACAATGCCTCTACAGGCATCGTAAAACTAAATGATAAGTCACATCTTGCTTCTGGGACAGGACCATTCTCATGCTCTGCATCTGCCCAGAACAAAGGACAGTGAGAAGAACCCTACAGTGTTTCACTGCAAGTACAACACAAGTTTCCAAGACATCTCAGACCTGCTACATCAACTTTCCTAGGCCTCCAACACTTGTACTAATAAATTTTCCGCAAGAGCACTTTGGAAATATCCGACATCATCCACAGGCATTCTAGCAACTCTGTGGCATGATGAACAGAAAGAAACATCCTGGAATAAGTAAGAGGATAACAGTGAAATAAGAATCAGAAGCTCCAATTACAGAAAGCTGATATTAGCAAGCACCAGACCAAGTGTGTGACTGTCTTTCTTTCTGGACTTGTACAAAAAACACAAGGGTCACACTGATTTACCAGCTCTAACAAAAAGTTCACAAATATGCTTGCATACATAGCAAGAATAATCAATAATAATAAATTATTTTATCAGTGCCACTGAAGGAGAATATTCCTATTTTCTCCTCTCATTCTGAGAAATTATTCTTTGTGCTTATCCTGTTCTGGACCTCTCTTCTCACCAAGGTCCTTTGAACCAATAAAATTCAGTTTTATTTACTGGAACAGTAGGAAGTAAATCCAACAAGTAATAGTTTCCTGCCACTCTGAAGAGTTAAACCAACTTACAGAAGTGTTCAAGTACCAGAGCTAGTGCATGGGTGGAGACTTGGGGAGCACAGCCATTTACAGGAAAGAGAAGAAAGGAGGAAGAAAAACTCCTTCCTTCATCAGGAGCAACAAGCTGTTAAAAATGGCGGAAGTTCATGGCTTGGGATATGGCTGTGAAATTCTAGCTTGAGATAACATCAGAATTTTTCCCTCTTCTTCATCCTTTACCCAGCTGATTAAAAACAAGTAACAAGCACATTAAAATACGTGCACCCAGAAATTCACTGTTTGCCTCTCATCTCTCCTCCAAAACTTAGTATCAAACATACACATTCACCTAGGTGCCCTTCACATTTGAAAAACAAAGTCGTAAAAGACAAACTGAGTCACTCTGTTCTATGACCCACACAGCCAGGCAGTCATACCTCAGATTTTATTATTTAAAAAAAAAAGAAAAAAAACCCCACCAAACCCAAAAACAGACAAGTGGAAAAAATAATTCATTTGTGAAAACAGCTATTTAAGAATATATTTGTTTACTTCAAAATTTAATCCCCTGAAGTTCAAGGTATTGACTTGTCAGCTTTGCAACTGACTTGTTTTTGAAAACACCAGTTTATGTGCAGTTCTCGTTGGATAACAACCGTTCAGCGTTTGCACTCTTTGGGGAATGGTACAAACTTCCAAAATATGTTTATTTAAGAGCAAATTTAATTTGCGCATTCAAGAAGAGCCCACAGATAACAACATTTACGTGAAACCTGCACATACTACAGGCATTTTATGCTGCTGTATCTCTCAACTTTAAGAAAAAAACGTGCGTAGCTTCAGCTCACTGTGTTGTGCTCTACATAATTACTATACTAGAGATGCTAAGAAAAACATCTCCTCCGATTTCTGTTGTTTTAACGCAGGCATTAAGAATATTTTGCTTGCAGGCTAGACTCGCCTTTTCTTTTTTGTTTTCCTTTTCTTTTTGGCTGGAATAAGGCCTCCGTAGAGAGAAGAAAAATATATAAATATATAAACAGGTAAATGTGGGATCCCATTGACACAACAACGATCTTGGAGCAAGGGCAGGCGAGTCATTTACCAGCTAGTTTAGGCTGAAGACGACCGAGTTGTGGCGGACTGCACGAATCCCCCACGTGCATCCTACAACTCGCGGTCGGTTTCGCGCCGCTCCCGGCGCCGCGGCCCCGGAGGGCTCCAGCCGCCGCAGCCGGGGCGGGATCCCGGCCCCGTGGCGAT
>WBNO01010635.1:14950-34398 GCA_013400575.1 Peucedramus taeniatus
TACGGCAGGACGGCGCCTCGGCGGTGGCCCCAGGCGGCGGGAGGCCGAGGGCAGGGCGGGCTTGGCCATGGCGGGCGGCGAGGCAGGAATGGCGCCTGTACCTGGCGGCCGTGGGAGGAGGGCGCCGGGGCGCCGATGTCGTACCCGTCGCGCAGAGGTGGCTGTGGCTCCCGTTCCCCCTGAGGGTCCCGCTGCCGCGGTACGTGTGGCTCCTCCCGCGTGTGTGCAGTTTATCGCAGCGCTGCCTACGCGCTTGGGCTTGCTGGATTAATGATCTCAAGACTATAAAATGAAGTTTGGGGAACGAAGGCTGAATATAAGAGGCCGTTTTCTCCAAAGACACCGGAACATGGCCCCAGGCTTATTCATGAGGAAAAAAAAAAAAAAAAATGGAAAAAACCATAGCAGAGAAACGCCTTCACCGTGCACTCTCAGAAGTGGAACTGATGTCTCAGTGGCTGTTTTCATTCCTTCCTCCTTCACAGAACCAACAACCCCGAGGGAAGACTTTTTTCTTTTTTTTTTCTTTCTTTTTTTTTTTCTGTAAAGTAGCTATTAAAAAGGCATAAAAATCGAAATTATGTAATAATTATTGCCAAAACAGCTATTCAAAGACCTGAGTCACTGAGCAGTCAGATTGCAGCTGTCTGGCGGGCTGTAGTCTTTGATTTTAGTTGCTTCTCTGCTCCTTCAGATGTACTCCAGCCAAGAATTTGAGGATGTATAAAAGCCACTGGAGAAAAGTTTAACTGTGTCTTGTAAAGCTAGGGAGGTATGTAACGCATAATTAAATACAATATTGACATAGAATTTTTTTTCAAATAACTGGAAGTATATGAATCCTGAATGTCAGTGCTAACAGATACTATGACAAAGTAGTTCAGAATGAAGATACTGAGCAACTGCAAATGATGGGAGGCAATTGTGTGTGTACAATTCAAGGAGCATAATTCCTTAAAGGTACCTTATAGTCCATATTTTGTCTGCTTTTGCTAAAAACAAACAAACAAAAAAATATATATACAGTCATGACTTCTGTATCCCTGCACAGAGCTTGTGGGAAGTCACTAAAAGCCACATGGAGCTGCTGAAGTAATTTTTCTCCAGTCTTCCTGATACAATGGCAAACTTTGCTCTAGTACAGTCACTTCTGAGGCCATAGATCATCTCATGACTCCTCAAGCAATGGTCAAGTTTGTTTCAGGATATGATTTTCCAGTATAGCTGAATCATATTACCACTTCACCATTGCCAAAGGAAAAATTACCTTGGATCTCAAAATATATTTGAGTTCATAGTGTCCTAGTAATGGGGTGTTATTGTAATGTCACTTTCCAAAGTCTCAGACACAGGAATCTGTTCTGCTATTTTTATTTGGTGTAGGAGAGCTCTGAGATTATGTTTTGGTATGGTTTCTTGTAAGGGAAGAAAATGATAAACAATTCACTTCCAGAAAATCTGTAAATATTTAATGAAGATCAAGTTAATCAATACTGGTTGGTACTGCAAGTTTAGAATTTTTATTTAATCTATGGTATTATGTGGGTCCATCATCTGTCCCCTCTTCTTTGCAAACTAAATGGAGGCTTTCATTCTAAACCTAAAAGCACAAATTATTAGCACAATTCACTAACTGTATTTATATTATAGCTCTAAAACCTGGTAACTTTTGACCAAAGCACAAACACAATTGGTGTCTAATGCCCTTTATCAAAAACTGGTACTGCACTTGTTGTGACTCATCTGGTATAAGCAAGAAAACCAGCAAGAACATGCAATGCTACTGTACTGGGTTTTTCCTCTAACATACATGGACTGTATTTGTTTTTTGCCTGCCTTGGTCAAGCTGAATATGCTCTGGGATAGGTCAGGTGGGCATTTAGAGGTGTCACAAAATGGCAAGAGTTTGTGTTAAAGGAATGAAGGAATGTGACCGCCTTTTTGGCATTAGCAAGATGGTATGTGGGATTGTAAAACTGAACCCATGGAAGAAGCGTACACAGGTAAAGCTCGGGTTGTGTTCTGGACTGTTTACAGTGTTACTGACTGGATATGAAGAAATGACGCAGTTACATTTATCACAAATTTCACACTATTTTGGGTACATTCGGGTTTTTCATCTGACTGCATTTCCTGCCTCCCAATAAATGCAAGAGACTCAGGAATTTTTGATAAACACTAAACAGAAGCTGTGTGAGATCTCCATTTCATTCAGATGTTTTAAAGATATATGTGAAATTGTTACATCCCTGTGTTTTCAATTATACTAATGAAGTATCCCACATATTCTGATTATGTATTTAAAAAATTACATACCAAGTAGTTTAGGGGAGAATTTGTATAAGAACTTCAGTAGTTCAGAAAATCAAGAGTGAGCATGAATGAAGGGAAAGTGCTGTAACAAGGAAGAAGGCCAGCTGGACTGTTAGCTCATGGCTGATGGGTCAGTGTGCTATTTCTTTCCCCTTATGATACTTCTTAATTGTGTTGAAGGACTACTTAGTGATGTTAATACTTTTCTGATATGGTTTCTCCTACTGTAATTTCTGAGTCTCAGGAAAGATACAGATTGAAGAAATGACCCTTGGCAATGAAAATGTCAGGGCACATGGCCTATGGTAGGAGTTTTCTGTTAAAATTGGTTCTGCCTGTGACAATGATGTAATACACAGATATTTTACAGGGAGGTCTTGTCTACACTAAAACAGTGGTTGCAGAAAAGTGGGGCCATGTGGGCTAATCTGTGTGTGTCATACAGAACAGTGTTAAAGAATATTTTGAAATTTTTCACTAATCTTATTAAAACATCCAGTAAAAGATAAGTTAGTTTTACATACTGATTATTTACAGCATCTTTAGAGCATTTTCATGTTGTAAGTTCATGTTAAGATGTTCAGTGACTCACAAAAAATATTAGGTGTTGAAAACACCAAAGTCAAAAAAAGCCTAAGAATCACTGTGCCAGACATGGTTGGCGTCTGTAGCACTTCAAACTCTCCAGAATGCTATCAGCTTAACTTAGGAGGAAGAGAAATCATTATACAGTCAGAACATACATAATTTTATTTGAACAGTGTGCTAATGTAATTGATCCCTGCTTGTTGCCTGTTATTACTATTTTAAAATTTGTTTTTCAATTTAAAATGTCCCTTAATTATTTTTGTTACATTCATTAATCTTTTTTCACCATGATAAAAATAAGATAAAGAACATTACAAAGTAATTTTTTTGTATGTTATCACAAATTATATATTTGGATGCACTAGCAAGTGTTCCTAGGTCTGTTTTTTTGTTAGAATAGTTCCCTTATCTGGGTCATTGCAAAAGTGTCAGCTCAAGGGATGGGAGCACAGTAGCCCCAGTTTACACAGGCTTAATCTGTTTGAGAACAGCACCCTGTTTGTGAGTTCGCAATCTCTTGAAAGTGCAACTAGGGCTGTGGGTAAGAGCTACTGCATCAGCAGAAATTCAGTTTGGTTGTTAAATACAGGTTAGAATAAAGTTTTGTCTTTGTTAACCTGAAGCCCATACACCCAAGTCTGGAAAACCTTTAATTTCTTCTGCTGCTAATCCTGTCTGATGTTTTTGGCCATGACAGTATGAGACTAAGCAGGTGAATGGGGCAAAGTGTGACCTTAAAGCAGGTCATCAGGATGTGGCATTCTCAGAGAGGCTGGGGCTGGGAAATGTGCCCTGCCAGCCGCCTGTCGCTCAGAGACTTGTTTATGGAGCTGTTGAGAGACAGTCGTCTTGTAGTTCCCCAAAGTGTCACTGACACTGCACAGTAGACAGGTTGTCTCACATACATGTAAGAAAAACTTGAGCCAAAAGCTTTGGGAATATTTTACATGCTTTTAGGCTCAAGTTTCTCTCAAATTATTTTTTTTATTTTTTTTTTAACATTTGGTCCAGTGGGTTTATGAATAATGCTATAATCATTCAGTCTCAGAGGTGTAGATTGTCTGTCATTGGAATGCTGAACTGTAAATATATTCTCAGTTTAAAAGAAATGTGAGTTTTTTCTCAGAGGACCCTGAAATCTTAAATTTTCAAGATTTAATATAAAATTCTTCGTTGTCCTTATCTCATGCTAACAAGGGTTAAGCATTTGTGTTATTTTTAAAATAATTTTAGTTCACCAGAACCAACACTGAATTGTCCATTTGCTGAGACTTACAGAGTAAAACAAAAATAAAGTCTGTGTAAATAAATTTGTGATCTGATCATTGTATACTCGTGACACTTCAGATGCAGATGTCTCTCATAGTCTGTAGTAAAATGGAGCTCCAGAACTGGATGTGCTATTTACAAAATAACTCATCTTTATTGCTAAAAGATTGTGAGGGAAAACTGCCAAGTAAGAACAGAATTTCATTAGTGCAGAGATGGTTTGATGAATCAATGAATCTAAGATTTCTCATAGCCTTCTTTATTTTATATCAATATTAAATATTTTACATGTATCCTTTAGCATCCAGCTACTCTGTTTCCTCTTCAGACCTAGAGGCATCCCATATCGTCTCTGGGGACAAAAGGCAGCTGGTTATCATGTGCAGCTGCAAAACCCCTCAGCTTTTGCAATGACCACTGAGGGTTTTTATACCTCTTTCTGTATTCTGTAGTATGATTAAGGCTTAAAAAGGATGTTACCAAATTTTAATCTTACATTAAATGGGAGATTTAAAAAAACAGACATTGTTGATATTAAGTAACAATGAATGCAAAAAATGTAAGGAACATCTCCTAATTTCATATTTTCTCTTACCAGATGAGACTGCTGAAACTTATTTCATGAACATCAAAACTAATTGAGGCCTGTTTGTGTTCACTAACTCTGAGTTTCCAAGCACGGCCATGTGTTTGTAAATAGTCTCAGTGAACACAACTGGACTATCCATAAATCAAAGCTTTTTCTACAAGTAATAAAGCATTATGTAGATGTATATATTGATACAAGCAAAATGTAAACTAATAGGACTAGGGAGAACAGTGTATCAAAGCAAAATGTACTCCTGATCATTCTAATTTTTTCATGTGGTAAGTGATGGCAGCTTCACAAAGTGACAGGTTAAGTTTTTTTTCTGCGTAAATAGTTTTTTATAAACATGTAATAGTATCATTTTCTGTAGAAAATAACATATAGTATTAAATGATCTGATGTAAATAAAGTAAAAATCTATCAGTTTGGAATCTATGATTTTTGGATAATGTTGGCTATTGTATCTATGTTATGGTCAAATTGAGAACTCCTTTGTTTGCATTTTGAATTAAAATCCATTTAAAAATTCTGTACTTAGATCATGTCTTAAAATGAAGGCTATTAACATATGAATTCAGATGTAGCACTGAACAAATCCACAGCTACCCACTGCCTGAGGTAAATCAGCGTTTCAAGACAGAATTGCAGAAGGCAGCTCATGAGCAATAGATTACAAAGAGACAACTTCTTTGTAATCGATTGCTCTTGGAAGCAGAGTCAGAATAAAGTTGCAGCTAAAAAACATCTGCTCAAACAAGTAGGAATTAAAGGTAACTGAAGAGAGGGTGCCACTGGTGTGGAGGGAGAGAGAATGCTCTTGAAGTGTGCTAGAGAAGCCAGGAAAAATGAGTGATGCATAAGAGCACATATTTTAGCATAGCAAAACCTGACAGGAACCCTGGTGGTTGTCAGCCTAGGAAGCCCTTACCACAGTTATGATCACCTTGTACTTGGAAGCATAAGGGAAAAGGAAAGGAAAAGTCTAATGGTTGTGAGACTACTGAAAAAAGCTCTGTAGACTTTCTGAATAAACCCATTAGCTTTTAGGTGGAAACTGTAACTTGTATTCTGCTCCTGTCATCCATGGAGTTTGCTAGTATTTGGCTTGCTTTATTTATTGAGGAGGAAAACATCTAGTCAGGAGTATTTTAATGGAATACTTTTGCTTACGAAATATGTATACAAAGTCCTGGTTCTCTAAACATAATAGAAATAAATAGCAGTACATTTATTTCTCATTAATTTTGAACCCTTCTAATAATTCCTGTGAATCTAAAGCATCATGTGCTTGCCCTCAAAGCTGTGTAACTCCCCTGTTTATTTGTACAGTAGGATAGTAAGTTTCTTGCTTGAATTTTTTTCTGTCAACCCCAGGGTAATCTTTCATGCATTTGATTATTCTTTCACTATTTGATTAGTGTTAATATTTTCTGAGAATATCTTCTTAAATTTCCCAGATACTACTGTAGAAATGAGCACTTAATTGCTCTTTAAATTTTGTTTTGCTCGAAGGAATCCGCTGAGCACAGTTACCAAACTTAAACAAAACATGATTGAAAAGAAGCCAAAAACAGCCTTAATAGCAACAATCTCTCATCCTAGAAGAAACAAGGAACAACTTTTTCTTTTTCCACTTCAGACAAAGTAATTAAAATTATTTGTGTGCTTGTTTGATAACTGCAAATTCAGTTTTGTACTCATAGAGCTTTTTTTAAAGCAAATTTGAAGAGAGGAAGACCCCACAACCTTCCTCAGCAGCCTGTTCCAGTGCTCTGCCACCTTCAGTGGAAAGAAGTTGTTCCTCATGTTGAGGTGGAACTTCTTGTGTTTTAGTTTATGGCTCCTCATCCTGTTGCTGGGCACCACTGAAAAGAGTCTGGCACCATCCTCTTGGCACCCTCCTTTGAGAGGTTTAAATGCATTAATGAGATCCCCTCTGAGCCTTCTCTTCTCCAGACTGAACAGGCCCAGCTCCTGCAGTCTCTCCTCATGAGAGATGCTCCACACCCCACATTGTCTTTGTGGCCCCCATTGGACCCTCTTCAGCAGCTCCTTGTCTTTCTTGTGCTGAGAAGCCCAGAGCTGGATACAGCATTCCAGAGGTGCCTCCCCAGGGCTGAATCACCTCCCTTAACCTGCTGGCCACACTCTTCCCAATGATCCTCAGGACACAGTCGGCCCTCCTGGCCATAAGGGCGCTGCTGGCTCATGGACAACTTGTCATCCACCAAGGACCTTCTCCACAGAGCTCTCTCCAGTAGGTCAGTCCCCAGTCTGTGTTGGCACTTGCGGTTTTCCTCCCATGGTGGAGGACCCTGCACTTGCCCTTTATGCTGCTCTCTGCCTTCAGCCTATCAAGGTCCCACTGAATGGCAGCAGAGCCTTCAGGGGTATCGGCCACTCCCCCAGTTTAGTACCATCAGCAGACTGGCTGAGGGGGCCTCCTATGCCACTGATAAGCAAGTTGGATAAAACTGGAAAAAGTATTGATCCCTGGGGAATGCTAGTGACTCCAGACCTCCAACTGGATTCTACTCCACTGATCACCCCTGAGCTCTGCCATAGTTCTTTGACATTGTACTGGAAGGGTGATTAAAACATGCTTCCACATTTTAAACTCTGATCATTGTCTACAACTTCTTTTTTCCACTTTAACTGATGGATGAATTCTTGACCTGTTTTGAAGGCAGTGGACGATTTAGCATTGACTTAATCAGATTTAACATTTTTTATTTAAATTCAATTTTATTTATTTAAATTAAATCTTAATTTAATATTTTGATTTCATGCAAACCAAATTCTATTGTATTTCTGACATCCAAGATACAGCAGTTTCCCTGCTTTTCCCTCACCCTTGGACCTTGTTCATTCCACCTGCAGTAGGGCTGCAGAAAACTTTGAGGCTCTAATTTTAATACAAGCAGCACTTTGCTCCATCATGTTACAGAGGGATGTGTCTCCTCTCTTTGAGAAGTGAGTCTGCTCCTCATATAGGGCACAACACAAGGTCTCCATTGTGCACTCTGATACAACAGATAAGCTTCCTTGAAAACTGATCTGTTTAATCTGATAACTTTAAATAAAGCAACATTTTCAGAAGCCATGTTTTTTTAAATAATACATATTTTTGGTAAGAGAGAATCTATGTTAGAAAAAACCTATGAAAAATGCCTAGAGTATGTTTAAGAATAAGAAACATCAGCAAATAAGGGTCGTTCTTTAAGTATTAAAGTATTTATACAGTGAAAACAACCAAAGCCAGTATGGTAAAAACATTATTTTAGACACTGTATATACATCTCATACAAGCAGACTGATTTAAATTGTGTAAAATACTCAACAGCAATCTTTTTAATGATAATTTAAAGTAATACATAATTTACTATTTTTGTAGAACTGATCCACTCTCCATCAGTGAAAGCAAGGTAAATTTGAATTTGAATATATTCTTTGGCCTTATATCTTAATTTAGCTCTTCCATTTTTTTTCTCATTTTTATGGAAAACAGTTTTGACACAAATTAGGCTGATTATGGCAGGCTTTGGCAGACCAACCCATTATTAATGTCGTTGAATTTCTGTACTTGTTTGAATTTTTTTAATGTGCATGGCATACAATGACTCTGATTAAACATTCTATTGGTACAGTAAACTAATATCATCTTATTTATAAAATTCCTTATTTCATAGCATCTGCCAAATTCAATATAAAGAGTTGATAACATACATTATTTCTTACCTCAACCCCTCTTTAAGAAATTGTGATCATGTGGGAAAATATGAAAGCCTTCAACAGTAAAAAAAAGGTGTCCTTGCTAACAAATTGAATTCATAAGTAGTTTGCAGTCTGCTAAAAATTATTGAACTTCACAGCTGTGGAGGCAAGCTTATATTCTTCCTGTGCAAGTTCTTCTACTCAGCCACCTCTGAGCAAGCAGCTGTATGATTACTCAGCTTCCCCTATTCTAAGGATGGATTGCAAGACTCGGCATTTTGATTTGAGCGGATGAATAGGAAACCGCAGGATGCAAACCGTAGGATGTGAACTTGCAGCATGTCAGCTGTTCTATAAAAACTGCCTCTGTGGACATCCTTACATTGCTATACTTCATGAGGAAGGTGGTGAGTCCGTCCCACTGAATATTTATTCCTCTTGCATACACCATGAGATGGAAATACCAGGTGTTAGTCTTCATGACTGACACAGCAGTATGTCAGCAATGTGCCAGTCATGGAGGCATACATGATACACACGGAAATAACAGCTTTGTAACATTTCCTTGACAAATTCAGCAGTGAGTAACTCCTCCTCCTTTGCTGCAGCAGAACAGGCTGTATATACCTGCACAGCACACAAGAATGGAAATAGACTGAGAAAGGGCTCCTGAGGGAAGTGTGATGTCATGAGAGGACAAAAAATTCTTCTGCATAAAGTCTTATCCTTTCGCCCTTTATTTCTGAGAAAGGAGGTGCTGCTTCCCTCACAGAATCCCCAGAATGGGGCAGGTTGGAAGGAACCACAATGGCTCAATCTGGTCCAAGCTCCCTACTCAAGCAGGGTCATCCTAGAGCACAAGACTGCATCCAGAGACTTCACAACCTCTCTGGACAATCTGTTCCAGTGCTCAATCACCTACATAGTAAAGAAGCTCTTCCTCATATTCAGGTAGAACTTCCTCCGTATCACTTTCTGCTATTCTTCTATCCTACTACTCAGCACCACTGAGCAGAGCCTGGATCCATCCTCTTGGCATCCCTCCTTTAGATACTCATAGACATCAATGAGGTACCCTCTCAGTTGTTTCTTCTCCAGACTGAACAGTCCCAGCTCCCTCAGCCTTTCATCATAAGAGAGATGCTCCAGTTCCTTAATCGTCTTTGTTTTCCTGAGGAGCCCAGAATTAGACACAGCACTCCAGATGTGCCTCACCAGGGCTGTGTAGAGGGGCAGGATCACCTCCCCTGACCTGCTGGCAATGCTCTTCTTGATGCACCCCAGGATTCCATTGGCCTTCTTGTCCACAAGGACACGCTGTTGGCTCATGGACAGCTGGTTGTCTGTCGCGACGGAGAGAAGACCCGGACGCTCAATATGAGTGAACAGCAAGCTTCGATTTATTTTTGCATGCAAGCTCCTAATATACTATGCCTTAATGAGTTACTGCATATTCTGTAATACAATATTATGATTGGTACACGTCTTAGATATCAATCCCTCCCCTAGCTCCACTTCTGTGGTCAGCTAGTCCCTCTTTTCTCATGCCACAGGCATCCTGTTGTTCATTTGCTTATCTACCAAGGCCATGGGGCCCCTGTGGTTTCAGCATAGAGCTCCATCTAGCTCAACTCCTACACGAGATAAGTGCGGTGTTCAGCAAGATCTTATTCCGTTACCTGCAAAAGTCTACATGCCCTCTGTCATGTAACCAGCTCTCCACAGTTGTCCACTGGGATCTCCAAGTCCTTCTTCACAGAACTGCTCCTCAGCACGTCGGCCCCCAGCCTGTACTGGTGCCTGGTGTTATTTCTTCCCAGGTGCAGGACCCTGCATTTGCCCTTGTTGAATTTCAGACACTTCCCCTCTGTCCATCTCTCCAGCCTGTCAAGGTCCTTCTCAAGGACTGTGCAGTACTCTGGAGTATCAGCCGCTCCTCCCAGCTTTGTGTATCAGTGAACCTGCTGAGGAGGCATCTGCGCCTTCATCCACATCACTGATGAACTTGTGAAACAATACTGGGCCCAGTATTGAACCTTGGGGACACCACTAATGACAGGCCTCACACTAGACCCTGTGCGACCGACTACAACCCTCTGGGATCTGTTCAGCCAGGCCTCCATCCACCTCACTGCCCACCTATTCAGTCCACAACTCCTGACTTTGTCTATGAGGACATTGTGAGAGACCTTGTTGAAAGCCTCACTGAATTCAAGGTAGACAATACTCACTGCTCTCCCCTCATCCATCCGGGTAGTTGTTTCATCATAAAAGGCAATCAGGTTGGTCAAACATGATCTGCCTTTAGTGAATCCATTCTGGCTACTCCTGATCACCTTCTTGTCATCCATGTGAATAGAGATGGCCTCCAAAATGAGGCAGTCTATGACCTTTCTAGGGATTGAGTTGGTTGTTGTTGCCTGTGCAAATCAAAAAGAAACAGAGTATAAGATTACCATACAGCACTTGCCTTACCTAATAATATTAATAATTATAATATTAATATTGTTACATTATCTTGTGTGCTGTCACAAGAAGAAATGCTATTGTGGTGATAAATTACTATGTGTTAAAAAACTAACAATATATGTCTCTCTTTTACTCATTACAAGTTAATTTTGTGGCTATATGATCCTGAAAGTGCAGATCCTTCCAAATAGATCTCACTGCAATTATTCCATCACAAGCTGAAATTATGCTACTTAAGAGAAAAAGTTAAATGCATGTCTTGTGACAATTTACCAGTTGAAAATGAAAATGTGTTATTGAAATATATTACTTGTATACATCTTTATTTATTTGCTTTAACTGTGCTAGGAAGAATTAATTTGCAGGGGTTGCTTTCCTGACAATACTGCAGCACTAACACAGGTATAATAAATAAGGTGAAGCCTATCATGTATTTTATAGAGATAAAATAATTAGTAAGTTTTAGTGATTCAGTGAAGTTTCAGTTTTTGTGAAAATTTTATTCAGAAATTTTAACTGGCAGTAATGTGACAGTCAAACCAAAGACTCATCTCAGAGTTCCCCACACACCTGTTTGGCAAACTGTCAGAAAAAGGTTTAGGCAAAAGCATTGTGGAAGTCATGATATGTCAACAACAGGAATGTCAATTTACTTGTTTAATTTAGACCTAAAATGTGACTACCTATTATACAAGCTATTCTCTACAGATTGATATCTGCACTGAATGGAGATTAGTTTAAGAGATTATCCCACATGGATTAGTTGTAGGAATTAATATGTCTAATAAATTTTGTTAGGAATGGGTTTCTGACCTAAACAATTGGTGGAAAATAATTAGTATTTTGCACAGTATCTGGCACAAGATATGCATCCATGGCATCACAATTCATTTTGATTTTTTCTTTATTCTTAGGTTGCCATCATTATATCTTTTCTGTTTTTCTTAACATTTCTTAGTATCTTCAAGATTAAAATGAAAGAGAAGAAAAAAGATAGTAATATTAATTGTATTGTGAAGGCATTTTTGCTGTTAGATAACTAGATGCTAGGAAATTGGTTTTGTTTTCTGTCTGCTGATATGGCAAGAATGCAGTGAAAACTGAGTGTTGTATATTCAGAAATTACTAGATTGAGTAAATAGAATTTGAATGGTATGCAATTTTTTGAAAATTTATTTTGTAATACCAAAGCATTTTCCAAGAATTTAAAAAAAAAGAAATTATGTAATAAACAGCCTTATCCTAGGTGGACTAAAATATAATTGATAATAAACTTTATTCTACTTAAACAGTGTTCTCAGAGACTGTGCAAACGTTTTTGGCATTTGAGACAGGTACCTACTGTTCATATCTGTTTGAAAAACAGAAGTATTATTCTCAGGAGCATCCAAAATTAGGATACAGTATAATTTTTGGTTTGTTTTTATTTGTTGAATGCTGCTTAAAATTGTTACACTTGCAACTCTACAAGCAGCCAATGATGAGTAGGACCATGATGAAAGAAAGCTTTTGATGAAATGCCCATGTCTGGGTCTCTTTATTCTACTTTGAGATTGAGATTATTCTACTTCAATAATGATTTAGCCATTTTTCTTTTTCTTTGAAGACAGGTTAAAGACAGTAGATGATGAGCTGTCATCTGCACATTTAGCTGCCCTCTATTTCGTTCACCATGGTACCTAAACTTAAGTAAGCCTTTCTGTCAGTCCTAAAAAACTCACTGCATGTAATTGTTCTATTTTCTTTGAATAGAAGCTTATAAAGTAAGAAGAAAGCAAGATAAAAAATTCACAGTTTTTACTTGATTGAGAGTTTATAAGAAAATAGAACAAAATAGTAACTAACAGTGATGGGAACATACCAGGAGTTACACAATAGCAAAAGTATTTGCCACAAGTTTTGTGATCTGTAAAATTTTATACATCACAGGCCTTCCTAATCCAAAGATAATCCAAATCTATCAAAGTGAATTTTTTCATGGGGTAGTGAGGATGACTCTGAATGTGTATTTTACAAGGGGTTCTCAACTGCAAATGTTTCCTGCAGCATAGTCACCATCTGACCCTTACCCATTTTGTACACTCTCTTAATGCCAATTATAAAGTGTTCACTTCTGGTTTTGTGGCTTTACCTTCTTTTTAATCAAAGAATTACTTTCAGCATGTAATTAATGCTATTTATTATACTGCAAGAAACGGGTATGATCTTTACTGGGATAAACAGTGCCGTTTATGTAGGTTTGGTTTCCCCTCCCTCGGCCGCCATCTATTGTACCTTTCTATTTAATCACTAGATGGCAACATAGCATAACTGCAGGTCAAAAGTTGCTATAACCAGAAATGGGCTTTTCCTATCCCGTTTTTCACAGCAGAGCATCAATAATTCACTTCCCCCCTTGAAATAGGAACTTATGCATTCTGGCAATTTCAGTAAATTGCTTCTTAATGGTGTGAGTTCTAGCATTACTTACTTACTGCTACTTTTTTGTGCAACTGAAGTGCAGAATAATCAATTCAGAGAAAATAAACCTGCTTTATTTAGTCTTTTTTCTCCTACCAAATCCATTGGAATGAGGAGAATCTATTGTTTCATCTGAATTATCTCATATATATTTGGATATTTTGTGGAAACACCTTAAATTGAAGCCAGTGGCATATGTGTTCACATCTAGAAGAGCAGAATTTGCATAATTTTTGACTTTCTAAATATTTCATTTATTGAGTTAAGTCTGGAAGTTAATATATGGTAGAAACAACTGAAGTAAGTTTGGGGGGAAGCAGCTTGTATCCATTAATCATATGCAAGAGATGCCTTACCATCCCTCTTGGGACCACTGAGCCCATAGATTAATTCAAATTCTAGTCAGACTAGACAGGAAGATTATCACTAGACAAGGTATGAAAACTGAAATTTCAAGCTCAGTTTCTCTGGAGATACATTTTCCAGTGAAATGGGAGAAAAAGAAACAAGACCAATCTTAACTGAGCTACCAGCTGCTTTTGCTTTTGGAACCTTAAACAGACTCAACAGTTTTGCTCAGTATTTGGTAAACAGTTAGTTTTAGAGGCTCTTAGGCTTCTTATGTCTTCTCTGAAACTCTGCTTCTCAGGAAACTCAAAACAGTTTGTTAGAGTAAGAATAGGTTCTGTTCTGCATTGCATTTACTCCTGAAGCCATAATTGGAAAGCTTAATACTGAGCTGAATTGTTTGATTTTTGAGTTTCTGTTGGCCCTGCTGTATTCTGATGTATTGAAACAGAATTGCTTGGGCCTTGATATTTGAATAAATCATCTGCTTCAGAGATTATGGTCTTTTGTAGCCAGATCCATTATTATCCTATGTATTTAATGAGTCATATTCTGCCAACTGAAATTAAGGAAGCAATATTCGAAGGCTGTTAATTAACTTTTATTATCCACATTCTCTTTTTCCTGGGAATATTTTCAAGGAAACCTCAAAGGTTTCAAACTCACTCCAGACTTGATGTGTTTGAGCTACCAGAGTCATGTTCATATCAACATATATTGAAATAAAGTGGCAGTATGCTTTGTGCCTATAACTGGGAGGATGACACAGATCATTGATCTCTATAAGGAACCCATCAATTAATGCTTTAATAAAATTCATTAATAATGTAGCAAATACACTGAGCATGGCCAAGTGAAGCATATAAGGATACAGAATTACATAATGTGATTTGTTATTTTATAGGATTCTCTAAGTTAGTTGTTTAGCAAGCATACTAACATTTCCTGCTTTCAGTGCATTAGGGATGCATGTGTAACTGACAGTGTGATACCTGCATAGACACATGAACACACACAGACAATGTGTAAGAAACTAAGAACTCTTCTTCTAAAGATTTAGAAACTCCTGTTTTCAAGTTTTCTAGTCTACATGATTTATAATAAGCCTATTCTTACACAGAGGTTGTCTCTTGTAAGTCCCATTTTCTTTTACTGCTTATCGACACAACTCTTGCAGAACTGTCACCTTCTTGGTGTATGCCTCAATATGGTTTGCTATTAGTTCTCCTTAAAATGCCTTCTTCTACACACTCCTAGTAGCTCAAAGGAGGTTGTGGGAAAGGCAGAAAGAAGGTGTCCTCAGTCATAGTGACAGCTGTATTATTCCATGGCGTTATAATGTTACTCAGCCAAGTCCTTCAGTCAGGTATAGTTCTCAGACTATAGTTCTCAGACTGGGATGTGGATATGGGTTTGGTAAGCTTAGCAGTTAAAGTCCAGCTGCTGGCAAATTTTGTTATTTTTCTCCCTGATTTTATTTCATCATCTCTCTTATGGAATTAGAACAGAATTTGGAAATAGTTGTGTACCAATGAAGGTGCAGTTCTTCTACAAATGTGACATTAATCATGTAGCTGACTGTTTTTCAGTCAGTTCAATTAACTGAGGTTTCCATCTTTCCAGTTTCTCTGTTTATGTGCCGTTTCTTCAATTTCCAGATTATGAACACTCAATGGACCTGCAGTATCTGATGAAATGATAGCAAAAATGCATGGAAAGCCAACAGTACTTCAGGACTGCTTTGTTTTAGATATTTCTTATATCATTCCAAGGCCCAAAAAATCATTTAATAGCCATGAAAATTGTATCTCTCTCTGTTCCCCACAAAACAGTGACCTCTCCATTAAACTGTCTGTATGCTTCCAAACAACAGTTTTGTTTTAAAATGTTGGAACTTCCTATATAAAGGGTGGATTCAGAACTTACACAGAAATAAAAGTACCCCCAGGTACTTTGACCCAAGGACTAAATAACAATGTAACTGATGTGACTTAACAGATAATTGAATCATATTTTTAATAAATGGTACTTCTTATAAGTGAGAAGCTAAGGAGTAAAACACAAGCATCCTGAAAGTGAAGTAAGTGGAATACATTCGAGATCCTGGTGTTCATCCATCTATCCAGTGCAGGTAGGTTATCTCTAGTTCTCATTTGACATTTAAGATGTGGATGTTGTTTGTTAAATGTCTGGATGAATCTATTTTAGATCTACTTTCCATTGATGTAATGCTGGTTTTGGAATTAAAAATGACCGGACAGCAACAAGTTTATCTAAAGAACATTTTGACATAAGGTCAGCACACAATCTCTGGTTCTCAGTGCATGAGCTCATTCAGCCATGTGAAATCATTTTTAGGATCACAGCTTAAATTTGTAATTGCATTTCAGTGAAGCTCTTCCAATTACATTAGCTGCAAAAGTATCCCAAACCATCTTGATTTCTTAATGTACATCCTTGATGCAAAAGTCAGGCAGAATGGGGCAGAACTGCCAACCCAACCAGTGCACACTGCAGGCAGCCAGACCAAGGGTATTGCCAAGAATATTTCATAAAAGGACTTGATAAATATTTCTGCTAATAACCTCTAGGTACCATAAAAAGGCATACTGACAGTGCCCTGAGAGGATGTCAAGGCACTGAAGTAATTTTCTTGTTGATCCTTTTTAAAACAGAAGCCAGGGCTCACAGAAGATTCTACCTGAGTACCATTTCCATATTGATTCAGCAAGAACCATGAGAAAGAAACCCATTAATCAATCTTCCAGTGTTCTTTGTTGGGAAGGTTTCTGCCACAAGGCTACTGCAGCTTCCCTGGCTGACCCAGGAAAACCACAAAAGTCTTGTGTTACTACCCCTGGCATAGGCAAGAGAATTCTCTGTCCAAATGGGAAGGCAAGCTGAGCCTTTGACCTTTTTTTCTTGTTAGACTGCGGGATGTTTAAAATAGAAGTGCACTTTAATATAATGTAGCTATAAACAGATCTGCATGACTCAAAATCAGGTCCAGCAACATACCTTACATGAGATCATGACTGAGCTCAAATGCAAAACCAAATTATACAGGAGATGGAAGCAGGGCAAGCTAACAAGGACATGCAGGGACAGAACTGGGAAAATCTGAGCTTGGTTGGAATTGAAACTAGCAAGGAACATGAAGGGTAACAAAAGACAGGTTTGTAGGTGCATCAATAGCATAAGGAAGAAAATGGAAAAGGTGAACCCACTGCTAGGCCAGGCTGGAGATCTACTAACAAAGGATAAAGAGAAGACTGAAGTATTTAGTGCCTTCTTCTTTCCCTCGGTCTTCATTGATAAATTCTGGTTTCAGTTTTTCCAGGTCTCCATTAACATTAAATTTTGTGGAGTTACTACTTACAGTATCAATGGATCCAGACAGGGATTCCTCTGATAAGCTGGACGTGCACAATTCACAGGATGAGACAGGATCCCTTTGTGACTGCTGAGAGACCTGGCAGATGCCATTGCAAGGCCACTCTTCCTTGTCTTTGAACAGCTGTGATGATCAAGGGGGGAAAGGCAATCAATAACAGATGATTTAAATGCTCATGTATTCTTTGTGCCAGATTTCTATATTTTTTATAATCTTTAAAGAAAAGTTCCAGAAACGGCACCTCTCTGTGAATCTAAGGTACCTTGGGCTTCTCTAACTTCTCATTTAGGGTTGAAAATTGGTGCTTCTCTAATCTTGACTATTTCTACACTTTTGAAAATGAAACAGATAATAGCATTTGCCATACAGACAAAGAAACCAGACTGCTCTTTGAGTGTACTGCTCCAATACAAGAACAGAAACGTCACTGCATAAAGTAAATGTAGCAAAGATTGGTAAACAATTACTTTAGTTTGTGTTCTTCTCTGAGATTTTCTGTGTTCCCATTAAGGGCTCAGGTACCTTGTTTTTCAGTTTTACAGTGCAGAAGTCCCTGGGTTCACACATTGTGCTTCTTTTGTCATGACAGTGCCCACAACTGATCTCTGCCCCTTGACCAAACAGCCAGACTGATCTTGTGAGCATCTTGGAGTGTCCCCATACCATAATTCCTCACTCTCCCAACTACCCAGATACGTGCAAACTGCTATGACACACACCATACATGGCATAGCTTTCTGCAGTATTCACTCATGTTTAACATTGCTTCTCACACCTACCTAATCATTCTTTTGGCTCAAAAGAAGGATTTTCTTGTCTTTTGCAGATAACTGCATGAAAAGATAAGCTGCATCACTGAGGAAGTCAGAGCTGTAACACTGTGTTATTCCTCTATCTATAAAATCTAGTTTTAAACGGCAAAATTCAATTTTAAGTCAAATAAATGAGTTGGAATTTATTCTTCACAGAACATGACATTTCTCTCTCCTGTCACTACAGGCTACATGTGTTCCTCTCCTTCTGCTTTACAATGCATCTTATAGGCAGAAAACAAACAAGAGACAATGAAGACTAAAGTTATTTGTTATAAGTCATTCCAACACTCTTGTCTTCCAGTTAATGCATACTGTTAGTTGGAAATGGACCCCCTGCCTTTTCAGGTAAGGTTTTTGACCCCTGCAGATTTAAGAAACAGTATCTTCCTCAGTATTCCTCAACATGGAAGCAACTTTTTCCCACAAAAGGTTTCAGTTTAATAGTCACAAGTTTCTTAGCTTTTAGCCAAAGGAGCAAAGAATGGACTTATGGACCTGTCCACATATTTTACTGGCAAAGTAAGGCTTTACTGCCAACCTCAGGTTCACACACGGGTCCCTCAGGTGCCCGAATTACATATTCCGACAATCAGGAGCCAGATGCGTTTTAAGTTTTTGCGACAGTACTCGTTTCCTCTAACCAAAGATCACTCCCAAGGCAGGAATTGCTTTTTTAACTGCCTGCATCAGCTATGCTGTAGTACTTGAGGGACAAAGCTGTTCTGAATGCAAAATGGAGCTCAGCAGCCCGAGCTGGAATTTTAGCTAAGAAAGGGAGGCTAAACATCTAAATTTCTGCAGCCAGAAATGATAGTGGAAGCCAGGATACCTCTAGGGTGGGGACATCCTCCCTTCTGCAGCACCTTTGTCCCAAGAGCACATCCACAGCCTGCTGCGAGCAGCGTCTTTTTAAAAAGTGCTATGAAGGGGCACTGCTTGACTTCATAAAATTGAGTCTGCTGGAAGAGACAATGCATTTTTTCCTCCTGCTTCTCTCCAGCTTTTAACAAACGGATTTTTGTTTTGTTGTCGCTTGACAAAGTTATAGACGAAGCTTTCACGGCAAGGTTACTCTCGGAAGGTGCCCGCCGCCTTAGAAGGGGCCATGTCTTCACCAGCACCCATATGTGAGTTATCCCCAGGTCCACACGACTCAGACGTTCTTTCTGCCGAGCCACTTAAAATTTCCGTTCTTCACTGAACTCAAACGTGAAATGGCGGTGCCGGGGGATGCTGTGAACGCGGCCACCACACCGACCGGGAACTAACTAATTCTCCTCTGGGAACTTACAACCTTAGACGCATGAGTGGTGTGGACGGCACGGCACAGAGCAGGGCGGGGTGGGGAGGGGTGGGGAAGGACATGACAGGACAGCGCAGCCGTGCCGTGCCGGGTCGGGTCGGGTCCGGTCCCCAGGGAGCCGCAGCAGCGCTCTCCGGCCGTCCGGGACACCTCCCCAAGCGGCAGCTGAGTCGACGCAGGGCGAGC
>WBNO01010635.1:34848-94635 GCA_013400575.1 Peucedramus taeniatus
GGGGGCGCCCGCGGGCCGCCGGCGATGGCGAACCAGCTGGTGATCCTGAACGTCTACGACATGGTGAGCCACCGGCGCGGCGCGGCTCAGGGCGGGGGTCTCGGTCCCCTCCCGGCTGGGCGGCGGCGGTGGGGAGTGGCCCGCCCTGCCCTGCACTGCGGGGGCCAGGGCAGCTGGGAAACTTTGCCTGTCCTTCCCATGGCTGTCCCCGCGGGAGCTGGGTCGGTGGGCGGTGGAGAGGGAGAAATAACGAACCCGGGCAGGGGAGAGAAGGAGGGGGGGAGGGCGGGAGCGGTGATTTGGGAGGTCTGACGATTTCTACAGCCCCTCTGTGACCTGCGACAAAAGTTTGCGGGGCCGGGTCCTCAGTGACAGGTGGATCCGCTCCCTGTCGCGGGGGAAACTTTCCTTGCCGTGAGCGTCCCTGTGCTGCTCCCTCTGCTACTGCCCCAAAGCTCAGCAGCAAAAAGGCCCTGCCTTTTCTGCTCGAAAACCGGAAAGAGAGTCCAGTTTTCCAGGAGGATGGTAGTTCGAAATAATCTCTGTCTCTGCAAGGATAAGAGCTTTTTAGCACACTGTCAGGTGATTTTTTTTCTAGACCATAATTTTTGAATAGTTTTGATGTGGCTGCGACTTGGTAGAAATAAAGGAATTACTCCAGCTTGATTTGCAGCCGTATGAGCTCACCTTCCCTCCCTCTTGGATAATCTTTATGTGGCACCTACAGCAACTGTGGTATTGTCTTATGTTCAGCTGGAAGCTGCTCAAATGCCATGGTAACAAATGAGGTGTAAGTACCTGCATGGAACAGTAGGTTTGGATAAGTAATAAGAAAATATTACCCATCAATGCGTTTCAATAGCTGGAAATTAGAACGAGTGGCAGTATTTCTCTGACCAAGTTTTAAGTCTGCTGATAGAGGGACAGTAAGATGGAGAACTAGCTTCAGGTGACAGTGGTTGTGTTACTTAGCTTATTTTGGCTTGGCTTTCCTACCACCATTTTAAAGTGAAGGTATTGCTGTTTTGAAAGGGTGAAGGTATATAGTGTAGTGTCAGTGACTGCTGGAAGTGAGAAAATACAGCTTGTTTTGCTTGGGAACAGTCACATTCAAATGCTAAAATGTTTAATAGCAATCAATAGGGATCTATCTGGCTTGAAATCAAATATATTTACAATATCATAGCAACTAGCCTGATTTTTGTCATTATTTTCTTTCACTCTAGTACTTACCTTAGAAATCAATGTCCCTTTTTGGGGGGATTTTTTTGTCCACTCCTGTGTTTGAGCTCTCTTTCCACTGAATACAGCCTGTTACCTCGACTTTGGTTTCCTTCATTATAGACAGGGAGGGGAGACTGGAGACAGGAACAATCTGTTCACTGTGATTTTCTGAGAGATGGGAGGAAAAAAGAAGGGGCCTTTGCTCACCTGGTTGAGCTCATATGTGATACTAATATGAGAAAAATCACAGTGTGCCTTATTTACACTAGACTTGAGTAGGGAAGGCTGCCCTGCCACATGCATATATTGGACTTCTCTGGACTAAGTGTGAATATATATATATATAGGGGAATCTCTTTTAGCATAAAAAAGATGGGTTTACGTATATTAACTATAAATATTTGTACAGAGAAAGAAGTAGGACTTTGGTTTCGTGACTCTTACATAAGAATATCTTTTAAGTCAAGGCTTGACGCACTTCTGACTCACCAAAATGGAAGACCCACTGTTCTCATAAAGATTTACTTAATTGTGCAAAGTGAGCCCAGTTCACAGGCAGGCTGTGAAACCTCAATAGAGTGGACTGACTCCTGTGTAAATGCCTGCCATGGCCTCTGAGAAACTCCATTCTTGCTGTGATAGTAGCATTGGTGGGGTGTGACTTGAGCATGCTGTTCCTTTTTCTCTTGTGATAGTCCACTCTTTCATTCACATCATCCTTTCTTTTTCCTCCAGAGCTGAATTGCTGTGATCAGTTTTACTCCAGCCATCCTAGGAAAGCTGGCAGTTGACATGAGAAAAGTGAATAAAAAAAGCAACAGGAAGGGTGTGCTCCTGAAAGCTAGTGTCAGATTTTTTCCTAAGGACACATCAGGGGCTGTTGGTTATTCTGTTCTTATTACTGGAGTTCTGCCTCCATCAAGAATTCACAGTCTCTGAAGCCACCACCTGTGGAAGGAACTTGCTCTCCAAAAGAAGCAGCCAAGCACATTTATTTGCAGATGTTTAATTACATCTAGGGGTGACTTTAATGGTTGAAGCTGCACATATGCTGCACAGATTATACATAGTATAAGATGAAACCATTAAGGAGAATATTTTTATTTCCTGCTTCAGTCCTGTTTGTTGTTTTTTTGCGATATCTACTTTATTTGACCATTAGAGGAGCAGTTTTCCTTCAAACTGGTGAGAAAAACACTGGTTTGTGTGATGTCTGGAAAATACCACCAGAGTACATCCTTCATCAAACTCCTCTGCTAAACCACATCTCAGTCTGTTTGAAACTTTAGACCAAAGCCTCACTTTCATGTTGCATAGCAGTTTTCTATTCTTGTTCAACAGCCTGCTGAAATCAATGGTACTGCTTTATTTGGGGGCACTAGGAGTGGATGGAAGAAGGGAGGAGTCTTCTGTAACAGCAGTTTTGAAGTTCTGTTTATTCACCAAACCATGCCAGCTGTGTATTTGAGACATTAGCAGGCTTGCTCTTTGCTTCTGATGTTCCATGTCACTTGGAAATGGGCTTGGGACTTTTTTGTAGTTTAGGTTTGGGATTGTTTTTTTTTTTCTTTCTTTCTCTTTTGGAACAAGAGACCATAGTTATTCATCTGGTTGACAGAACCAACCTTACTGTAATAACAAACAGCTTTGTTTTAACCTGAACACAAACTGTGGCTTAATTTCCCAGGCAGCTGCTTAGGTATGCAGGGGAGTACTGAGTGACCTTGCTGCTGTTGGAACTCCTTACAGGAGTGAGTTGGTTGTTTTTGGAGGGTATACCCTTCCAATGTCCTTAGTGCTTGAAAAAGCGAAAATCTTCGATACAACCGGAGCATGAGGGGGATGTGTGTGTTGTAGAAGAAAGTCGACTTTCAAGTACAGATAACTTTATGGAGGGAGAGAAGCTTAAGGGCATATTTACGTGGTACAGTTTATGTCTTTGAGCATCTTTTATGATCATTAAAAGGGTAGGGTGAAGGCATTGATATATTGTGTTTTGGGAACTGGAGTACTTCATAGCTTCATTTTAACTAACTGCTATTTTTAGGAGTCTAGGGTTTTTTTGTGCCCAAGTAGTATCCTCTTTTTTCCCTTGTCAAATAAGGCAATAACAAGCTAAAGTATTAATGTAAATGAAAGCTCTGAAGATATTTTTGAAGTACTGGGATTAGTGTTTTTCTTTCATTGCAGTGACATGACTTTATTGTCCGCATAGAAAAATACTTCTCTAATATTTTCCTTATGATAGATTAAACCTGAAATCCTGTTTTACAAGACTGACATACTGCAAAATATTGAGGATGTGGAATTGCTCCATACTACTATGGCAAAATCCATATCAAGACTAAAGGGAATCCAGTTCGTGTAATGGAAACAAGGATGTAGCATTTGGGATCAGTTTGGGCATGTTACTCCACCAGTGAGCTATACAGATGTAATTTAATTTACAGTCTTTATTTTGTAAGTTGTATATAATCTTTTTAGCTGCAGCCAAATTCAGCACTCTGTTGCATTTGTCCTGCATTTCTTCCTTCGGTGCGATAAGGCATTTTGTTCAATGAGTAAATGGGACCAACCTTCCAATAGCTCATCCAGATTAAGTAATAATTAGATATAATTACTGTTCCTAGGGGGAAGGTAATTCTACCTCATTGAAATTCTTTTATCTTCAATTCACCTATTCTGTTTTTACTGGAAATATGAAGCAAAGTGCCAGCTTGCTTCAGACACTTCTTCCAAAGCTGCTAACTTTGATTTTATTTGCCACCAGTGCTCACTCTGTGCAGTGTAGCAAGCCCAGAGTGTTTAGGTGGCACCAGTAAGCAGGATTGCTTGCTTGGATAGTGGCAGGCTGTGCTGAACACCTTGTTGGATCAGCTCTTCATCCCGTTCATCCGCTTCTGTGCAGATCAATGAGAAGGCTTGATGACTCATTTTTCTCTCTCTTCCCTGTATTTTGTGTTTGGTTTCATGGAGTTGTGGATGGGGAGTACCATGAATACTTTTTTCCTCATTTTTTTCTATCTAATAACCAACTAGGCTTTAATCTATCCTGCTGCATGTGGAGTATCTTGTGTAAGTTTTGTTCTATTTTCAGAGAGCAGCCATAACCTTGCCTGGCATTAACAGATCCAATGGGTACATGATATGTAGGTTGTTTGGAGTTCAGCAGCCAGGTTCTGGGTTTTCTGGCCACAAGTGCCCAGGAGAGAGACAGACTAGAGCACCAGAGACCCTGTCTAGCTCAGTTCTAGATTAGGTTAATTTGGATACACCTTTCCATTAGGCAAACGTACTTTATTCCAGTGATGACAAATTGTACGTTGACTGTGCCTACGGTTTTGACTATAAATATAAACCTGAAACTATTTTGATATGTTGAGCTGGTAAACTGTGGGATAGGAAGGGCTTCAGAACTGGAACACATTTATGTTGCAGTAGCTCTTCTGTTTTCCTGGGGACTTTGATTTCACCTTAAAAGCAGAATCCATTTTTTTTATGCTCACAAACCCACTAAGATGAGTAGTCTTCACATCCTTCTCCTTTCTTGCCCTGTTTGTATTCTCCCTGATGTATATCTTTCTATACAGAGTAAATTAATGCAGTGTATTTCTGGATGTAGTTTGTTCATACAGACTTTCTCTCTGCTCTTTTCTGGGGGGTGGAAGGAAAGAACTGCTAAGCCCTTTAAATAGACTGAGGTGATGATTTAGTGTGGTCATCCATACCCCACTAGCTAACATAGCACTACACTGACAAAGCCAGAAATTAAAGCAAATAGTAAAGTTTAGTCTTAAGCAAAATTTATCTATTGATCACAATTGAGCTTTAAATAAGTATAAGGCACAAAATTTGCCTTCTCTTAATTCATATTGACAAAATCTCCCACAGCTGGCATGTCTGTTTGTAACTATTGGCATGACGTGCTCTTTTTGCCATTTAACTTGTTTTTGTTTTTATTAATAGCCTGTCAACCTGAGGTTTAGTGTATCATTTTTATTGGGAGGCAAAAAGCCTACACACTGTAATGTTTGTGATGGCACTGTAGATTACACACTGACTCCAGCCAGCACATCTTCAAGTGTGACACCTGCAACCTTTTACATTTTTATCATTGGTTGTGCTGCATAGTGGCTTTGCATCAGAAAATACTGATTATGTCAACAGGTTGTGTGAAGAAGATAGCTTCTTTTTTTCTGCTTACTTGCTAAACCAGTATTAATTTACTGGGGGTACTACCTCAGCCTGTATCCTGCCTGCCAGTCGACTTTTTGAAGTCTGCTTTGTAAAAGCTCACAGAGAAACTCTGGGAAGAAAAAATCCTGTTACTGCAGTAATTGACAAAATAATGTTTTCCTTGTATTTTCCTGAGGTTTTTCTTGCTGGCCAATTTCAGTTTTAAGGACAGCTGAAGCTCTTTTTTTTAAGGCTTTGTTTCACTTTGTTTTGTGACTTGAAATCTTTTAATGCTTGGAGACTGAAAATGTCTGCATCACCATTCTCAAATGGTGATGCAGACAGGGAAAGAGTACTTTGAGGTTTTCCTTTTCCAGAGTTCTGCATCTTTGAGGTCTTGAGGGTAACAGTTAGCTTCTGATAGACTTTTGCTGCTGCTGCACTTTCATAAAAGAAAAGAGAAAGCACTAAGGGAAGTTTCCTTTACTATTTTTTCCCTTTTCTAAAAAAATTTCACTTCTGATGCCTTTTGAAATGCATCTTTTTTCTGTTGTGTACAATACAAGTGATATATTGGAAACAAGTGTCAGACGTATGCAAAGGACTTAAACCTCATGTTTGTAGCCCCATGCATCAGCAGCCTGGAGAGAGCTTTGTCTCTTGTGTGGTGACCTCTAATTGAGTATTCAAAACCAAAATATTATAAGGTAATTTCAGTCCATCTCTGAGTATATATGTTCATAAGCAGGTGTGGTCATTACTGTTAATGACAGTTGGTGTGTGTATCTCACAGTCCTACATTCTGACGTACTTCCAAGAAAAATGTGCTCCTTAAAATTACAGCAATTGATACTAGAATGTATTCCACCTAATGGCAAACTTAACAGCCTTCAGCTTGTTGACAAATAGAAGGTTGATCTGGATTTCTCCCAGGTGCAGACTCCTTGGCTGACAAACTTTGACAGCTCTAAAACACTGGAATAGAACCTAATGGAATTAATTCGCTGCGTACCGTCGGGGAATTTTAGTGATGTTCCGTTGCCGTAAAATGGATTGTGCAGTTTACACTTTGTGATAAGGTTTAATACTTTGTGACAGGGTTTAATGCTTTTGATGTGGGGGGGACAGTCTGCTCTGAGAAGATAAATCTCTACTGCAAACTAACTAGAGTTTTGGGTTGTATTTTTTTCCTTCTTTCCTTTTAGTATTGGATGAATGAATATACTTCTTCCCTTGGAATCGGAGTGTTTCATTCAGGTATAGAGGTGTATGGCCGAGGTATGTACAAGAAAAGCATAACTTACTTTTTGTTTCAGTAATACTTTTATTTAAAAGGCATTTTTTCAGATAGTGAGGGGAGCCTAGCTCCTGAAACATGTTCATCTCTTTTCTCATCTGTTCTGCCTCTGGAAAAAAACCTTGGACATGAATAATCTCGTAGCCATTGTGCATTCTTTTGTATAAAGCTATGCAACTCTGAAAGTGTGCAACTTACTCAGCCAGGCATAGAAATCTTTATTTTAGGCTTGGAAATACTTAAAAAAGCCTACATAAAACAAATGTGTGCTTTGTGTAAGCATGATTGAATCCTTTCCTCAGTTTTCTGTCAGCACTTACTGCAAGGAGTTAATTTTTAACTACAAGAACAATAATCTCTTGCAGAGAGGCACCTGAAAGTGCATGATGCTCAGGAAAAAGTCTATTCCATTTTGGTAGGTTGGTTTGTTTTAGAGACAGTTTCTTTCAAAGGCATCCCATTCATGCTGTTCATAAAATGCCCTTGTGATAAATAACAGCAATGTTTTTCAATTTAGCTAAATAGGTTGTGCTTGAGTGCTGCAGCCTCCTGGTCTGTTCAGGCCACTTTGAACCTGCACTGCAGCCAGGTGTTTCTGTGCACACCATAGCACGGGCTGAGGTCTGAGGTGTTTCTGTCCAAAGTATAATGATGCTCTGAGGTGATGGTGTTGCTGAAAGTAGTCCAGTTAAAGAAGGAAAATCTGCTGCAGTGGTTTGTTTTTGTTTTGAAATGTGTTGGGAGGTGAGGGGAAGGAGCATAAGGCAGGGCATGCACTCGGAAGACCACACTGCCCAAAGTTATAGTAAACTATGTTTCAGCTACTGTAATGGTTACATTCTATCTGATTTTGCAAGTGTTACCAGAGCAACAAATTGACAAATACAATACTTATTGTTAAAACTTTTTAAAAATTTTTTTTTAATCAGACCCAAAAGGACCTGACTCTTAATAGTGCTGTGCCTGAAACCCAGTTTTTGAGCTGTGCCAAATACATGTGCCTCTCTTCCTGTTGAGATTATAGCAGCTTTCTCACATAGCAGGTCATGTCCCTGCTAGAACAATGACTTGCATTTTTCCAGGCACATCAAACCTTTTATTTATTAACCTGTTGTAAAAAAGATTATCCACAAAACTGAGTGGTGATGTGTTAAGAGTTTTGAGGAAAGGAAGTGTGAAGTCATGCTTAAAGCTTTTTATTACACTTTGGGTGTGGTGTGCTCTGTTATCTTACAGACACAGACAAAAGCTGCAGCACACCATGGTACCTTCACGGAGTGTGAGTGCTTAAACCAGCAGATGCTATGTGCAGACTTGAGATGCATGCACTGGATGCACTGGTATACTTTCTTGTTATAGTAAAGAACTTGTGACAATTGAACTCTATCAATTGTCAAGAATCAAGAAATTTAAAGAACCTATTAGGCCACTACGCACTGCCACACTGAAGACTGTAGTGTACACTGAATAGAAGTGCCATCAGACCTCTGAGGATGCAGTACTTTGAATCCCCAATTTAGATGTATGTAAGTGGAATTCTAAAGACAAGTTTGTATAAAGATGTACAATTTAACTTCTAAATGCTCACTTATACAATGAAAACAATATGTACTTTCTGCAAAGATATTAAAGTTAAACCTGTACACTGATGTAGGAAATTTCCTGTTAGTTTTTCCTGAGGCTGAGAAGTAACTGACAAAGCTATTAATTTCCAGCTCATTTCATTTGCTCCCCATGTAAATAACATGTCTGGTTGCTAGCTTTAGATACTTGTGAAGTCACCTTCCAGTCAGTGAGATCTGCTGGTTTTTACTGTCATTAGATACTGGTTTTGTTAAATCTGAGCTTTCTCTTTCAGAATTTGCCTATGGTGGTCATCCATACCCTTTTTCTGGAATATTTGAGATTTCACCAGGAAATGCTTCTGAGCTAGGAGAAACATTTAAATTTAAGTAAGAAAGATTACCTATTTTCTTGCTCTTTGAGAAAGCATATGAAAAAGACAATTTGTTTCATTTATTTTTGAGGGTAGATGTATTGAATTGTATAGGATTTTTGACTTTCTAAGATATTCATGTGTTTGCATAGAAATGAAAAATGGACAGAGGTGATGAAACCATGAAGTGTCTACAGCAAAGAACTTTTTTTTTAGCATACCATTAAATTCCTGAAATGCATATAAATTTTGTGGACTTCTAGCTAACTTATTACTTATACAGCTTAAGCAATGTAATAACTTTTTCAAGGCCGGTAATCAGCAAGAAATCATCTCTCATGATAAAGGTGAAAGTGGTGCCATAAAATGGAATAGAAAGAACCTTTGTTATTCTTGGAGAACAGAAAGATCTTGCTATCCACAGTGGAGTGACTTTTTAGCAATGTATGAACAGTAGTCCACCTATATCATGGGAGCCTGATCACCTTCTACTCTCTTTTTCTCTTCTAGAGAGGCTGTGGTTCTAGGCAGTACTGACTTTATGGAAGATGATATAGAAAAAATAGTAGAAGAGCTTGGAAAGGAATTCAAAGGAAATGCTTATCACCTAATGCACAAAAACTGCAATCACTTTTCTTCAGCATTATCTGAGGTAAACAAACTTAAAGGTCTATAGAAAGGTGCTTCACAGGTGGCTACAGAGCATCATATCATTCTAGTCCTTTGTAATGTTTGGTTTAATTTTCACTTCCTGTATTTGTTGCCTTGGGCAAATATCATCATTTTTCAGGTTGTATTTGTGCTTATGTCCAAAGCACTACATATTGCTGCTAAATATTGTTGTCATACATAGCTTGTGTTAGAGCAGAGATGCATTCCTAAAGAGATACCTAGTAAATTAAGTATTAACAAGATTTCAAAATAATTTTAATTGTTTCGGGGATTGCTACTAAAGATACTACTTGTTACTTTTATCAGATTATTTGTATTTCCCCACAGAACCATCACGCAATAAATAATTTTTCAAAGTTATGACTTACTGTTAAAGAATAGCAAAGGCATTAAAGTTACCCAGATAATGTTAATCTTCTGCTTGAGAGACTTTTGTCAAGTTATTGCTCTGCCAGCACCTATGTCCTGGTCATCTAGATACTTGAGTGCAAAGTATCTGATCGAGGAGTCAAACAGGCTTTGCTTTTTCCCCCTCGGCTTTATTGGAACATCATCGGTTTGCCAATATGTTTGAATGCCTGATCGTTCACATGTGTGTCCACACAAGGGAAAGGGTCAGGAACAAGTAACCCAGGTCAAAGAGGGGAATGGAAACTTTGATTTTCATTGATAGTTGACGATCTCTGCTTGACAGAATTTATTCTAATGTTTCCTTGAAACACTCCAAAACAAAGATGGCTGTTTTTCCCATGTGAAGTTTCACAGATTTTAATTTTTTTTTCCAAAATAGTTAATCCATACTTACTGTATAGCCTGTGTTTTATGTAGACTGATCTTCCAGTGGTAGTGGAAAATTTTATTGAGATGATGATTCATGTGTAATGCTGGTACAAGTAAGTAGGGTGAGACACTGACAAAGCTGCACTTGGTGTGAAATCTGTCCTGTATGGCCAGGGTTTTGCCTATACTCTTCAGCTGCATGGTCATATTGTTTCTGTTTTAGGTCTTGTCCTATTTAGTGTTCAAATTGACTATAAAAGTGGGTATCATTGCAAGTTAAATGCTGCTCAGTTACAGCAGAGGAATGCTCATGTTCTCCAGATTTGCACTGTAATACCAGAAATTAATATGGAGGCAGTTAAGTAAAGTAGCTCACTCCTTGAATAGTGACAACAAAATTATTTAATGACTGATGTGCAGTAAAAATAAGTACCTAATGCAACTTTGTAAATTTTTGAGGAGTTGAACCCAGCTGTGTGTTGTATGGTTTCTCTTGTTCCAGTGAAGCAAAGTGTGTGCTTGGCCAGTGTTGTACGATAGTGACGTCTTGTGGAAGTCATCAGAGGCCACCACAGTAAAGAGCCTCAGCTGTGTGTGTAACTCCATACAGTTGTGGTATTGACACTGTCTTTCTGGCCACTTGATTTCATGGTGCTTTTTGGTAATAATGGGGTTTCTCCTGCAATTTCTGTTTCTGAGGAATTATCACTGCATAGAAACCATAGCTTAACTAATTTCTGTGCCTTTTGTAGAAGTTATTCAAAAAGAGTGAGGTGGTTAGGCTTTTCATGACTTTTAAGAAAATATAGAACCAATCGTGTCCAACTTTCACAATGGAATATAGTTGTCTTTGTGGGACTTGGAATGATGCCTTTACTCATGGAGAAAGTCATAGTGCAACTAACTTGGATGCTTCTTGACTGGGATTTGTGATATATAAACTGTAAGGTTGCTGCAGCTTTTGCTTCTTATTTACAGTACTGCAGTTTTGTTACTGCTGAATCCAGAAAACAAATTAACCCTTCCTTTTTCCTTCCCCTATAGATTCTCTGTGGAAAAGAGATTCCACGATGGGTGAATCGCCTTGCCTACTTCAGCTCCTGTATACCCTTCCTCCAGAGCTGCCTGCCAAAGGAGTGGCTAACTCCTGCAGCCCTCCAGTCTAGTGTTAGCCAGGAGCTACACGATGAGCTGGAGGAAGCTGAGGATGCAGCAGCATCAGCTTCCTTGGCAAGCTCGGCATCTGGGTCTAGAACTGGACGCCACACCAAATTATAAGTCCTCCTCCAAAGCAGCAAATACTTCAGAAATACTTTTGAAATACTTCAGTTTGATCTCTTCAGCAATTGACTTCCTGACAGAATATGAGAGCCAACTCTAGAACATTGTTTTTATATGCAAAAAAAAAAAAGCTCTCATCAACCCCTGTTTCAGCTCAGGATTATTTACATAGTGAAAGGAATTGCTAGGAGAAAAGGGAAGGATTTTGTGCAAAGCCACCCTTCTCATTTTCACCTGTTTGGTAGACCTGAGTTAACATCTTGCATAAAGCAGAACTTAAATTATTTGTTTACAGTATTGTGTACTGCTGTTTACAAGTCCCATAAGGACTCCTGCTACCATGGAAGAAGAATGAATTCGAGTTTGATTTAACTGTTGGTATAAATCAAAAGCAGTGGTGTGATGCCCTGGATGAACTTTCCCCTTTGTTTTCAAGATTTAAGGCAGGAGAACATTAAATTGAGGAATGCCAGAAACTGCTGAATACTATATATGTGAACAGGGTACTGTGCGCTTAAAGTGGCTGATGTAAACAGGTAGATTCCATGATGTAGGGAGACTGGTTTGGTCTAAAATCTGTTTTTAGAAGTATGACCTCTACATTAATGAAACTGTGGATTTTTGCACATATGAAGGGAAATTTCCATCTCATTGCAATGCACATCAATCGATTTCTTTTTTTTTCAATTCAGCCATTTAGTTTTCATCCTGTCTTGTGTCTTTACTTGCAGTTTACTTCTGGATTTAAACATGCGAATATCATCTGCTAGAAGCATCAACAATTTTTTTCACATCTTTGCTTTACTTGATTTCAAACTTGTACAAGTTAGTACTTTTATTCCTTTTTTATTTGTTTGTTTCATAGAGTTTGGAATCGTGTAAAACAAGCCATTTATAGTTGGAGAATGGCCTTTGCTTTCTGCTGCTGATTTTGCTTCATTTGAATTTGTAAACATTCATGTCCTTCTTTTTTTGAGCTATAAATTACTGCCCAATTGTGCATATCCACACAAATGACAGAGAAATCCTAATTTATTTTCCCACAGTCTATCTGTGGCATTAACTTTCTTATCAGATGTAATGAAGAAAAACCTGAAAATTGCTTATGCACCTGCGTGTTTACACAGCAGAACCCACTAATCTGCACACGTAATTATATCTGAAGGTAAGAGATATTATTTTATAAAACACAGAAGTATGTTTGCTGGTAGATTATAATTAGAGCTAAATTATAATTAGTGATCAGAATATATAATGGAATGCCTTATTCTTGTTCGTTTACCAAGAGAATTAATTGTTCTTCCAATCATTAGTGTAAATTAGTGAGGTTCTATTGTGCACATAAGGCTACAGTAGCACAAACATGAGGGAGGTGAGCTTAAGTATTTTGTAAGACTTGCTGCCTTAAACTTAAAAAACATACCATCCCTAAACTGATCAGCTCACAAAGAAGTGTGCATTACTAGAAATACAGATGATTCTTACAAGCTTTATTTACAGTCTTTTGCTGCATTTAGTTTTTCTGTTGCATGAAATACTGACTCTGCAGTTTCTGCTGTTTAAAAGCAAAAAAAAGTCCTTTTGGAAGGCAAAATGCTTCATGTTATGAATGCTCATGGCCATGGGTAGTGGTGCCATTGAATCCTACGGGAAGGTGCAGTAGCTGTATCATAGTAAGAATTCTGGTTGCCAGCTCCAACGGGTGTTAGAAACAAGTGGAAGTTTTTCTGCTGCCACCTGGGTTGAATCCTTCATCAGATAGACTTTAGGTTTTCACTTATCTTCTGTGATGCAGTGTAGTACAGAGAGAGATATGCTCAGTTCTGGGGGGGGAAAATCAAGTGAGGCTCTTTCTGGAAAGAGTGAGATAATGGTAAACGTCTCCATAACTGTATTTTGGTACGTGTTTTAATAATCTCTTCTATCAAGTGGGAAATGCTTAAGACTGGTGAGTCTGCCACCAACTTCTTTCTCTGTTTGATCTCCAGAAGCTGGATATACTGGCCCTCCCTGTTGAGTGCGTTCCACTCTGAATTTGAGTTCTCCTTTCCTTCTTTTCCCTGTAGTGAAAATGAATATGATGGTCTCCAGTCAACTCTCAAGCATTACAGAACTGAATCTCGCACTGCTCACAGCTCAGACAACAGGCTGCAGACAGGTTATTTTGCCTCTGCTGTGCAGCTGTGATAGTAATGTGACTAAGTCTCTTGGCCAGGGCAGGTCCTTTATTTCAGCTCAGGGTTGAGGCCACTGATCTAGCAACGTACTGTAGCTTTTCCTAGGCTTTAGGAAAAATAAATAGAATTAATTTTCATTGCTACCTTGTATGTACCAAAATCAGCTTTTTAGGCTTCTGATACATCCAGAGTGCTAGGTCACAAATCTCTACACCTTCATTAACACACACAGTTACAGCATGTACAATGCAAGAACGTGACAGATCACAGCACAGTTTTTATTTAGAAGTAAAACTAAGACTATTTTTTATAAAGCAGATTGGAAAGTTTGTAACAAAAACATTCATTGTATTGTTAGCTGTACAGGTGAAAATACTGTCTTATGCTCTATAACAACTTTTTTCTCTTTGTTTTGAAACCATCGATTTGTAAATCCTGTGAGGAAACTGACACCTGAACCCTGAAGGTTGTTGGGTATTGAATCAAAGCGAGCAGTACTGTAACTTCAGTCGTATGCTGTCAGCTCAGCCTCTGCTGGATGCCTGCAAGTCACCCTGCCAGTGGTTACTCCGATTTGTTAGCAATAGAGCAAGTTACCTTTCACCAGCATTACTGCCAAGCAGGGATTACTTTAGTCTACTAATGACCACACTGTGCTAGGACTAGAACACTTCAGAATGCTGTGAGAAAGCTGGACACCTGTGGAACATTTTCCATCAAAACGGGTAGAAAAATATCACCACTTCAGGGTTCTGCTCCGTTTACTTTCTCATTCTTGTTTAATTTTCTGTGAGATAGTACTTTTGATATGTATTACAGTCATTTTATTTAAATGCCATTTTCTGTTCAGCAAGCCAAAAAATCCAATGTACTGTCAGTGTGCACCAGTAACTTCAGAGTGGCTTGGTAAAAAAAAAACAAAACAACCATAGTTGCATTACTTCTAAAATTTGCAATGCAATTCTGATCACTATTGATAGATGATAATTTTCACTGTTGGAAGTTGGTTACAAGCTGAATATTCACTGATGCATTTTTTGTAAACTTGTATTCAAGTTTACTACATAGTATTTGTATAAAATTCAAAGAATTTTGACTTTTGTTACCTGTACATGGCAACAAGTTGTCTAGCATCTTAAACTTAAATCCATCAGTTTATTAAAAGTACTTTTTTAAAAAAAAATTGGCTCTGTGTGTTACTCCCCTTGTACCCGCAGCTTGTTTTGGCAGTGCCACCCAAGCTGATGTTTGGTTTTGAATGATGGTTTTGAAGGACAATGAGACTATCCAAGGGTTTCCTGTAGTTAAGCTTTAGGCTGACATGGCTGACATGGGCATCAGGCGCTGTGGTTTTGTTTGTGTGAGGCATCTTCCTCAAACATCCCAAGCTCTGGCACAGAGTTGGCAGCAGCCCTTGAGGACATGCTTTGCCAGCACTGAAAGGTGTTGGCACTGGAATTTGCAAAGGGCAGATGAGTGCACATGTTTTAACAGCAGAGAGACTTCTCTGCAAGTTGAGGGCACTGATGAGTGAGAATGCTGAACTGTGGCTGTCTGAGCTGGTGTTGTCCCTACCCATCTCTCCAGACAGCTGGGAAGGGGATATGTTTTGCCATGTTGTGTGTGCTGAGCAGGACGTGTCCATGTGCCCTGCTAATGAATATTGGCTAGGGCATGACCTGTTGGAGAAGCTGTCCAGACACAGATGTGTTCCCTTTTCTGTGTTTCCCTCATCACCAGCAAACCTGCAAGAGAGTTTGAGCAACTTGCAACCTATTGAAAGGAGACTTGACAACAGTTCATCAGTTAAAACTAATGTGAGTTCCAGATGAACTCACTTCCGGCATCCAATGGCCAGGAGTGCCTATCAGCTTCTAGGAAGATGATCAATACACAAAAGTACCTACTGCATTGTTTGCTAGTGGGTGAGTGGCTGCATTTAATGGAGCTGCTCTTGAAGAAAAGATAAATGTTCCAAATGAAATTTTACTTTCTAAAAGTTTCTTCAGCCATGCAGAAGTATATGACAGATTTGTCATGGGAACCGCTTTACAACAGGCAGAGGTTTTTTATGGCTATAGCACCTTAGTCCTATCACCCCTTCCTGAATAAATACATTCTTTCTCAGTGCTTCATACAGTGCAATGGAAATGGCTATTATACAGTTCCTGACTTTCTCTGAAATCCTGTCATTTGATCTAAATCAGATCATAAAAAAACTTCAAACTTATCACTGTAACAACTTTGTCAGGGAAGCCATGGCAGTTCTTTGGAAAAGCAGCTGTGCTCCACTGGCAGGTCCCATTCCTGCTGGGCTAGAGTAAGGATCCTGTATTTTTCACATGATCTGGTCCATTAAAATTAACATATAGTGAACTAAACCAGGACCTAGCCATAAAGAAATGCAAGATCCTTCACTGGCATAGTTTTAGCTTGCTTTGGGCATGACAGAGGCTACATCTATCTCTGGGTCTCCATAGAAAAGGATACTGCTCGTACCACAGTGGCTCTCCACCCCATCCATCTCTGAGCAGCAGCCTGGGACACAGAACTAAGGGAACACCGCTCCTTCTGCACGTTTTAGATGGGTGGTCAGCAGTTCTCCTGGTCTTTTAAAAGTTGTTGATCCTGGAATCCTCAAAGCAGCAAGCCTGCTGCACCTGCTGGTTACCTGCTGTGCTGCTTCCAGACTATGCGTTTGTGTGAAAGGAGAGAAATCACTTAGTGTCTCCTGAATGAAGGTGACGGGGAGGCTTCATGTGTGCCCTGCAGGAGCTGTTGTTCATAGGCTTTAACTCATGATTTCTTTTTAGGGAGCTGTTTTTACCTCTCTATCCATTTCACATTTACGCAGCCTGAAACAAGGCACCCAGATACAGAATTTCAGGAAGCCGGGGCTGTGTTGCTGAACTCTTCCTGCTGAGGCTCATGACAGCTTGGGAGGAGAGTTAGGAAGGGGTACAAGCCATCATGGATGAGAGATGCCTTTCCCACATCCATGATGCCAGCCCTGTCTGCTGCCCCAGGCAGCTGTGGGATAGAAGGGTGGGGGTTTTCAAATGCACCCCTTGTGGGATTCTGCTCTGGTCCCAGTGTGGCTGATGGTCGATATGGGTCCTGCTTTACAGGGGGATAAGTGATGTGAATCAGACACCTCCTGGCCAAACAGGGCACAGACAGGTTTTTATCAGGCTCCAGAGAAATGTGTCCAAACACCCTCACCAGGAAGGGATGGGGGCAGAGGAGACCCTCTGTTCCCAGTGAGTGCTTGAGTGACGTGGCAAATGCTCCCTCATTCCAAGTTGGAATGGTCATTACTGTTAGCTCAAGCAGAGCCAGGGCTTTCCTCCCAGAATAAGTATAAAGCCCTATGAAACCTACCTAATGACAGCACAAATCACGTTGAATCATGTTGAACAGAAAATGTCTTGTGTTCCCTACTCAGGCTGCAGAAGCTTGTGGGTTTTGTCCTGGTTTTCCCATTCCTCATTTGCCTGTGGGAAATGCTGCCTTCCCCCAGCCCTCCCAGTGCTAGCACACAAAACAGCTGCTTGTTTTTTGCCTGGAAGGAATTGCTGAGCCTTTAAATAGCTGGAATTTGGTTTATTTTTCTTCTGTACTTCAGCTCATTCATTGCTCAGTTATAGCATCCTAAAAGTGAAGATTTCCAAAAGCATTGTCATTTGCCTCTTTTGTTGTTTTTTTTTTTTTACCACTAAAAGATGTTCTGCATCTTGAATTTCATGCACCAGCCCAGTGTTAGTGTCACTAGCTAATCCTGCAGCGAAGTGTCAGCTTCCAACAAATTAATTCATATGCCATTAAGCAAACATGAACTGAGTAAGAAGGACTAGCAAGAGCTGATTGCAGTGTAGCTGACTCAAATGCAACTGTAAAGGTCAATTATTTTTTATGTCAGAGAGACTTGGAAAGTTTAGTAAAAGCACTGTAGAGGCTGTCTGGGCTTGCTCTTCCCTCCAGCACTCTGGAGTGGGGGGCAGAGAAACACCTCAGGGAGTGCCTGGCTTTTGTGGATGCTCTTATCTCTGCAATTGTTTTCTTTAAGCTGCTTTGCCCATCCAGGAGCCTCATAGCTTCTGTGCATTCTAAGAGGTTTAAAGGAAGGACAGACTGCATGGCCTAGAGCGCTGCCTCTGCCCGTGGCTCCCTGCACAAACGCTCCCCCCAGTGAAATGCCGCGCCATGACATGCACCCAGGAATGCCATGCTCAGCCCATGCTTCTGGAGAGTAGGATGAGCATGGCGTGGGAACCTGCAATGCATCCTTCAGACAGACAGGCAGCCTCTAGCACCTCTCCAGCTGGCACTGAGCTTCAAAGGTGTATTGATTGGTGCTAATATTGCTGTGATTATTGGTGCTAGTATTGCTGTCTCCAAATGAGAAAGAAAAAAGGGCTTTTTTACTAAATAAACTGACATGTCATTATTTATCGATAATAAACTAATACTGCAGAATTAAACTAAGTACAAAACGGAATCTGTTCAGAGCTGGACTACGCATCTTCCTGGTCCTGGCCTCTGGCATGACCCATCTGTACAGCACTTCCAGAGCAGTCAGCTCCTGAGAATCAACTTTTTCTCCCTCAGTCTGTGTCCTGCAGATGTTCAGCTTCCTAAATGGTCTCTGAGGATCTGTTTTTTACCTGCAGACCAGGTAATCCTATTGGTCATGACACTCTTCCCTGACTGTGTCATGAGCTAATCTATACTTCTTCCTTATCATGTGGGGAGGTTTACTGAGAATGCAGTTCAAAGAAATGCAACCAAAAGCTGCAGCTGAGCCTGGGCCAGACAAGTCCCCTCCCTCTGCCCAAACACACAGACAAAACTGCTAGTTCTTGAAGACTGTGACATAGCTTGTGGCTTCTTAAAGAACACCACAGGGAACAGGACCTTCACCTGGAGAGCAGATATTTCTGGTAGCAGGAAGAATTCCAAAAATATTTGTAAATTTAATGCAATGCGTATAGGGCTTTATTATATATCTACATCTTCAAAAAATTGATCTAGAGGAGTATTCTAGCAGCAGTGGAATAAGTAAGTGAACAAAGTATGTGAAATAAGTGGGATGGGGGTCAAAAAGAAAGGGACACATGCACATTCAAAGCTAACCACAAGTCCTTCCATCACTGCTGAGGCCTGGGAATGATACAGGGGGGGAAAGTGGGGTGAAAACATCTACAGACCCTTCCTCCCTCTGCCCTCCTCCCCTGGGTGCAGGACAAGCTTCCCTGAGAGGCAGGATGGGGTGGGACTATAAGGATGTGCAGCAGCCCGGAGAGACACCACACTCAGACTGCTGCCAGTGGAATGAGCTGAAGCCTTTGAGTCTGGGCTTGTCCATCTCACAGCAATGAGCAAAGGATGTGCATGTGCAGGCTGAGGGAAGCCCATCCACAGGGGCCAGGGAAGGACAATCAGGTCAGCTGTCTTCTTTCCTATGCATGCTGCCAGTGGTTTCTTGGTTTCCATGGAAACTGGCTGCTGCAGAAATGATGTTATGAAAATTACTTCCTAACAGATTTGCTTTGCTCTAACGGGAGCAGAGACTCATCACTGTATTGCTCTGCATGTGGTGTGAAAGTGTTTTCAGAGAAGTTGCAGGTACCCCAAGACAGCCTGCACCACCTGCCCTAGGTCACTGACAGTCTGTGTAGCCCCAAACCCCAGCCTGGGGAGAAGGGCAGGAGGATGAGGAGGTGGAGAAGGAAGGAGCAGAGGCTTCAGATCCCATTAGTTCCTTACTGGTGGGTACAGCTCACACCAGCACAAGTGGCAGCACTGTTGCCATCTCTGGGGGCAGAAATTTGTTGTTTGCCCTGCAAAGTCCAGGCCAGCATCAAGCCAGCAGATGCACCAGCAATGTGTTGAGCATCTGGTGAGATATCCAAGAGTCTGCAAGGAGACTGTGCTGCAGCACCTTGAGTGGAAATATTAAAGGCAGCAATGGTGGCTTAGAGACAAGTGCAGCCACTGTGAGGCTGCCTGTCCCTCTTACCCAGGTACTGAGCAGGGCACTCTTTATTCACTGTTTGCTTTCATACACCAAGTGGTCACACATCAGTCTTGTTGGACAGGCCTACTCTTACATCAGTTGCTCTCAAAAATACATGTATTATTTAATAAACCAAGGTCATGCCTTGCTGAGAAGCTCTGTAGCAACAAAGCAAGCCAGTCTTTGATGGAATAATTGGCACAAAAGCATGCAGAACTTAAAAAGCTTAACTCTCCCTCCATATTATTAATTACTCAACTGAGTTTCATTTGGAAGGAGTCCCTGAAAGTATAAAGAGGTATTTAACCTAACAAGATAAACTCTACAGCCCAGGTTAGGCAGTGTAGTGGAGGCCAGTGGTCAATGATCAGGACCAGTGGTGTGAAGACCCGCTGTGGCCACCACAGCAGTGACTCACATCTCCCACGGAAGGAGGCAGGACAGATGTGTAGAGCCCTGTGCCTTTTCAGCTTAATGCAGTGCTTCAGCAGAAAACAGCCCTGGATACTAATCAGGCAAATCACAAAGAATATCTGGAAACAGATGCCAGTAGGGTGGAATTAATTTCTAGCACGAATTTTGATGTTTCTAGAAGTTGATCCAACATTTTACAAAAATATTGTCAATAACACAGAAATGCTGAAGGCAGCCAAATCAGACATCAAACTTTTTTTTTTTTTTAAGTCCTGCAAATGATAGTTGATCATAGCACTAACAAACAAGTGTTTGTAGTTGAAAAGTTCAACTTTGGTGCAGCGAGAGCTACGTGATCCTGGTATCTTCCTGTGAATATTTTTCTGCATCTCTGCTGCAAAATCCACTCAAAATGACTACACCAGGTAACCCATGACCCAATTTATGGAGAGACTCCCTCAGCAAGGCTCTACAAAACTTGAGGATGTAAAACTAGAAATCCTGGGAGCAGTGCATATTTTGTTGTGGAGTGTTTTATCTCCTTATGCAATGTTAAACTGTGTCTACGTAGGCCTGGGCAGTATAAACACTAATTACTGAAGTCATAAAGAACTTTACAGTACAACTAACAAGCAATCAGATGCCTCTTAATTTAGAAGCAGAACTTGATGGTCTATAGTCCATCAAAGGAGGAACAAAACCCCACAGAAGACAGATCTGGTGTTTTATGGAAGAAGGTGTGTAGCTCACAAATGCCTGTAACCACAGCATTGAAGATAAACAGCATGAACAGACATATGATTTGCCAAAGACCTGCTTTTACATGTCAGTTTAGCAGATCAATAAAGTGCTTAAAAGAACATAATGGTCACTCCATAGAAGAATAATGCATTATCTGATATATATAAGGCAGTGATTAAATGTACAGAGGGGGGAGGTCTGCTTGGGTTCTTTGGACTCAAGCTGCTGGACAGGCAGGGCATGATTCAGTTACCTACACACTGGCATTGGGTGCCTTTTGATTTAGTACATAAGGTGCTTTCCCAGCTGATTTAAATCTGTCATGGGAGTAACAAAACACTCATACCTGAAAGGAGCTTGTTTGGCATGGACAGAGTTTTCAGGATTGAGTAAGCTTGCCACCATGTAGCCTTTCCCAGATTTGCTTCAGAACCTTCCTCCCAGCTTGTGTCAGAAAAGGCTCAGATATTCCTTGGAGCCTTGCCAGAGATGGTAGAGGCTGATGTGAGGGAATCAGCTTTCCAGCCTACTGCCTTTCTTCCTGGATGAGCAATTTATCTCAAAGCACTCCACCTCCTCTGAACACCTCTCACCCACATGGGCAGCTTTCCCTGACAGAACAGCTCAGTATTTTCCTTATGAGTTTGCAAAGTGCTTGGCTCTGTGCTCCAGCTGGTCCAGCCACGGCTTAGCACTCAGGATCTGCTAGGAAAAGCATAGAGCCAAGGTGTTGCCTAAGTGGTTGGGGCCAGAACAGTCAGGAGATAGGACCCATAGGTCCCACAAAGCAACCAGAGAAGCCAGGTTCTGTATCCAACTCAGACTAAGGAGGAAGCTTGGTCAGAAGATAAGGAGATGTTCAGAAGACAAGGCAAGAGCCTGGACAGAAAAGAGGGACTCAAGGAAACCATAAAGACTGTCTGCCTTGTAAGAACCCATTGAGTAAAGGATAGATTTGTTTTCAAAATCTTTATTCAATCTTACAATGTAATTTAGAGTTGTGTTGTCAGATTTAACTCCCTTTCTGTTCTAACAAAACAGCCTTGGACAGCAGTGTGATACAAGGTGGAGAACAGCAGCACACTGTCAGTTCAGCTCAGTACCCTGGGTGACTCATCCCAGCATGGACAGCAACCCTGCCACCTCAGGGATGCCAGTCCATACCTCCCTCTGCTCTCAAAGCCTCAGGCTGCTCCTAAGACAGCCAAACTCTCAGATCAGGGAATGAGTGCTCACATTTGACTCCCAGATTGTTCAGCTTGTCCCTTTTTATTCAGCCAAACACATCAACTCTCAAACCAGTCTAGAATTTGCTTGACCCACAGTTGTGACAGGAGTGGAAACTGTAACTTTCAAAGTTGGTTCCAGTGTCCCTTTCCCACAGCAGCACACAAAGTATGGGAAAGTCACCCAACAGCCCTGTGCAAATTGTTATCTGAGAATCTGATAAATGCAATTTGATCACACAGTGGTAACTGAACTCTATCTCAGATCACAACAGAGGGGCCTTCTGATAGTGTCACTGAACATTTCCTCTGTAGCTTTGTCTTGCAAACCAAGGTGTTCCTTCAGCTCCCAGGTGCTGCCATGCCGCTGCTGTGCCCCAGCACTGAGACTCGAACATCCTCAGCACTGGGAGAAGAAACCAGGGCTGGCAGATGCACACCCAGAACTGCTGCAGGTAAGTCCAGCAAATGACATGTACGAAATCTGTGTATCCTGATCAGTGATAAAACAGGACAGGTGTTTTTTTGGTTTTCTTTTTACCAACTCATGCATTTGGTTTCTCTGAGGGCAATATGTATGTGAGAACTTCACTTTCACTAGCAGAATTTTCCTCCAGACGGAAGTTCCTTGGTCAGTAACTGGGGCAGTCACAGAAAGGTATTAATCATGCAGGAGCAGGAGGAAGTTTCCTTGCTGAGAAGGTTCCTTCAAACCCTTCAGCACAGAAGCCACCAGCTTCACCTCTGACCTCTCTAACATTTATCAAATTTTCCATCTGTGGCTGTTGGCTACAGAGCCATTTTCAAGTTTCTCTACAACTTGTTTTTTCCCCAAAAATTATACTAACAAACTTAAAAATTTTGAAATTATCAGTAGGCTTTAAGACTTTGGGAGGTTAGTGTTTTGCTAAAATATCAGTGAATGTGTGTTAAAAGGGATTCTGGAAACTTTTCAGAAACTTAGCTGGCTTAATTATGAAAAAAATATGTTTAACCAACACTTATATAAATCTGCAGACTCCACTACTCGACTGCTTATATCTGGCAGAGCTTTACAAATAAACTACAATCAATTCACATGCCATTCTTTGTAACTACAGATTGAAATTGTCTAAGAATAGGAAATTAACTGAAAAAGCAGACTTTTGTGGATAATAAAAAAAAAAAAAAAAGCACTTTCCTCAGCTGAAGTCTGCATGATTTTGTCAATTATTTGTCTTAGCTCTGGATGTGAAATAAGTCACTTAAAAGCCCAGTGACAGGCGATAGATTGTTCTTAGCAGACACACCCCTAGTTACTAAGTAGCTGATGGTTTCTGAGGCTTAAATAAAAACAAGTGCTTAAATTCTACTCCTCATAATGCACAGCAACACTGCATTTTTTTTGGAGAAAGACCTAAAAAATGAAATGGTGAGGGTTTGGAGACCATTCCATGATTTAACTTAAAAATAAGAGCATAATGCCTGAGATTCTTCTTAGTGGTTGGCCTTTTGCCACAAGTTGTCTGAGCAGATAATTACGTCAGTTATAGATAAAATTTTAAAGAGATCTCTAATATGTTCAAAATCTGAGACCTGCCTGTAGTTAAGTTCGGAAAAAAATCTAGAACTTTGAACAGAATTATTTTTTTAGTATTCATGACAAGTATTTGAAAAAGATGAGGGATTTAAGACAAACTGCTGTATTGCAATGATCATCTTAAGTGATGAGTTTAAAGGCAAACAAATGTAAAAAGGAAACCATAAACTAGGGGAAAGCACTTACTGCTCCCAATCACAAGAATGAGATGAGAATCAGGAGGAAGCAACACCATTACTCAGAATTATACTGCCAGAAGCCCATGTTAGTGCTCTGAGGGACCATTCATCACAATAAGCCCTCCTTTCTCTTCCTCAGCTGATAAGTGGCCCCTTTCTGAAGCACAGGATTTGGTGATGGTTGTTGTTGAATATTCTGCCAACACAGACTTTCCCAGGACTGGAAGAATAACTCACCAGCCACCTCTGGCTTGTGTTAGCCTAATTTAGCTTGAGCAGATGAGAAAAACCAAACTTTCAGACATCAATTACCTAGGAATTTTAAGCAGTTTGTAAGAGAGGCAATTAAGCATGTGTTTAGCTTCTGCTCTTGTTCCTGCAGAGGTACTGAGAAGTCAGACATGCTGGGAAAACAGAACTATCAGCATGGGAAAATGTATGGGAAAATAAACCCACCAGTACAAAGGAAAAAAACCTTTCTGCAAAATTCAGAGGCCCCTGAACAGATGCCTGTGCTCAGGAGGTCTGAAGCTCGATTCAGGGAGGAGGCAGTTGTCTCACTGGTGAGGGCAACAGCACCAGGCCCTACCCTAGGGAGACTCTGGAAGGCTTCTCCAGCAGCACCGCTTGGCACACGGAGGGGGATGGCAACAGCTGAGTGCAGAGAGTGCACACAGACCCTCCATGTCCATCTGGGAGCAGTTCCCCCAGCAACTCAAAGAGCTCCAGGTGTCCTACTACTTTCCAAAACCTCAGAGCTCAGCTTCTGCACTACACACGCTCTCCCCCTCCCACCAAATTCTGATGGCTGTCTTGCATCAGGTGCTCTCTAGAGTTAATGACTTTAGCCCAGCACCCGATGCTTTAGGCAGAAAACCAGGATCCTCCAAAATCAAAATATGACAGAAGGTTGTAGCCCTCACTAGCCAGTCACCAACAGACTGACTCAGCCTTCAGCCAGGTCACAGTGAGGCACCAGGAAAAGAGCAAAAATATTGGATCAGAAATTTTTTAATTTTTTTAATCTCTGCTGCTTCTCAGAAAGCAGCAGAAACCACACCAGGTAGAGAAATATTTATATGCTAAATTAACACTCTCGGTGTGCAAGACATGAAGTCATTCCTGTCACGAACAAGAAAAACCTTGAATTCTTGCCAGGGAATCTGGACACGACAGCAGGACACCTAAGACGCCTGCAAATCTGGAACAAAAGTTTGGAAATAATATGTTGTGCTTGACTTTGAACTCTCAAATCTCATCCTTGCAGACTGCCTGTTTCTTGTGAGATCCTTCTGAAGCCATGCACAATTTTTTTTCCTTTACCCCTTGCCAAAGGTGTGTTATTGTGTGTAGGAGATCCTGCCCTAGCAGACTGAAACCAGCCTTTGTAGCATGATGAAACAACATACACTGATTTCTCTAAATCTCTCCATGTATTTTGGATGGCAGCTGTCTCAGGAATATACTGTAACTTCCAGTGGAACAAAACACTTTGCATGTGGCAGGGTACTAGCAGACAGTCATGTCACCAGACAATGTGGGGTGGCAATAAGCCAGTGAAATATACTTTAAACTTGATTACAAAGCTAAAATAAAACCCACAAACTCCTTGCCCTTCCCCACCTGCTAAAGAGAAAAAAGAAAAGAAAAAAACCTCAGCAAGATATAACGAGATCTACCTGATACATCATAATCTTTTGAAGTTGATACATGGCATAGCTTCTGAACATCCTCTCCAGCTGTCTGGTTTGAGTGTCTACTTCGATATGCTCTGCTCCTTGAATGTGACTCCTCTCTCCCTGTACGCTGCGAATTACACATCCACTCTAACAGCACACTGCATGCAAAACCCATCACCAAAGTGGCTCCTGGCACACCATCTCCTTCCTCTCTTACCCTTCAGTTCAGTGATGTCACTGTGTTACATCACTTTCCCTTCTCTGGGCTTTAGCCTAATCTTGGCAAAAATGCAAGAGCACCAGTGAGTCATGCAAAAAATTAATTTATCTAATATTGGATATATAGGGAAAAGTGTAAGGACAGGAGAAGCACACCACGATACTTCCTCAGAATACCCTGGTAGCTTCCAGTGACTTGTGCTGAGTGAATTCTTATGTCTGAGGGAGTGCCTGAGCATTTAATAAGCTTCAATATATTTTTTTTCCCCTATGAATTTTCTAATTTTGTTGTGCTATTTAAACAGCTTATTTCTAAATAAATTTCATACTTGTTCAACTCTTTTCAGTTTGGTATGAATTCTCAGAAACCATGTCCCAAAAGAAACAATTATCATACAAATACCTTATTAGCTCTAGTCTTCAGTTTTCCCTCAGGAATTAATAAAGATTAAGCCTGACACATTCACATGACAGACGTGGAACACAAGGTGCAGAGTTCATAATAACCACACTGCATACTCTTCATGATAGAAACCTCAGGGCAGCTGCTGTGTTTTGAAAAATGAAGATGTGAAATGGAAGGGGAAGTTCTGAAGTAAAGTTAAATGAACACAAAGGAATGAAACTGGGCCAAAGGAAAGTAGCTCTGAGGCAAGAAAAGAGTCCCTTCCCTTCCACACTCTTGTGCCTATGACTCTGTGGTTACAAGGTCACCATTCAAATTTGTGTCAGAAGCAGTTTATATCTCCAAATGTTTTCAGTTTCAAAAAAAAAAGAAAGCCAAGTTCTGCAACTTACAGAATTGCAAATTAAGAAAAAAAAAGACCAAACATGCAGAAATAAATAGTACCATCATCTGCTTGAAGTGGATTACAGTGACATACAAGAAAACATAAGTGTCTATTAGTATTTGCCACTAATACATTTAAGACATGCTTTATAGATGAAATAATTTACATTATATGAAAAAAAAAATTATTTAAGGAAAACTGCTCTGTTTTTAGTCAGAAGCATCCTTTAGTCCAATTTATACTAGTGAGTCAGGAAATTTTAAATCTAGCTCTACATCCAACAGTATAGCTGCAATTATAACCCTTATGTTTTATATAAGCTGCCTTTTTTAATATAAACCCCTCTTCCTTTTTTAATCAAGTGCCTAAATAACATAAAGATATTAAAAGATCTGGCAGAAAAAAATAAGGCTATTAGAAGCCTGCCTTTACTTCCTAGGCTTTCAGAGGAGTACATTGCATTAAAATCTCTTATGTGTTGCAGGTGAAAAGATCATTTGTACCAGCAGTTGGGAATAAGTTAGGCAAAGTCAACCTACAGAAACAATCAGCAAAGCTAACCCAGAATAAAACTGTCATGCAGTTGAAAGTTAATTTGCATTAATATTAACGCTTGGGGGGAAAGAAGGTTTTTTAAAAAATTCAATTGCACGAACGTGGTTGCTGACTGCCTTGGCAACAAGCAGCCTGCTAACAGTCCTCATGCCTGCCCTGACCTCACAAGGGTTACTCTGACATAACCTACAGCACAGTATCTCTGCAGCCATCATAATAACCATTTACCCCCCAAAAACCATCATAGAGCACCTTGGGTTGGAAGGGACTAATGAAGATCATCTAATCCAACCCCCCTGCAATGAGCAGGAGCATCTTCAATTAGATTAGGCTGCTCAGAGCCCCATCCAGTCTGACCTAGAATGTTTTCAGGGATGGGGCATCTACCACCTCTCTGGACAACTTGTTCCAGTGCCTCACTGATTTATTAAAAAATATGGATATTGATCTAGTATCAATATCCAACTGTGACGGACAAAAACTCTCTAACAGTTTAAAGTTAGAAAGTGTATGTTTGTTGCAATGCCGGGCAGGGCAGTGTGCGGGATAGCTCCCAAATACACGCACAATTTACAGGTAATTACAGAGCCCTTTTATCTACACAAGCATTGAATACCCAAAATACAAATATAGATTCATAACTTTGGTACATCCCATTCCCTGCTTCGTATGGTAATTAGCTCAAAAGTTATATTAAGCATGCATAGTTTGTTGGTGGTCCCTTTCGTGGGGAGGGGTCCCAAAATGCGGAAGTAAATGAAGTCTTCCTCGTTCTGACCTTTCTACCTTTTCAATGCAAATGTGACAAATGAACTCTTGGTAGAACTCCGACTCCTGTCTTCAATGGGTTTCAGAATGGAGGAGGCCTATAATTGTCTTATGTTCCTAAAAGCTATTTATCAGTTTCTATATTCTTCATTATAAACCCAGCTAACCAAATATTGTGCTGACAAGCAATCAATTATTAGTTAACTACTAACTCTTAACTTCATCAAGGCCTACCCATCTATTTTAATTAACTCTAATGAAGCTTATCTCTAACTAAAATCTTAACTTCTCTAAAATCTCCAAATTCTTTAAAGTTTATGTCTCATCACCACTCTCATAGGGAATAATTTCTTCCTAATATCCAATCTAAATCTACCCTCATTCAGTCTAAAGTCATCACTCCTTGTCCTATCACAACAGGTCCTGCCAGAAGGTTCCCCTCCAACTCTCTTGCAGGCTCCCTTTAGGTACTGGAAGGCTGCTATAAGATATACCCAGAGCCTCTTCTTCTTCAGGCTGAAAAGCCTCAGCTCCCTCAGGGTGTCTCCATAGAGGTGCTCCAGCCTTCAGAGCATCTTTGTTGCCCTCCTTTAGGCTCACTGCAACAGATCATGCCTTGTGCTGAGGATCCCAGAGCTGGGGATCCTCACCTGCAGCTGGGGTGCCATGAGAGGAGAGTAGATTAGAATTCAACTTACTGGCCACTCTTCTTTTCATAGAGTCCAGGATACAGTTGGCTTTCTGGGCTGCAAGTGCAGCTCAGAAATACATAACTCCTGAACACATTATTCCTACACACTTGCATTCAGTAACATAATGTTCTTCTCTCGAAGGACAAACACCCTCAAGGCAACTGAGGACATGAGTGGAATAATCACCCTCTTTGTGACTTCTGACAATTCTAAATACCTCTTGCTTTCATGGCTTACAAAATGGCACATGGTTACCACAAGCAAATACTTCACTCCTATTTAAGTAGCTTCAGGATAACCATGAAGACAAAGTTCCGCTGGACATATCCAAAATTTGCCTTTAGACATTATTCATCTACTAGCCCAGGAACCCAATGGCCTGCTACCTTCCAAACATCTTCAACAGAGCAGCTTCTTGAGGCACTTGATGTAAATGGGCACTGCTCCCAGAAAAGCAGCCTGTTTGTCCCCACATCATGGGCAGGAAGCAGCTTTTTGTGTAATGCTAACTTTCAGCTGCATCAGATGTCACAGCTGGTGATACAGAGAAGGCAGGATTGCACAGCAAAGAGGAGGAAGGCCTGGACCACCTTCGGTGTCAGCAGCCCATCTTAGAACAGCTTAAGCTGGTATATGGATATGACCAGGCAGACCAGCTTCTGCTTGCCAGTAACAACTGTTATGGACAGACCAGGAGAGCCTTTGCAAATGCCCCAGGCAGAGCATGCAGCCCTTGGGAGATGGTGAATTCACCAGGAAGTTCAGTTATCTGTCCATGGTGGCCATCAAACTAAGGGAGCTGTCATCCACATCCTCTGATAAACGCATTTCTACTTCTCAGGACAGGCTGTCACAGCTTTCGCAGGCACTTGCTTTTCCACAAGGCTACATAAACACCCTATAGTATAGGAATAACTTACATAGCCAAGAGGTGCTAAAGGTAGGAAATTCCACCTTGTGTGATGGTTTCCTCCTTCTAGGGAGTACAGCCCAAAATTGTGTAAGAAGTGACAAGACCCATGTATGTAGGGATCAAACCCTTCAGTGAAGTCTTCCTTCCTTGATGAAGGAGACTGGAGAAGTCAGTGAGCCAGGTTCCTGTCTGCACTGCTGTGATGTGAGCACTCTCTGTCTGTTGCTTCATGTCCTGTATATGGTGGCCTCTTTCCTGCTCCTGGACTGACAAGAGTTTTGCCTGGCCTGACCTTTAAACGCAGAGGTGAATGGTGACAGAACAGAGATGCTGTTAAAGACCAATCCAAACCGTCGACCAGCAGTCAATTTTGGGATGGAGAGGCATACAGCTAAGGATGCTTCACTTTATTGATCAGTGCTAATAAAAATAAGAACTGCATAAATATAGGAAAAGTTCAAACAGCTGAGAGCAAGTAGCAATCAGCACACTATGATGGATAGAACTGACCATGCATAGGCAGGTCTGCCAAGAGTCTCCAGCTCCAGTCAATGTCATTAAGGAAATTAAAGAAACAAGAATGTTTAGATATATAAGTTGTGTCCTTTAGGGTCAGAAATTCAAGGCAGCAATTCCAAACTTGCATACACAAGCTTCCAGAAACAGCACAGTGTCCCTGTTAATGGAGGAAGGCATGCACAGAGAGGCTTTTGCTGTACCACCTTCCCTGTATGCACACTGGCAGAATACAGTGGAAGATGCTCTGGGATGTGCCTCTGCTGGGCCAGGTGTACCAAGGGTTTAAATAAAAGTTGGTCCAGCTCTTGCAGCAAGCCACATTGGCAAGGCAGCAGGCATATTCCAGCATTCCCTGTGCAATCACCCTTATAAAGTACCACATGCTCACAGAGCCTCAACCTCCTTGATCAACTTACAGGCCAAAACCTGCATTTCAGTGAGCTAGAAGTAGCTACCCTGATTTTTATTTGAACCCAAGATGTGAAAAAGAAGACCCTAGTTGTGGTAATCACACATCCTCTGAACAGAGAGAGATATAGTTCTCCCAGGATTTTCCTGGGAAGCTGTAAGAAGCTGTGAGAAAGCTCAGAGAAAGAATTAAAACAATTACTATCTCAATCTCTGCACCTGGCAGGCAATCTCTGTTTTTCAAAGATGTTTACAAGAAGGAGTTGTCCCTTCTTGACCAATAGATGAGAGAAGGTTCCTAAAGGCCAGTCAGGTCTTAGGTCCACCATTGTTTCTATAAGAACTGTGGATTTCTAAAAATAAAGTGCCTTTTCATGCCTTCTGATGATGGAGTCTCTGTGTCACCTTTGTCTGTCCCCGCTACCCCATTGGTGACACCTAGTCCCAGAGCCTTCATAGCACATGAGGGTAAAAGCAGCAGAAGTATAAGGCCCACATTTCAAGAGCCCTGCCCTTCTCAAGTGCTGGACAATATCACCCCATGCCCTTTGCCCAGCCTGGCATCTCAACTTCCTATGGGACACGAGGGAAAGATGGCTGCATGCTTCAGGCCATCCCAAGTGTCCCTCTTCTCTTAAGCTAAGCAGCCTCCAGCTCCAGCATCTTCACTCATCTGAAGCACTGACAAGCAGCCGCGTGTACTTCTAACTCCACAAAGGGTAATAGTAACTAATTTTGGAGCAGCTTCTGAAGGACAAGAAGCAGAGCTGTGAGGCGCAGCAGTAAAGCAGAGTAATGACCAAGTACCAAGGAGAGGGGGGGAAAATTTAGAATGGTATTGTTTATTGCAGCGTAATTTGTGTGATCTGGGTATTTGGGAAAAGGATAAATGACACATAGGGAAAACCATGTACTTCTCCTTAGCCTATTCTTGACTATCAGACAGAAGAGACTCTCTTTGTGTACTCTGCTCTCCATAATTCTTGCAAAGCAAAAAAGATCCTTCCATTTTTTTCCTTCAAAATATGAGCTGCTGCAGGCCAGGCCACCTCATTAGCAGTAAAAGCAGTGGCTTTTTCACCACTGTGCCCTTGTTAATCTCAGACATGTCAGCATTCTCTTGGGATTTCTTGCTACATTTATCAATATTTGTCACTGCTTAATTTTTAAACTACTAAGATAAAACCAGACATTACAAGCTTCTCCAAGGGCAGATTATGTCAATAATTTTGGCTTTCGCATCAAATAGCAAATGTCCTATGTTTGCATCACTACATACATAATATACATTAATTTAAAAAAGGCCAAACTATTCACAATTTGAGTGACTCCTACTGACATTTTTAAAATGGATAGCAAATGTTGAATCAGTGTGTTCCGTGAATTCAGAGCTCTGCCTGCAATGTCTACAAAGATGACAAAACAGTGATAGATTGGGACTGTTGGGAAGGATTGAGATTTGTTTCTAATCCACGGGAGATTTAAAATAGCTCATGCAAATGTGCAGCAGCACTTTTCAGACAGTGAAACATGAAAATTAGTTGTGTGAAAGTACCTTGTGAAACTGCCTTCCAAAATCCCGCAAGCACAGGAAAGAAATAGTAGTAACAGAAAATCCAAATGGACATAAATTTCAGTGTGTGAAAAAGACCATTTTATTCATCATAGGATTAAAAAAAAACCCAAACACATAATAATATTTAACAAGGTCTGAAGATATCTCATGCCTCATCAGGACACACTATTTTTTAGATCAAAGAGCAGTATTACACATTTCTCATCGTTATACTTCACTGCTTCGATAGAAAAGGTCCTAGATTGAACCTGCCCTGTAATTCACTACTTAGCAGGGAAAGCCACGTTTTCTTGCAGCAAAATCTATTTTTACAGTATCCTGGAGAACTGTACCTCTGTCCTAAGTCATTTGGCACTATTTACCTTTTCTCATCCTTACTGCAGGTACAGTTACACACCTAAGGGGTCCAAGTGACTTAGCGCAGGCTTACCCCGGCTGAACCCGCCGGGGTTGTGCTTGGTGCTGCTTCCCATGGCCTCACAGGAGGCCATTTTCCAGATCACTTCGAATCAATTCTTCCTCCACCTCCTGCTTCCCGCTGCCACCCCTGGACTGTTCGCCTGCACAAGCTGCACAAGTCATTTTTTCCTCGTCCCATTCCAGCACCTTGGCATGCTCCCCCTAACAATCAGCTCTCATCCCCACACCCATCAGGCTGGCCACGGTCCGCAAATGATCCCGTAATCTCCTTCTCCCACTAGGTGCTACCCGCTGAGCGCGTTTGCACCTCCCAGCCCCGTTGTTTCTCTTTTAGCTTTGAACAGCTGGGCTCAGCCCGACCGCGGCAGGGCCTACGGCGCCCGGGAGGCTGGAGCGTGGCGCGGCCACGAGTTCCCGCCGGGAGCCGTGCGGATTCCCGGGGCCGCCCTCAACCGCTGCCCTCAGCCCCGCCCGGCCCAGGCGNCTCTCCCGGCCGCGTGCCCGCGCGCGCGCCCCTCGCGCCATGACCCATTTCGCCGAACAAAGGATTCGCGCTGGAATCTCGCTCAGCGCCGGGACCTAAAATGGCGCCGGCGCGCCCGAACCCGCCCCTTCCGCGGGCGCCATAGAGACGGGGTGGGCGGAGTGGCCTTCTTCGGCGCTGCTCTGTACACGGGCGCAGTCCCGGCTCCCTGGTGCGGGCGAAAAGGCGCTGCCGCGGCATGGCGGGCGAGGGCGACTCTGAGTCGGGGAAGGTAATGGAGGGCGGGGGGCGGGGGGGCGGTGAGGCGTGAGGAGGAGAATGAGGCTGATGATGAGGAGGAGGGGCTGCGCGGCACTCTGCTGCCCGCGGCAGCCTCGCGCCGGGGACACAGGAGGTCATTGCAGAGGAGCAGTGACCGACCCCCCCCCGCTGTTCCACCACCCGAGGAAATAGCTGGGGAACAATACACGGAAACCCACGGCAGAGCTGAGGCTCCGCAGGGCCGGGTGCGCGGGGCGGGGTTTGGGTTGTGTTCCCCCGCGTCCCTCCGCGGGACTTTCTCTTGGTGAGCGAAGCACCGTGGTGAGACTGGAGGGTTCGTGGTCAGTAGTCACCTGGTAACAGGTGAGACGCTATTTTAAAAGGATGCATCACGCTGCATGAATGTAGCAGGGATACCTTCTTAGCCAACATCAGCAAGATACCAAGTGACTTCTTCCATATGAGAGCGCTTGAAATTGCTCATTAGGAGGTTCGACCAACATAGACCACATCCTTTCTGTCTCGATTTTACACAGGGACAGCTGATGGCTGTCCCTAGGGAACAGGGATAAAACTAACGCTGGGGATTTCCATGCTTGCCATCGCCATTACCACAGTGACACAATGACTTCTCGCACAGAACTATCAGCCCTCCACAAGCAGTTGAGCCCTGTAGTACTCCATCTTCACTTTAACCAAGTGGAGTACCTTCTCAACAAAATAAAACAATTATCTCTGATGAGTTTTGGTACAGTTGCACACATGATTCTTCATGCTCTAATGATTTAAGCACAGTAGACTGAAATGTGTTCTCACACCGTCCTTGACCAAAGGATTGATAGCAGAGCAACGTGCAGGTGTTACTGAGGGGCAGCTGCCTTGACCCTCACCCATGTGCCCAGCCCCTGCCTAGACACAGGGTTAGGTCATAAATTAGTGGTTTATAAATATTTGTATTCAGTATAAGGTTCTCTACTATATGCTCATTCTCCAGTAACTAAACTTTTTTCAAGCACATTTGCTTGCTTCAGGTACTAAAATTATATGGCATGACTAATTGCATACTTGATTGTAATCTTCCTTGTGATGTAACAAAAATCCTGGATTCTTAAGGGTCTTCTCCCTTCCTTTTTTGGGGAATGTAAAAGTAAAAAATGAAGTAGTTCATTTTCAATATTCAATGGAAAGGATGGATCAACAGTTTTGTGCAAAACTATATTATATAAATTAATAGTTAACTCTTCTAATAACATCCCTAATATATCTTTACCTGTTCACTTTTGGTCATCTATAACCCTGGATGCAGTAAGTTCTCAACTGGTTATGCTTGACTCTTAAGATAACAAGTCAGTTTTACAGTTGAGTTGGCATCATAGACTTCGACAGAAGTGATTTTTATAAATTTATAGCTGGTTTGTTTTTTTTTTGTTTTATCTTACAATCCTTTAAACTCCTGGGATTTCTCGATGTTAAAAATATCCCATGTGCACGAGAATCAGTGCTGTATGGCTCCTTGGGGTCTTTAGTTATGGGTCTTGGACATTTTTTAGCAACTAGTAAGTACTTACTCCTTTTGGGTTTTATATATTTATTTGGCAGAAAAAAATCTTCTATTTGCTGTTAGATGTTATTAATAATGGGAAGTCATACAAGTTGTTTTTTCTAACTTGTCAGAAGATTTTTTGTTTTTCTTTCAGGTAGAGTTAGAAGATCTTGTGATGTTGCAGTTGGTAGCTATATTTGCACAATGTTAGGATACTGGTATGTAAAATGCTTCTTCAATTTTGACAGGCCTATGTTGGCTGAACTGTACAGCTTGATCTCTGTGTTTCAGTTTTCAGAAACAATGTTTCATGCTGGTTTTGAAACCACATTTAAAAACCTGCCTATCAAAGCGTCCTCTTCCTTTTCCCCAAAACACTTCTCTTCTTTAAAGGAAAACATTTAAATGTGTTTGAATGTTTATGTTTATATATATATTTTAAATACTTCCCATTGTTTCTTGAATTCTGAGCAATCAACTCCCCCACTTAATTCCATTTTTCTTAATTATGTTTTCCTTTTCATACCCCATCCTTGTGTCCTAATTTCAGAGGCAGCATGCTTAATTTTATTAGCACTATCCCATGTGGTTGCAACTTTTCAGCTGCCTGAATGACTCTGGTTTGATACTACCACTCATATAAAGCAGGGAATCGTGTTTCCTTTTCATCCCCTCCTCTAGGTTTTACTGCAGGTACAACTTGGCCCAGCAGAGGACCCGCCAAAGAATGCTTAAAGAAGGAATGAGAAACAGAATTTTATTTGAAGGCACTTATCTTGATCCAGAAAAGAAACAAACTGGCAGTGAAAGAAGCGATTCATAGGTTGCTCCAGAAGAGTTGTGGTTTAACACGTCTTAGGGAAAAGGTGGTCCAAAAAAAAAGTCAGTCTACACTGCAAGCCTGTGAGGTGTCTAAAACTGGTAAATCATGGTTTCCCTAGCTCATCTGAGCAGGAAATTCATAGCAAATCTGTTAAGTCAGTACAAGCCTTGCTTTGTTTAATGTATGTATGTATGTGACTGCACACATTTGGAATGATGTCCTGTTAAACATCTGGGAGCTGGTGTGTTCTCTTCAGGGTCTCACAGGAATAACGACAGTGACTTGGGACTGCTTTAACTTCCATTATAACTCATTTAAATACAGGAAAACATTTCCATCACCTGTTGAGTAAATGTGTCCTTCAGTGCTATTATTAACAGTGCTGTTTGTAAAACAAGAATATTTAAACAGTAGGAGAAGGCTTTGCTTTTGCAAGATGGGTGATTATCAGCAGCCTTTGTAAGATTTCAGCTGCAGGATAACCAGATAACTTATATACGGTGTAAAGCTGAAGGATTTCCATCTTTGTTCTGTTTGAAACTATGAATAAAATCACTCTTCAGAGCAGTCTAAACTATGTAAGTAAATAATTTTTTACTTCATTAGAAAGCTTGCTACTTAAGACACTTCCCTACTATTTGTGGAATTATAATTACATTATTTGTAAGTAGCAATGTTTGTTTTTTCTTTCATTTTTTTCTTTAAAGGCATGTTCTGCAGTAATTTTTCAGTTAAAGGAAATAGCACTACGTAATTTCAAGGAAACCATCTTATTTGGAAATACAGTGTTAGGTCTAATAGCATATTGGTAAAAAGATGAGTGATGACATTACTCACTTGCTTCTGCCTCCACAAGTGACACGATGTTTTTGTTTTTTCATATAATGATTTATGGTCTATGATGCTGTAAGCACTTTCTGGTCTAAAGGCATGTCACCAAGCAAAAATAGTCCTTTTTCTCCACCCTGTTCTTAGTCTGAGAGAGTTTGTGATCTGTTGTTAACTCACATTGGTGCAGGGAGGTTTGAAAATCCAGATGTAAACAGCAGTATTGCTCCAGTTATTTATTTGGAAATATACTTGAGAGCACTAAACAAACATGCTATTTACACTGAGAAAATTTAACTTTTACCCTCTGTGGATTAGCTTCTTATAAGAAGAAAACAAACCTATATACTCTAATTCCTTTTTGCCCCTCTATTTCTCATGTTTGTTCTGAAGGAAACAAAGATAAATTTTATTGAGAACATTGACTTCAACATTTTATATAAAAAGTCTTCAGAAGAATTAATGCAATTAAACACTTCCTGTCCTCACTGCAAAATCCAAACTGAGAAGCTAATTGGTAGCTAATTCAGAAGAGAAAAATATTTCATCTGGTTCTGTGTTGGGTGGGGGGCCAAGGGGACATTGAAGGCTTCTTCTCCTTGGGGTGGAAGCTGTTGCTTCGTAAAGCCCTTGGAGCAGCAGTGGGAAACTGAGCGAGCCATAAAGCTGGTCTTAACAAGCTCCTCTTTTAATACATGGTTGAGTTCTTTCCTATCTGACCTAAGACAAGAAAATGCAACCTGAGCAGGGGGTCTTTTGGCTGTGAGGTCATAGGTCAGCTGGGGGGTTTAGGCAACAAAAGCACAGGGATGAAAATTTACTCTTTGGCAAAGAGCAGTTGTAGACAGAAGTGAAGGGTGCTGATGGGAAAGAAGTTAGCATGTGCATAATGGCATCCTTCAAAACACACATACTGTGACTGGTGAGAAAATAGAAGCAGCATTATGATGCTGTGTAAGTCAGAAAATTCGGGGAAAACTGCAGCATTAAATCCTCTCAGGTGTTAATGTGTATTGGTATAAGTTACTTTATTTAAGGATATTAGCCCAACAGGAACTTAACTACAGTTTTAGCAATAACTGTGGAATGTTAGATATATCTGCATTGTGTAGATAACTCATCTAATACTTCTGCTTCACTTTGCAGAGTGTAAAATGAGCATGCCAGATGTTCACAGAAAAACTGGGGAAGAGGCTATGTGTTGGCAGCCTGGCCAGTACATTGGAGCTTCAGTGTTTACTAAAACTTGAGGTGGAATTAACTGAAAGTCGAGGCCTTTGCTGAATAGGGCAGGGCAGAGATATAAGACAAGGAAGCAGTGAGCAGGACTCCATTGGTGTGAAAGGGGAGCCTGCAACAGCAGAGGGAAGAACGCTCATCATCAAACATGCAGGGAAAAAAGTCTGGCATAATTCCTTGAAGTGCTGGCTCCAGGTGCTTCCATGCCAGCTGTGGAGAGTGAATTGAAAGTGACTGATGGGTTACCCCAATTAAAGAGTGAGAGACAGGATAAAACAAAAAAAATCTCAAAGCTATTTGTTGTCATAAATTAGGATACATTGACAAGAAAATAAACATTTCTGTTACTTAAGTAATTCTGACATTTGAAAACAATGACATAACTATTTTCTAAAATTACTGAGTTATATCCCTATTTATCTGTTACTGCTAATTCCATAAATCTTAAGTAATTGGTGGAAATACATAGCACAACTCTCTATTTTATTATCAGACTTGAAATGTAAAAGTATTGCAGCTAATGATAGATATAATGTTTGCTTTGCCTAAATTAAAACTTACCAGACAGTTACTAGGAAGGAAAAGTACTTTTTAAGATGTTTGGTTTTCAGCCCCCTCAGAATAAACCATAAAAAGGGAGAGAATGAAGTATAGCAACTTCAAACCCTAAGTTGTTAAAACCTTGTTTATTTCACTGACAGTTATGTTACTTGGTTACTGAACGGTGGCTGACAGTTTTTATCCCTGAAGTCAGGGAAGGTCTTCCTTAAAGCAACCTAAACCACTAGCAAAATAAAGAGGTGGGTTTATGGCCCCATTGCTCCTCCACACCTTTCTCTTCCTGTTCCCCACAGTGGCGATACTCTGGGAAAAGGTGTTTGCACCCTCCTCCAGCAGGAGCGCACACTTGGGACTCCGGCAGCAGCCAGAGGCCACTTGTGCAAGGTGTGTCCTCCAGGTCCTTTGGGAAGGGAAGCCATTGTGGGAGGCACCAGGCTGAAACCTGGAGATCCAAGGTTAACTGCCATCCCCATTCCAGAGCTGCATGTGATCAGGTGCCTTCGGTGCCTCTCACAGGTGCAAATGTCCTTCTTCAGCCATTGACAGATGCAACAGCTCAAAACTCAGGAACTTTTCTGAAGGTGACAGCACAGGCAATTACAGCTGCCATCCAAAACTTGTCATTTACCTCTTTACCCAAGCAGAGATTTTAGGGAGATATTTGCCCTTGCTGCATTTTGCAGGCTTCCAAACTCGTGTGTCACCGCCCACCCCAAGTCCTCAAGTGCTGCAAAGGAAAGGTCATCTCCTGGCACTGAGCCTGGCTTTTGGTAGGGTTTTTTTTATTTGGGTCTGGAGGAACTACGTTTGTTATTTCTGGTATAAGCAACCCATGTAACAATGAAGTACTGTGTGAATTTAGCTGTAATGAGCTCCCAAGCAAAATATTTTCTCCAGCTTAGTAGACTAATTCCCATACTTCTCTTGTTCCTATCCAGACATTTAGCTCAAGAGCTCAGTGGTTACCCATGAAAGTTGTTTGCTTGCCCATTTAACTCTTGAAACAAATATGTTGTTCTTGCCTTGGAAAACTGATCAGAGTTTTACAGTATACTCAGGTGCTCAAGATGATCCTTTGATTTTTTTTTTCTCTCATAAGTGAAGAACCAAGAACTAATTCCATATCAGAAGTGGAACTGAGTTTTAGTCAATGTGACTCAAGGCCTTGGAACAGGTAACTTTCTTACATTTAAAATGAAAATACTACATTAAGCACGTACAGCTGCTAAACCTTCAAAGGGTGGTGGAGGAGGAGGGTAATGAGAGGTAGAACCTTGGGTGACCGTTTGAGGAAAACACAGACTTTTGTTCATGGCTAACAGCATCTTGAGTAAGGGTAGGTCTATTTCTCACACACTCCTTTGTTTTTCTTTCTGCTTGAGTTCATAGTTTGCCTGAGAGCCATCCAGCAGGGGGTCTGCCTGTTCCTGCGGGAATAGGTCATGGCATCCTTATGTCTGCTAGTTTTCAAGATTAAGAGCAGTTTGTTCTGAGGCTATTTTAATCCTGCCAGCTTCTGTCATCTGTCATGAGTGAGAGTGCGTCAAAACCCTCAACTCTCCTGAACATTCCAGGGGCTCTCTGGCAGTACCTAAAATGTACTATGGGAGTGGACAATTACCACGGCAGGGATCTTTCTCTTAAGACTGGCCACAGCTCCAAAAATACCCAGATTGTATAGAGTGGTGATCTACTTAACAGGAACAAAGATTCCCCCTTTTCTTGCTCTGGAGAGAAGGAAGCATATGCTTTGTATATTTTTTGAACTCCTTGTTTATTTTGTCAAATGCTGTAACAAAGAGCAGCAGGTGTGCTCTCAGCCAATGTGAGTTTTCTCCCTAGACAACAGATCCTCATCTCTTCTATTGATGGCAAATGGCTTGTGATAACTCTGGTGCTCACAGTGTGCTTTTATCCATGACACGTCTTGGTCTTCAATCCTGCATATACATGCATGGCAGGTCTTTGGAGTTCACTTAGAAGTTTTACAGCTCTGGCTGATATTCATGCTTTCTGTCATCCAGGTCAAGAGTTCTTACCACTTTACCTTTGCAAGGTGCCCACAGTGAGAGATCTTTCTCCACCATGTCATCACTGTGACACTGCACAGGTGCTGTGGAAACGGGATGAGAGATGCAGCCCACCTGCCGTTGCTTTTTGTTATGTTACTTAAGCAATTAAAGGGAAGCTAATGTCCTTCCCTTCCAGGAAACGTTCAGGCTCTGGCTGAGATAGTGACAATATCTCTGAAGATGAAAAGCCAATAACAGGTTTATTACTGGGCTGATACATTTCCACAAATGGCTGTTGCAGGAGTCCTTCACAGAGCAAATACAGAGGAAAAAAAAAGAAAAAAAAAATTGTAACAGCCTGTTCCTCAAAATACAGGGGAAAGTACCCTATTCAGACCTCCCAAAGAAATCTGGAGCTACCAGTGATTGTTACATGCTGTGCTTATAATGCTTTCATCCAATATTTAAAGCCCTTGAGGGCCGTCCTGAGGCAGCACTGGGAGGCCACGACAGAACTTGTTTGACTCGGTTTCTTAGCTCTGACAGTATCCCAGTGTCATATTCTTCTATTACTGCCTACGGAGACTCCCAGATGGATAAAAAAAACCTCAGCCTTTTCTTCCTAAACCTCACAAGGTCCCCTTGAACCAGTACCATAGAGGGCTTCTTACACCCAATTACCAGCACAACAGCCCTCTCCTTCCCGAAAGCCAGGCAGCATTAATTTCTACTCAGAAATTTCTCTATCACCATTCATCCTTCAAATGGGGACACCATACCTCAGTCTGTACATCTCTGTCACCCAGACCTGCACTCTCCAAGTGACTTATCTCGAGGGCACCTGAGTGGGTCACAGTGGCCACCTACCAGATGGCCAGAAAGCCGCTCCCTCGTAGCGCTGCTGGGTTCCAGCAGAGCGAGGGATGCCCCCGCACACGGCTGTGTGGACACACGTGCAGCCACACTCCCCAGGCTTCAGGAATGCTCTGATATGCCACAAACCACAGCTCTGTGTGAAGTCACACACTCCTGGTACGGCACTAAACCGGAAAAAAATTCTGAGGGGGTTAGATAATGATATAGCAGCAGCACAGCCCTCTACTGACGGCCTCCTGTGGGATCCATGCTAATTGGAATACAGCCACCATACAAGGAGGAGCCCATGCACTCACTCCCTCCCTTCCCCCACCAGCCCTTCAGTTACTTTCAGCACTGTAATCTTCCCTGGTTTGTTCGGAACTGGAGAAGGATACTTGTACTTGGTAAATAATGGACCTTTCAAGGCAGTAAGTACCTACAAAAGCAAGATTATTCCTGAAAACTTTTCTTCATTGTCTGCACGAGAATCTGCTGAAAGAAACGGTCGGAGTCTCTCATTTCCCTTCTGCGGGTGTTTCCTTAAAGAAAAAAAAAAAAAAAGGCACTTGCCGGCTGCTAGGCTGTGGAGGCACATAAATATCCTGGGGCTGTGCCAACGCAGCAGCAGCAGCTGCAGCTCCTCCTCCTCCTCCTCCTCCATCGCCAAGCAGGGCTGGGTTCAGCGTGCAGCTCTGCGGACTGGAGCACAGTGATTGCTCCCACCTCCTTTCCCTTTGGAGGAAGCAGCTCCTATTGCAGCTACATATGGGAACCAGGCAGTCATCTCGAGCTTTGGCAGCTGGTGTGATGCTTGGTGGGCTCTGCTCCACACAGGAGATACTTCTCCTTGTAACAAAGGGGCAGGCAAGTTCAAAAGGGATGATTGATGGAATATCCTAGGTCTGGAATCCAAATACCCAGATTGTGACATTTAAATGTTGTGTTCACTGATACTTAAGTATTGAAGTAGTTCTTACTGAACTATCACAGCTGCTTCCTCCAAGATCCCTCAGACTAAACAGGACAAACACACAAGACATGTAATTTGCACAAGTAATTTACAATTAATGTCTTTTTTTGAGGTGCTTGTCTCACTATTTAACAATAGATTAGATTTTATTATTGTTGTTGTTGTTGTTTTATAGGGCAGCTGCTTGCCTAATGGAGTGTCCACTAGAGGCTGGGAAGCAGTTAGCTGAATCACAGCCCTGCTGAAGGGGATGGGACTTTGAGTAGCTGACAGGTTGAATGTGGGCCGGGAGAGTGTTCTCTGCAGATAAGTCAGCCTGCAGTCTGGGCTCCATCAGGAAATATGTGGCCAGTGAATGCAGGGATGCACTTATCCACCAGTACTGACATTGCTGAGCAGTGCATCTAATATTGTTGCCCAGCTTTGGGCTTTTGCTCAACAAGGATGTCAAAAAACGGTAGAGACTCCAGTGATGGGCTCCTAACATGTCCATGGTGCTCAAGGCCTGCCCTTTGGAAAGACAGTGGAAGGAGTTGGATTTAGTCTGTGGGGTGAACTAATAAGAGCCAAGTATTATCTGCAGGGCAGTTAAAAAGATGGAACCAAACATCTCCTTATGGCTCCAGGAAATGTGGCATGGGCAATGCCCACGAACTCCAGCTTGGGGGCTCCAGGCCAGGCAGGAGGACAGGCCTGGTTTACTCTGAGGGCAGTGCACTGGGAAGCCCAGAGAGGCCTTGTAATTTCCACCCTTTGCAGGTTTTCAAGCATCATCTAGACAAATCCCCAGCTGACCTGAGCACAGGTGCCAGTCCTGCCAAAAGTGGGAGGATGGACTCCATGTCCAGAAGAAAATCTCTATAATTCTGCAGCCAGCCTAGAGAGAGACAGAGAATCTGCAAAACCCAAGGCAGGGAAAGCCCAGTGCCATGCAGAGGACAACCTTTTTGAAGGGCATCCCTTTTTGCCTTCAGGAATTGTTCTCTCCAATGCAGTGCTCCCAGGCTGGGTGGGAGGCCTCACAGCATTGCAGGTGCTCTGGCAGCAACAGGGAGCACACAGCAGAGAAGACAAAGCGTGCAGCGTGTGGAGGTGCCAGAATTTGGGTACACAGCTCTGCTGCTCACAACCTGCACCTGATCCTGCATGTGGACTCACCTCTGGTAGCTCAACTTTTCTGAGTCTTGTTTCTCAGCAAACCCCAGATGTGAGCAAACCCCAAGTGTCACTTATTTCAGAAAAAGATATTACAAGTAAATACCTCCTTCGAGACTTACTAATTTCTTTCCCCCATCTCTCACTACTTTCTTACTGCAAAGACAAAAGTCCTTTTATAATATAAAGCTTATCTTACCTGCTTGCTCAAACAGCCCCACAAAGCTGAAAGTTCAGCAGAGCCCAAATATAGCTCTAGCTTGCATATGAGTAGGTTATATGGAAGCTGAAAAGAGAGAATCAGACCTTTCCTGCATGTCCCACCTTGTAAACAATCACTGATATTTTAGGTGTGTATTTATATCCAGGGAGATCTCCAGTACCATTCTGGGCCCATTCTGGGCCTTTTAATTTTGCAACTCTCTTGGGCATCAGCACCATTTTAGAACTCTGCATGTCTAAGGCAAACAAATATTTGTTAATACCTGGAGCAAAACCTCCAGAGCACAGAGTGGCAGAAGAGTTATTGTAGGCTAATGTGACATAAGTGAAGGCCACACTCAGACTAGAGGACATGTACTTGCATTTATATGTCATAGGAATTATCAGAGGTATCCTAGTAAGCAGCCATCTGATCCTAGCTAAGGGAGAGTTAACACTGGGAGAATAAGTACCCTTCAGTCCTTTTGTGCTAACCAGGTAGCAGATCCCCCCATCATTTGTGGAAATTGAATCTGTCCTGGGCTACCAAGTTGTAAAAAATTTTTGAGCATGAAAAAGTTTGAGGGAAAAACTGAGTTGTCTTACCCATAGTTTTGATTTTAGTAACTTCTAGGACCAGAAGTACTCTGCAGATCAAAGCTTGTCTACTAAACCAGAAGAGATAACAAAAACTTGCTCTAAAGTAACACTTGCATATCAAGCCACCCACAAGTAATTGTATTTCTAGGTTTTTTACACTTGCCTTTGCTTTTTGGTATTGATGTTGACAACTTGTTAAGCATTGAGCATCTTTTTTAAACTACAGCTAAGTTTACATAGCAACCAATTCGTTGCTGAATCCTGCTGCCACTCCCAGTACTGGCAGAAAGACAAACTAAGGCAAGAGTTACATCCAGAGTAATTGCTGGCCAAGTCCTGATTTCAGTCAGCTCCCTGTAAGGGCTGGCTCTGGAGATGCCTTCTGTGCTGGAGGAGATGGCTGGTGCCTAGCAAAGCAGAGAAGCTCCACAAAACTAACCCCTACTCTGCCACTATTTAAAGAGAAGGCCTCCTTCCCCTCTCTACCTGCATGGGGGCTTTGCCTGGCATGAGGATGTGCGTGAGAGGCGCTGCTCCAACTTCACCACAGCCAGGCTGTTACACACCCGAGTTACAAAGCTGCTCTCCTGAGTTTCCACTTGCCCCTCAGCAGCTTTTTCTGATGCCCTGAAGCTTTCCCCATCCTCCACAGTGCTTTGGGCCAAGTAGTCTCCAGCTGTACTTACTCCTCCCTTGCTAGTTCACAAATACAGCATGTGCACGCTTCTTTGCTTGGGAAAGCCCAGCCCCTGGCAGCTAACATCTGCAGAAGTGTCAAAGTATTTCACGTCTCTGCAACTCAGTTTGATTTCTTGTGGCTTTGCCTGAGGTTGCCCTTAGAAAGCACTGGCCTACTTTTTCAAAAGGTCATGGACAAGGAAACTTCCTAATCTTAAAATATGACTTCACCTATTTATATTAAAAGCATTGCTTGGAGTGTTGAAAGAAGAGAAAAAATATTAGTGGCTTACACTATGAGTAAGAATTTTTCTTTCAATGCAAGTGGCTTGGACTGCACAGAATGTTGCCAGAAGACTGATTTTAATTCATTCCACTATCAGAAAAAGTAGGCACAACCTCTAAAAATGTCTTCGCTGCTGAGCTGTCCTGCAGTAGGCACTGAAAGGAGCCCGGGTACACGTGCCACTTACATTGAACTCCTACACACAGGTGGCAGCACTGCCGAGACTCCCGGTGCAGCAGAGCAAGCAGCCCAGCACACTGGAAAGGCCAGCTCCCGACACAGAGCCGGGTGTGGGGACAGGGATCTCATAAGCCACCCCAGAACCAAAACCTGCCCCTGATGTCCCACAGCTGAGTCTGTTTACAAAGTCCTTTCACACAGGACACCGCCCTCGCCAAGGCCGTGGCGTGTCGGGGAAGCACCTCCATGTACACAGCGTGTATCCTAGCGACTGTTACTAGCAAAGGCAGAAATACAGCCGGAGTTTGGTTGTTAACCGGTGCTTCCTCCCGGGACACGCAGCACAGCCCTGCCTTGAGCCTGCAGCTCAGCGGGCACGGCCCCCTCGGGCAAGGCGGGGCGGCCGGAGCCTGCGGAAGGATGGACGAGATGGCAGCAGCTGCATCAGACAGGGCTGCAAAGAGAGCCCCAGCAGCAGCACCCAACAGCTGCACAGGCCCCATGTGCCATGGTCCTATTGACACAGAGCTAAGCCCGAAGCTATCCAGGTTTGTACTGTTAGAAAAAAAAACCCATCTCAGTTAGAAAAAGCCAAACTCAGTTTGCACTCCAAGAGGAAAAACACCCCAAAACATGAGCCCAAACCCCAGTGTTGTATGCCACTTATCTGTGCCACTGCCACCAGCAGCACGGCTGGTCTAATCCAGGTACTTTCCTGCATGTTAACAAATCCTTATAAGCTGCAAGCAATCACTGAACGTAACAGATGGCTCAGCCCTCTCGTTTTGGCAATGTACAGCTGTGCCCTCCTCACCTTTCTATAGCCACCAGCTAAGTTTCATATTCTCCTTTTAAAATGCAAACTGTGGGTTTTTCAGTATTAGTGACTCTTTAGTCAACTGCTTCTCTATAAAAGCCATTCTCACATGGCAAAATAAATCCCTTCTCTAGGAATATTCAGAGCTACTTTGAGAGTGAGTGTGTGGGCGGACCCAGGCCGAGTACACGGCTCCATGCAAGCGCTGCTCTCCACTCAACCGTGACAAATCACGAGCGGAATGTACGTGGACTTTTCCACCCCCTCTGTGAGCTACACGTGTCCCAGGTAGAGCATGTGCTGAACCTTTTTTGACTTCTGTTACTCAGATAGTGCTGAACTTACCAAAACAGCTATTGCTGGAGAGGAGTATTTTTAATAGAAACAGGATACTCCTTTTTGAGTGTGAGAGTTGAAGCACCTCACGTGTGGCTGTTTTTTTTTTTTTTTTTTAAACACCATACAGCAAAGAAACTGAAAACAAAACATCCCAGACTTTTGAATTGAAATACAGGCTTTACAACCACATAGTAAGTGTAGGCTCTTATATTTTAGTTTAAGACTATATAATTTTATAGAGTACCAAAATAAGCAAAGGATCAGCACTCCATACAAAGTGTTAGTTCTTGTGAGGAGGGTAGAAGGGAAATGGACTTTAATTACACTAAACTTTTTTTTTTGCAAGTCTAAAGAAAACTCCATTTCAGCAAAACATATTTGGGTTTCAATTCCCCAACTTTCATTAAATAGTGTTTAAGACAATTTACATTTTTCTCATTCAAAGTAAAGGGATGATTTAAAGCACTATTAACAAGGAGGTGGTGCTGTTAATGTTTAATGTCAATATGCAATGGCATCTGCTATAAAGGCTAGAAGAGCAACACAAGTTTATCTTTACTTCTGAAAACTACTAGAAATTGACTAACACTGGAGAAAGGTTTCAAGCACAGCACATGACTCTAGCTCTACGCTGCTGCCAGGAAGCCTCTGCTAGTCCATACACTGCCACGGGGAGTGCCAGCACAGCCCAGGGCCCTGATGGCGGCCACGTGTTCTCACGTGTGTACCCCGTGTCCCTCTTACAATGGGTACATCTTCTCCCTGTCTTATGGCATTAGAACATTAATTAGCAGCTAACATTGCCACTACAATTTTACAGAAGCATAAAGCTGAACAAAATAGCATTTAAAACAAACTGAAGTTCTGGTAAACTCCATGACAATCCTTCCTCTTGTCCTACTCCCTGTCCTTCTCCAGCTCCTTCCCTAATGTCTATTTTACAATAAAGAGGTTAAGTGGATTTACATGATGCAAGCACCAACTCAAAGACTTTTTGCCCTATACATATAACCATGTTAAACTGTGAATTATACATGTGATAGATCTCTAACAGAGCAACCACCAGTTTTCTAAAGAAACACATTTCAGCATGTACAGTAATGAGTTTAAAACTGTCCAACATCGTTGCTTTCATACATTCTCTTCCTCTTTATAGCATTAACGGGATTTTAGACCTTGATGGCAACAATCCCAAACAAGAGTAAAATTAAATTTTATTGCAAACAAACGTCTAGAGTTAAACTTCTCCACCCACTTTCTTTAAAGAGAAAAGGAATCAGCAGGTTAAGGAGATACACCCATTTGAGAATTGACATGATTAAAAATTAAGATATAAAATGGGTGACTCACAGTTTCATTAGCTTACAAAATGGTGGAGGTAACTACTACAAGCACACTAGGTATACAGTATTTTGTGGGGAAAGAGTTATACAGACACACAGCTAACTTCATATAGATCCCATTAGACAACTGGATTTACAACAAGTTTTGTTTAATAAGAAATGGGCAAAGCCAGCTTCTTTCCAGAATCAAAATGCAGAACAAATGGAAAAAAAAATATGGTGTTGTACCTTCACAAGTTTGAGCCTCCACAAATAAAGCAACCGAGTTTTACAACTTTAAGAGCTTCTACATACACTCCACCATCACTATTTAGCTCCAGGTTTCCTCTTTGCCCCCAACATCTTTATGAGTTCCAAATGTTACAAAAAAAGTCCTAGTTATTGCCAGAAACTTTCGCCTCCCCCTCCTCCCCTCCCCACCCAAGAGCTTCATAGAGAGGATGGAGTGTAATAGAGAGCTTTACATAATCTCATGGTATTTGAGGGCTACTAAGATGCCTCCATACGAATCTGGTTGCTAACATTTCTATCATATTGTGACATGACTCACGACTGTTTCTTAGAAATTGGGGGATGGGGAAAAAGGAGAAAATTCTTTAATAAAAAGACACCAGGTACAAAGCAACGTTTTACTTTTGTTGTGGTAAAAAAAAAGTCACATTTTACAGATAAAATGTAGAACCCTGAAATACTGACACATTCTCTTTTCGTGCACAATGCTGAGGTTCTCTTACGAATCACTTTAAAACTGCAATTAAAAATGTACAAAAAAAGAAAAGAAAAAATCAACCCACAAAGCTTCTAAAAAAGGAACCCGCAGGCACTTCCTCTTGTGGAATGTTTAAAAAGTTAGCCTACTAAAGAAAACAGTCGACTTCTTGTGAAGGTTTTGGAGAAATATGTATCAGTTCATTTATTTGGGTATTCAATAATATCCTTGGTGATAATGCTGACTCCATGGCTTCTGACCCCAGAATTGCTGCAACAGATTAATAAATAGTTAGTTTTAACCTGCAATCACATAATGGTTAAGTTTCTTACTTGGGAGAAAAACAAAAAAAAGAGAAAAGAAAAAAGAAAAAAAAAAAGAAAAGCATTTAGCAAACATCTAGTTCCCCTGGAACTTGAGAAGATTAAAGTCCTCTCTAATAGCAGCAAGTTCCTGAACAACTGAAGGCAGTTAAAAGTTCACTTCACAGCAGTAATGTGAAGCCAAATACTACATACCATTAAGAACGTTAAGCCACAGATGGTATTTGATATCTCAAGACCATCAAGGCAGATGAAGTTTTGCACAGGAAGCTATTTATAGTGATATTACCTAGCATTAGAAGATTTTGCTATCCACTTTTGACTATGCATTTCTTTATTTTAGTCAGCATTTTGCAACATTCAAGTTAGCAATCAGTAAAAAGGTAAAGTGGGACTACTTACACCCTGCTGCCACTGGTTGTAGCCCTGAGATTGGTTTTTGTAGCCACGATTATTTCCCCTTCCTCTGAAGTTCTGCAAGAGGACATCAATTTTCAACTACTTCATCTAGACACGTTTTTAAGCAGTGTCCTAATACCAATCTTTATTACCACCAAAACATCACACACCATGTAGAAGTATCAGCCTCAGGTTAAAAGAAAAACACACCACCAAAAAATCTCTCCCTGAGAAAACATTAGAATACCAAAAGCCTCCTTTCTCCCCTCTAAGCAACTGCTTTTAAAGCATAGGGCAAGAACCTCAGAATTAATAAACCAGCTCAAGCTGTTGTTGCCTGGTCTGGAAAGCTGGCTAATCCAGTTTTGACTCACCCTATTTCCAGCTACTAAATGCACCAGTACAACTAAAAATACAAGAGCTTGTCTATTTTTAGTTAGGAAAGGCTGTAGTTGCTACAAGGATATGTTATCTGATCAGACAAAAGGATATGGGTCACACAACTGAAAATAGAAGAGCTAGCCCACAAAACTTCAACAGAAGTTATAGTACAATAAAGGGACATTGATACAAGTAGATAAAATTTTGCTTTTCCCCTGTTTGTCAGTATTAGGCAAACCTGAGCCATGTTTACTGGCTTGGGCTCCATCTGCTGACTCTTTAGTAATCCCAATTTGTTTTTCCAATACTTCCACCGATATTCCATCAGGTAAGATCTAGGCTAGTGTGTCTTTACTAGTTGTGTTTGATACCAGACACCAAAACAAAGACTGCGCAGAACTATTTTCAGGAAGTTCCCTACATGTTTGATAAAGATACACTTTGACCATCAGGCTAAACAAGTTACTATTATTGGGGAAGGGGAAGAAACACACAAAAAACTGAAGCCGAGCCTTCACATACATGCACTAAAAATCCTTATTTTTAACAGGACAGAGGTACAGCCCTAACATGAACCCCCTGTATCAGCAGCTGTTCTACAACGTTCAGAGCCCTGGGCACATGCACTAAACTAGAAAGGCCTTGCAGCACGGCATCAGTGTAGCACCACAACAAAGTTTGTGACTCCTCACAGGCACCAGAGCTGTCAACAACATCCAAAGTACTGTAGTTCAACTAGTTAGCCTCCCCTCATAGCATCACCTGGTTGTAGTTTCCCCTGTTGGGCATTCCACCTCTGTTATAGTTTCCTCTGTTTGAGTAACCACCTCTGCTTGGAAAGACAGGGCCGCGAGGATAGGGGTAGCCAATTGCTCCGCTGCTGCCACCGCCACCACCGCCACCTCCACCACCTCGCTGAGGCATGTTGCCTCCCCTCCTGTTGTATCCACCACGACTGCCAGGGACTGCAAGGGAGAGAGTTAATTTAATCAAGTAATTGTTTGGTCTTACATATTTCCTACACAAAGATGAACAGTGCAATCCAAGGTCTGACAAACCTCTCACTCAAGCCGGTCAATGAACTATGCACTGAAACATTAAACTTACTGAAATTGAGATCAAGGTTCCCACTACATAGTAATTGCAATGCAAGTACTACAACCTTTTTACCCAGCAGCAGCAACCTCCAGAAGTCACAGAACTATTTCTAGGCTTACCTCCTCCTCTGTAGTTGCCCCGCATGTTGAATCCTCCACGTCCTCTCTGACCCCTATTAAATTGATTTTTATTGCTCTTCTTGTTCTTCTTTGAGCCAGTGTTCTGTTTCTTTTCTGGTGGAAGAGCTTTCTTACTTTCTTCCTTATACTGTTCCAGAAGTTTCTGAGCTTCTTCTTTTTGCAACTCTACATAGATTATTTCATCAAAACATTCTGCTACCTCTGGCAGTGTGAAGTTCCCTATAATTGCAAAAACACTGAGTATTTAGCATCTACATTCAGCTATAATCAAAGCCGCAATTTAACCACCTTTCCCCCATTCTTCCTCCCACCCTCTGCATCCCCTCAGCATAGGGACAAAATTACATATTCTGAGCATTTAGGAAATATAGCAGTGACAAAGGAAATAAACAGGTCTTCATGGAGTTGCCAGTACTGTTCCAAACCTCGAAAACATTCTGCCTATCTTTTTTTTCTTTTATAAGCCTCCACTCAGATTACCAGTTTCTGCCAAATATGTCACGTATATTGGGCACTTTATGCCAAGACAGCTTTGTGCATCTGCATGAAGCGTATCACCGTAACTGAGTAGTGTTAAGGACTGCAGCAGAGGGAACACAATATAGTGTTATCCTACCAAGTTACAATAGTCTTCCAGTTTTGTGTAAGTACAACTGTTTAAGATAAAGTGGTTTTTAGACTTCACGTTTACTTAATCCTTTAAACAGATACTCAGCATCCTAAAACACAGTATAGGATTATGTTCCATGCCTTTCATTTTGAGAACTGCATGCTCTGGAAGATCTTTTCCCTCCACCTCTGCCTTCTTTTGTGTTCTTTGCTTGTAGTCTTCATCTTTTGGGCAAACAACAACTGCTTTGCGCTGGAAGCCTGCAAACAGGCACATTTTTCTCCTCTGCGCAGCTGCAGACACATTTGTCTGAAAAAAATGCAGTAACTTACTACACGTAGCTGTCATTGTAAGAGTTAAGGAAGTCAACTTATGGTGTATAGACTTCACTTCTACAAGAGCTTGCAATGAAGTTTACAAATAACTGGACATAAAGATGCTGCATAATGCAAAGTTACGAGCTCGTATCAATGTGTTAAAACACTATTCCTCCCACATCCCAAAAACCTAGAGAAGTTCAGACAAGCATTTGTAGTAATATCTCAACTTTGTGTCCCCTGAATGAGTAGTAAGTCAGTAACTGAAACAACTGCTATTATAATATAACTTTAATCCCAATTAATTACTACAATACAGCCTATAACAAATTTCCTTAATCGTTTTTTACTGAAGCTTCTACCTGATCCAAAATGAAATTCCGCTTCTTACGAGCTGCAATCTCAATGAACTTTCCAAGACATTGTGGAGCTCTCTGCAACAGTGTGTTAAGCTTTCCAGTGTCTGCCATCTGACGTTTAAATCCTGCAACCTATGGAGAAATTTCCCAGCATTAGTCAGTGTAATCCTGATACATGTGGCTGATGTTCTTCTTTGCTAAATGATTTCCACCACACTTCAAGGGCTGTTCAATTTAAGGCCACAACTGCTGCAAACTTGTAACTGAAATTCTCAACCCTTCATAGAATGTAAGAGATTTAGAAACAAGACTCCACAAGAATTGGTACCATTCAGTTCAAGGTATACCCATCACAATAGTAATTCCAGCTCTGAGAAGAGTGATGTATAGAGAAATAGAAATACATTAAATAGTCAACAACAGCTGACTATTTCTTACCTATTACCACAAAAAGCTTCTCAATCCTGCCCTGTGTGAATGAGCAGCTCAGCTAGGTAATAAAATCTTTACACAGAGCCATTAGGTTGGAAAAGACCTTTGAGATCAACTGAGTCCAACTTATCACCTAACACCACCTTGTCAACCAGACCACGGCACTAAGTGCCACAGCCAGTCTTCTCTTCAACAAGAATGGTCACTAGCTAACAAGTAGTCAGCTTCTTTGATACAAAAGAACCCCACGGCAGCCAAAGACTACAGATTTACAGCAAATCTTTAATATATCAAGAAATAAAATGTCTTATCACTTACCATCATTTTGTCCATAATAGTATTTGTCCCAAGAATGTTGTATTTTCCAGGATTTGCTGCTGCATGTTTAGTAACCCATGTAGTCTTGCCAGCTCCCGGCAAGCCAATCATCATCACCACCTATGACAAAAGGTTCTGTATTTGAGATACTAGTTCAAAGATTTTTTTTAATACACAACTTAGCCCAGCAAGCCTAATGGATGCTGAGGGGGGATGTGGGTGTTTTGGGGGTGGGGAAGGTAGTGGTAGTGAATAGGTCACAAGACACTAAGTATGTATTAAAGCTCCCACAAAAATGCCAGGAGTGAGGTGGAAGGTGGAGGTCTCCTTAACTCTAACCACTTCCATCCATCTGCTTTAATAACTTTTGAGATCATCAGAAGAAACTTACTTCACAATCCTTCTTTTGCTCAGGTCCCTTTGGTCCTCGGACCCTATCCTCCAAGGGGACCTTCTGGATGAAGGTATACTCTTCAGGTACAGGGAAGTAAGGTTCCTCCTTCTGACCAAAGTTAAACTCAACCGCACAGTTATGGCAGAGAACATGTGGAAAGAGTGGTCGCCCATCAAGAACTTCCTTGCTTATTTTGAATGCAACACCAAGCTCTTGTCCATTCTTGGAATATGAGAGTTCCACTTCATCACCATCAAAATTCTGTTTTCCAGACAAAGCATTATTTTGGATAAAATTAACTCACTTTATACAGTTAATTAGTCACTTCATTCTACTGGCTATGTTCACTCAACTTCTGTAACACTGTTATTTCATAAAGGAACTAAAACAAATCTTTTTTTCTAATGAGTCATTGTCAATGATCATTTTGTTCAAGATCTGATTTTTTGTTAAAAGGCTTTTAAAGACATTTGTCCATGAATATGAAATTATGTTGCCAGCAGTCACTGCCAGTAGTAACTGCTGCTTCTACTGCCTGCCTATTTTAAACAACTTGTCTTCCTCCCATGATTTTATGTATTTGCTTTACTGCTTCTAACATCAAAGCAGCCTAAAAATTCAAGGATGTTTTCCCTCAAAAGAAAATATAAGTGAAAACTTACAGCAAAACATCCAATCACATCATTTTCATCAAACTTCTCACCAAAGTCTTCAGTCTCACAATTGCATGTCTTTATTCCTTTTAGAGAATAACCATAAGAAAATTCTTCTTCACCTGAAGGAACAATTTAAACAAATTACAAGGAGGCTTTCCCATCTAACCTTTCAGACATAAATCACCTTACAGCTACTTAAATAAGCTGCTGTTCAGAGTGTTTTTATTAATGCCAAAACAAGCTATGGTGCCCCCCAACAGCTATACAAGCTCATTCTTCTATTCAATACTTTCACTTGAGATAGAACAGCAGTGTTTCCTCATCCCTGTTTAAAAGCTTTATGCTGCTGGTTCCAGATTCATGCTGACAATAAAAGCTGAACTGTCAGATAAAGACATGAACAAGTATTTTTAAACTGTGAAGACCTGATTATGCAGTGGTATATCCGCTGTAACGTAGTCAGAAAGGCTTTCTGAAGTTAGTCTCCAGGAGCACTTACCCCTCCCATTTTAAAGGGAGTTTAGCAGACAGTCAGCCTATGCAACAGCTGAGGATGAAGCTGCAAGGAACAAGCTAACAGCAAGTGTCAAACACGAGGACTCAGGTGTAACTTAAGTAGAAAGCTGTTGCTGATGTCAGAACATACCAAGTCACCAATATTTCCCCCAAATATGCATTTCATAATATGCAGCAAGTTATACATATTATTATTATTAGTCATATATATAATGAAGTTCTACGTCTTTCTTTCCAGCTCTTTTCAGAAATTAGGATTTTCCCACCAAGTAAAAAAAAAGAATGTAGTTACCATGGGTTAAATTTTATACCATGAACCACCCTTTAAAAGTGGAGGGAAGGGCAACTCCCCTTTTTCTACTTTTGACACTACATGAAAAAGACAAGTCCTTTATCTTGTCAGGTGCTTAACAACATTCTCTGTAACCCATACATGATCATTGGAAGAGTTAATTCTTAAATTGTGGCCCTAACCCTTACAGGTCTTAATACATTATGACTTTCTTTGGTCCTAGTGATGAACTTTCTCACACCATGTACAGAGAATGACTCAAATTAAGACCCCTTTTCACAATACACAGAGACTACAACCAGTAAGCTTTTTCCCCCTGCTTCAGAAAAAAAAATTAGAACTTCAGCCATACCAATACAAAAGCAATTAAACATTCAAGTCTTACCGAGCAACATTCCACTTGTGTTCAGTGACCAGCCAACTCGCACTTCATGTATGTCAATGTCTTTTGTATACAGGTGTTTAACAGGAATCTTTTCTGTAACCTATTTTTAAATTATTCAGTAAAATAAGCAATATTTATTATACACTAACAAGATGGAAGAACAAAAGGTAGCATTTTGAACCTTCACACTTCGGTTAAATCTTTGCTAAGTCTAAGTGATCACCTTCAGCAAAAATAAAACATGTTCAAGAATATGAAACCACAACTAGTGACTAAACAGTTTTATCTCCTGACTTAGCAATGAAGATTGAAGATATCATAAATCTTCACTTTGTCATAGCAGTCCCTGTCAGTGGTTAAAAGCCTTAAGTCCTTCTAACATTGTATTAAAATCACAAACAATATATATATTTATTTTTAAAAACCCAGTTGCCATGAAGTTGGGATTAACAGTAAATTACTTAGCTAGGATAATGTGCAATGTATTAAAAAACCCACTTCTTAGAGACTAGGGAAAGTATTACACTATCCCTTTTCACTGTGAGCAGACTTCCTGGGCAAGCTGCCAGCTTCCAAACATAACCAGATTAAAAAAAAAAAAAAAGGCAACAAAAACACCCCAGAAACCCCCAAAAACCACCTAAATACACTGGAATCTACATGCAACCAGCTGTTTTTTAACTGTCTTTAGAAACTTTACTGAAATGAAGTGAAAAACCCATCAGTATCTTATCAACCTCTGCAACTATTCCAGTCAGGTGACTGAGCTGAAACTCATTTGAAAGCAACAGGACAATAAATAGTGACATAAATATCACTTCACTGGCATTCCAAAGTTACAGGTATCAACAGACACAGAAATCATCACTCCATGCAACAGCTTGGGTAATGGGATCACTACCCAATTCTCATGGTAACAGTTACATTTGAAAGCACTAGAGGAAGAGAACAGATTAATATACACAGGTCCATCATATGCAAAGAAGCCTTTAACACTGTTAAGTAAAAAAGGAATAAGAAAAATAAATTCAAGCTTTGTGATCTTGTTCCTCTTCCATCAACAAGCTGGAGAAATCAGTTTATTAGAAGGCTGATTGCTCTTTGCTATTCTTACCCTTCAGGACAACTCATGCTCTCAAAATTCAACTATCTGCTAAATACTCACATTCAATGCATGTCAGAGTTAATGATGCTGGAAGGGACCTCTAGAGGTCATCCAGCCCAAATCCCTGCCTAGAGCAAATCAAACTCAAAGACTAAGCAGAACCAGAAAGGACTATTGGGATAATTTATATTCCTTTAAAAAAAAAAGTCAAGTTTTCTGTAATCTTCAGAAAGTACAAGCAAACTTCTGATTAGAGAGTATAAAAATACTTTCAGTGTTGATGCATGAGATGCCAAATAGAATAGAATTTGTGGTTAAAAAATGAGACCAAAAGTCTCACATTCAGAACAAATGCAGTGTTTTGTGGGGTTTTGGTGTTGTTTTTTTTTTTTTTTTTTAAATTTGTTTTTGTTAAAGAGTCCTGTTCACATCAATTAGTTTCAACCAAGTCCAAGAAATGTTACAAGTATAAATATTATATTTAAACATGCAAAAGTCTCCCATAAACATTAACTTACCTTCATCTCAAAGCAGACTTTGCCTTTAGAAACTCCATAGGAGGCTCTTCCTCCAGCCCAAAGGAAAGCAAAGCTTTCCATGGTCAGAGAGGAAGCACTAAACCGGTCTCTTGAGATTTTAAAATGCAGGTCACAGTTATCTGTTAACATAAAAATCATTCTCTTTACTCTGATTACAAAATAAAGTACAGGTGTCCAATTTTATGCATTAAACATGATGCCAGTTTTCAAAGGTGATTTTAAAGACAAACTGCCAGAAAGTACCCAGGATCTTTCAGAGAAGCAACACCTCTAAATGGAACTGCAGACTGAAGCTCAGCCAAAAATCTTAGGAAAAGCTAGCTAAGAAAAAATTTTCAAGGTGTCATCTTTACTTATGTCACCCAAATTCCCTCTATCTTTTTCATCTGCTTAAAAACCCCTAACTTCCAGCTTATGTTTGAACCCTCTGTCAGTCACCTCTTTCCACCAATACCGAGCCATCTGCATTGTGCTCTCCAGTACCCTCTAGAGACCTGATTCTGAAGCAGTCTCACTGCTCAAGCCCAAACCTGAGGACTGCTAAGAAGCAAATGTGAACGCAAATATTTTTTTTAAATACTGAATGTAGTCTTTGGTTAATACAGTCAATTAGCAAGTCAAACTAGATTATGTCTATTAAAATAAAGGCAGTTAAATCAGGTGCAGATATGCTAAGCACAGAGAGTGTGCTAAGAGAACTTACTTCAGCCCAGAAACACGACCCACACACTGAATTCACCTATCACTCTAAGAACCTAAGCAGAACCTTGGTTTTACAAGCATCCTCGGAGCTGCACACCACGAAATTGCAAATGAATCTCCCAGTAGGTTTCAGAAAAACAATGCCAAATGGTAACAAGGGGTGCAGCTTTCAACACTTCAATTCCTCAGAGCAAGGAATCCACAGAAGCAGCTCCAAACCTATCTGATGGTTACAAGAAAGGAGCAAAATGAGCAGTGAGGAATCCTGCTCTGGTATAAAACCTGCATGATGCCATAATACACTAAAATGCAGTCTCCCCTGTACTACTGGCAACTCTCATGCACAAGATTTTGTTTGCATACAGCCATTCCCAATTCCAAAAACACTATCAGTGATCCAAGTGTCTTCTCATTAGTAGTGCTAACTTTTGTTTGTTGAAAAGCAAATAAAATCATACAGAAGAAACCCACCTTTGCAGGTTACCTTTAGAGCAGGAGATGAGAACAGAATTTGAAGTTACATCTTCTTTGTAGGACACAGGTAATAAAAAGCACTTAAGAGTGGCTAAACCTCTTACAAGTCTGGATCACTATCCAGAAGGGAGAGTGCCAATTCATTACACAATTCAGCCTTACAGCTGTGTTTTAATCTTATCTCTTAAAGACTCTGTCAACACTTTAAATCGGAATTTGTCCAGTAAGAGGGTTTTCTACTAGAAAATACTACTATTACAAGAAACAGTAATAATGAAAAAAGTAGCTATTTACTCAGCTATTGGAAAAATCCAAAGCTCCCAGAAGTGGCTACTCACCAGGTTAGCAGCTAGAAATTTGAGACTTAGTTAGCAGAATGTCAGGGATGGCATACCCAGCAATTTACGTGCCTGTAAACTAATACCTCCTTCCATTTCAAACCATTTCTTGTGGAATAAAACCACCTGAAACTTCTAACAAATATGCCAAACAATGCCAAAAGTTAAGTTTTCCTTCCATGGCACTGTAAGAATCCAACAAGTTCAAGCATTACTTCAAGTTTTCTAATACCGCACTGAATCCTTATACTTACCCTGAAGAACACAAATGTCAACTCTGCGGCGATGGTATGTTACAGTAATAACAATGTTTATAATCTGCCTCCAAAATAACCCCGTTTGAGGGTACTTCTCAATTTCTGCTGACCAAGTCTCTTTACCTTCCCACTTGCACAAACCACTACCCAAAGCCCACACACTCACAGGTTACATGAATGGGTCATTTTGGAGGAGGCATTATCAGTTTTTTGTTAAATTTGTAAGATAGAAAGAACACTCCCCTGGTTGGAACCTAAATAGGGGAACTTATGCAGGAAGCTCACTTCTTAAAGTGTATTTTGAAAGCACTTATGCTATTGACTCTGAGCTTTTTGGGCAGTAGTGCTGGACAGCTGTTTCACCAAGCTGTTTCCAGGGTGTTCTAGTGCACTCTACACTTACCCACTTACTCAGCTTCCATACCAGATTAGTGTTTTGGTTAAGACTTCTTCACAGAACTGTCTATCACTACAGAATTCATAGGAAAACCAAGCTTATTACTGCTAATGCACTCATATCCTTCTGTTCTTTTGCCTGCTAAAAATGGGTGGAAATACAGTATTTTTCTAGTTTTTGTAAAGTTACCTGGTAATGAAAATCAACAAGTGTTATCCTCCCCGTCTCAGAAAGCGTGGCATTAAGATTAGAGGCCTTAACACCACATCTTTCCAGAGCAAAGGAAAGCGTGTTTACTCACAAGTATCAAGACAAACCACTGTGTCGTCAAAATGTTCATCTTCTTCTTCAACAGGTGGTTGAGGGGACTTGGCCCTGAAAAAACAAAACCAAACACAACATAATAAAACTACATGTTTTCTCACAAAGTTAAAATAACATTTCTGTACTCTGTTCCTCCTCATCACAAAGTGCTGCCCAGCACCAATTCTGTTTACCTGCTATACTTGTTTTCCTCAATGTATTCAAAGTATCCACGGCCATGGTCTTCACGCGGTCTCTTCACTCCCCTCTTCTTCTCGCCAGGCTTTTGCTCTGATTTACCATCTGCTGCAACAAAAGCAATGATTATTTTAAGTTTTACTTTAATTGGGAATAAAATCTATATCATGGTTTCAACTTTGCAAACTGCAGCAAGCTACAGCATGAGATAAGCAGCAAAATCTTAAAAAGGAATTTTACTATGTTACTAAGGCAAAGCCTTGTATGTTGAATTTCCACGGGAGACTCAAAACTTGTCGCCAATCAGAAATGATTTAGCATACGGAAGTTGCCAATACACGATGCAGCAGCCAGCCCGACCATCAATGTTACGAGCCCCACTGAAACTCCGCCCCCCAAAAAAAAAGAAAAAAACAAAATGATAAAAAAACCCTCCTGACCTGCCGCGCCTCCAGACCCGCAACACCATCACCATCCGCCCACCACGGGGGCAGCGGGACATTGTCAGCCGCTCGCAAGGGCACAGTGCGATCCGCACGACTGCGCCTCCTCCCGGCGGGCCACGGGCGGGAGCCCCAGGGAAGGGATTCCTCCTCCTCCTCCTCCTCCCGCCTCCATTGTACCGCCAGGCCTTCCCAGCGCCATCCCGTGCGGCGGCGGCGGCCAGCCCGGAAGTGACGTCACGCGCGCCCCGCGCCGCTCGGCGCACAATGCACAGCGCGCCCCAGC
>WBNO01010635.1:95594-125645 GCA_013400575.1 Peucedramus taeniatus
CCGCGCACGCACCGGCGCCGCGCGCACGCCGCCCCGCCCCCGCGCACGTAGGCCCTCCCGCGCTACCGTAACGACCGCATTACCGTAAATACCCGCCCCAGCGCAACACACCCCGCCGCCCTCGTCCTGCCGGGTTCCTTGGGGGCGGCGGATCCGCCGATGCACCGCTCCGGCACAATGAATCCGCTCCGGGCTGCCCGCCACCCCCGTGCCGCTCCCGCCCGCGTGAGGCCAGAGCCCGACCAAAATTTTCACCCCGGGGCCCGCATTCCAGCCACAGCCTCGTAGGGCGCTGTCCTGATTCCCCTGCGCCCGTGTCGGACCTAGTCCCGCACGATTTATTGCAGACAGGCTTTGGAAAGGGGCACTGCTGCTCGAAATACTTGCCATGGCACAGCCCTGCTAACGCAGTTACGTAAGGGCAGGAGCGGGGCTACCCCGTTCCCGCAGCCCCGGGAGGCAGGCACGGGGCTGAGCCTTAACCAGGGCCGGCGATAACAAAGGTTCTCCAGTGCACGGACTCCTAATCTGGAGCTCGGCACGGGGCTAATCTGCTCACCAAAACTATGCAGCTTTCCCTCTTCCCCCTGCCTCCCCCTCTGCCCAGCGTTAATAGGGGGCTCTCCCCAGCCACACAAGTTGTACAGTCATCGAATTTTGGATTTTTCCAATTCAGTCAAAAGTAACATAAAAACAAAGAGTGGAGAGGATTTCACACATGCAGAAAGGCAGCACAGATCTACAAGTCGGCTTCTTGAGGGAGCCTGCATAAATAGCTAATTTTCACTTGCAGGAAAAGAAGCGCAAGCCAGAGGATCTGTATGAAGCGCGACAGAAGGGAAGGTGTGTTTGCCACAAAGTTGCCTTGTGTTGGTACAGATTGCCTGGCCTCCTGAACCAGAACAGTTTAAATTTGCCTGCCCCAGAGGAAGGGAAGAGAGACAAGGAAGTCATCCTGCTTTAACTGCGCAAGGAAGGGGCTCTTTCACACACGTACACACATACACACACACACTGCTCTGTCCTCAGTCAGCCTGCATCTGCTTGGAGAAAACTCCACTCGGTCTGCAAGGTTAGCTGAACCCAGCACCACACAACAGCTTGTTGGAACACAGACAGGAAGAGATGCAATATTACAGATCAGAAGAAAGTTGCCAGAACCTTTCCCTTACTTTAAGGTCAAGTTAGTAGATTTTAGTCCAGTAAGTCAGAGTCACCTCGATAGCAGAAGAAAAGGGTAAGAGTACATCAATGCAAAGGAGAGGTCAGTGCGTGATTAAGCTGTACCACTCTAAATCATTGCCTTTGTCCATTTCTTCATGAAAGAGCAATCTTAGCTAGTCGGCTGAGTGAGGGACTCCTGACATACACTGTTCTGCCAAAGTGACAAAAAAATTAAAATAGTTAATATTGCAAGATTACTGACTTGAACTAACAGTTCTGCATTCATTTGGATGTCATTTGCCTATCCAACCCTCATGTTTTTGTGGTGTTTTTTTTTTGTTTTTTTTGTGGTTTTTTTTTGGTTTTTTTTTTTTTTAATTTTGTTTGTTTGTTTTTGTTTGGGTTTTTTTATGTAAACAAATTTAAACCAAAAATACATCATAACTCTGTATTCTCTGAACCTCAGTCAGAGCCCTGTGTTTAGACCTTGATCTTGCACAGGGCTTTTCACATGTTGAGTCATATTTCTGGAAGAGTTTAATCAACCCCAATGTCTGATAATCCCTCCCACCATTGCAAACTTTTTGGATTGATAGATTATTTTAGGCCAGCTTTGTATCCCTAAGCCTTGCCTTAAAGGAGCACATCTGCACATATTGACAGTGACTCTGTGCTAGAAAACACACTCATTCAGAATCACCTGAGAGCTGCAGTCATCACATGTAATCCCATTCCTAAAGGATGTCATGTCTCCCTACTTTGGTAACATGCTCATACTGTTTCATTCTTCTGTTACCATGGAGAAACAAAACAGCTAACAGCTTTGAGGGACATGGAGACATTCCTTACCCTAAAGCATCTAAGCCTCTATATAAAGGCACAAGTAGATAAAGTAAAAATCATTTCCCCTCCCTTCTCCCCCTGGAAATTTAGTACTATTAACTTGAGGCATTTTTTTTTAAGTTACTACAGCTGTCTATTTATTAAGCCACTTAGAAGGATAAACTTATTATTTTTAAAGGAGATTAACTCATACCGTCATAATAAGGGTAATGCTTACTATCTAACCACACACTTAATTACACTACAAAACAGGTGTAGCAAGACTGTTTCCAGACTACAGTTATGTTACCTGTTATTACAGAAGTGAGAAATCCCAGTTGATTTTCAGATGTCAGGTGATTCAATTGTAAATAATAAATAAATAGTTGTAAATAATCATAAAGCTAAGTAAATAAAACATACACATAACTGAAATAGATGTGTAACTTTAATGACTGCCTCTCACTGTTTAAAAAAAAAAAAGCTTTTCCTTTATGTAAGTTAAATACATATTTATTACTCATGTGTCCCTGGGAAAAATCTCTCTTAAGATACTCCCCTGTCCTCTTGGAGTCCTGTGTTTCAAGAGTTTGCCTTTCCCTTTTTCATACTTTGAAGGAGAAAAATGGGTTAAGGACGTATACTCTCCTCATTGCTGTGCCCTCTCTTAGTTCAGGTACTGAGTGAATCCTTCAACTCTGCTTTTTGTAGAACATGCAGATAGATAGATGCCAGCCATATCAAAAATGGGTGTTTGGTAATGCAACCTCCTGAAACAAGAAAGCATTAAAGTAAAGCACTTTCAGCTTTAATGTGCAAAGCTGCTACTTGTATGATGATGGCCATATGAAAAACAAAATGTGATTGCTGGTAACCACAATACTCCTCTATTAAAATTTCCTTTTTTGGTCTCAAAATATATTGAAACATAATCTTCCTTTCCAATTAAATGAGAAGTGACATGCTCCCATATATAAAATATACAATCCTCTGCACTTTTTATCAATCATATAGGATTTTTCTCCTACCTGTGTTACTTCCTAACCTAAACTGTTTTTCTCTCCAAACTAGTCTTCCCTCTCAAAAATAATTTGGGATCCTCCCTCTGGGACTTGGCCCTTCAACAGATCAGTTACTCTGGTTCTCTCATTTTTGTTTGTTCTCCTTTAGACTGCAGTTAGTTGCTCTACTCAACTATAATGTTCTTTCCATTATTCACCCTTAGTCCTTCCAAATATCTCTTCTCTTCCTGCTTACCAAGAGCAGTGACAAAGAGGTAGCAAAAAGAAGAGCAAGCTTTAAGGAGGGCATTGAACAACCACAAGAGTCCAATGCCACCTGGGCTTTGATCCTTTCCACACATCTTCAGTATTGCAGGAGAACCTAGGGATTTGTGTTTCCCTGTTCTGCTCTCTTAGTCTTGTCTGTCCTGTTCTGGCTCCTCTTGCTACACTTCACCCTACATCTGACCATCACAGTATGTTCCTGGTCTCTTCTGCATGTCCTTAATCCATCTACCCTCAATTAATGTTGCCTTCAGATTTCCACATTCAACACACCATTATTTTAAAAGAGAATATCATCATTGAAATACTCGGCTGCTTTTTATGATAGCAGGCAGTGTGTGGAGCAAGTCTTTTTCTTTCTTTTCATCACTGCTCATGAAATACTCATTAATCATTACTAGACCCAATGAGAAATTTTCAGGCATTTTTAAAGTGCTGATTTATCCCAAGGGAGGTTGCATGACTAACGACCAGTTCTGATGATTTCTTAGCCCCTATTTATTTATCTCCATAGGTGTGGTCTATCTTAGGATCTGTCTCCCAGGAGGCCAGGAGCTTGTTTTGGAGAAATAGCACTGTGCTCCTCTTTCCCTGACATGCACTACTGCTCACCATCAGAGTCAGGATACTGAACTACATTTACCTTGCCTTTTATTGTCTATAATCTCTCCATGATATTTTAATATCAAAGGAGTTCAGTTCACCTCAGAAATGAGGTGCTCTTATGCCAAAACAAGGCCTATTAATTGTACAGGAACCAGATTAGTTAGGTCTGAAAGCATCCTCAGGATCTAAAGGGTAGTTAGTGTCTAATTACAGGTAGATCTGTCGGGGTTCAAGGGACTGAAATTCAGGTTTCTGGCACTGGTTTGGTTAGCTACTTCTCCTCAGAAGCATCTTTGTCTTACTACACTTTTTGCCATAGCACCCTTTGGGCCTCTAGGTGAGCTGTTACTTCAGAGTCAGTAAACAAGTCCTTTTTAAGAGACTAATGCTATTTTGCTTTTCTTGTGTGCTGGATGGTGTAGTTGAGTCATCCAATCAAGCAGAAGGAAGCACTGCAAAGCTACACTGGGACATCACATATCAGCCACAACCTGTGTTTGTTACCCTCACTGACCCCATACCAAAAAGAATCCCCCTTTCCACATTTCCAAGGAGTAACTTTTTTTTGCTTAACAAAAAAGTCCAAAACCCAAGCCCATGGGTTTCTGAGAAACAGTTTCTCAGTTCAGAGTGTTCAATGACTCACAGTTTCTAAGCCTGGCCTTGGGAAAAAAGGCTGCATTCTCCACCATTAAAACCAGGATTCATTTTGGCTTTATTCAGAGTCATACAGAAGTTTATTCACTACACATGTCTCAAGTCCTATATATGAACTAATTAATAAGAAGACACTTAGCTCCACAAATCAGACGTCTGCAGTTCCTGGAGATTTTTTTTTTTTTGTAGCTTGCCACATATACACATTCACTATACTGGAGCTGTGAACTCTGGAAATTTAGATAGACTGAACCCCTCTGCACAGCAGTCAGCCTGTGGAAGAGGAGGTAGCATTGTAAATCAGCTCCCAAAAATATGGTTCTCCTCTGTGAAAACAATGAGGAAGAACCATTTCAAGGGAGTATCAATTAATCTCTCTAAGGGACTATTAGAACAATCATAAGTAGGTTTTAGGGTTGACTATCAGTTTCAGTGTACCTTTCTGCTCACATATGAAGACACATATGGTCAAGATATGTAACTAAACCCAAACAATCATGGAGACATGACAATTCACAACTGGCAGCCACAGACCAGCTCTTGCCTAATGCAACTTTTCTGTTCAACCTGTCATACGTTGCAGTGTAAGATATAACCAGGTGTATTATTCAATTACCATCAGTTGGAACTGGGATGGGGATGTGATCTTCTATTGATAAGCCAGCTGATAAGAAACTATCAAGAGCACTTTTCCTTATCTCTTCCATAGATCTTCTGTTAATAGGCCATTAAGCCACTGATAAGCTCCCATTATCCCATTGGGAAATGCTCCAGCCAGGGGGAGGAACCAAGCCCCCTCTACCTGGATAAAAAGCCTGAGACGTAGAACACTGGTTAGCTTTTTCCACTGGACTCCCAGAGAAGAACAGGCCCATCCATCACTGGACCTTTTCTCCAGAACCACTGTTTCAACAGAGCCATAGCTGATACTCCAGGAGGACTGCAGCCACCATTGCAAGTAGACTGCTGCCAACACCCTGAACAACAGGGTGTCAGGTTGTATTCTGACTTTGTCAGTGGTTTTTCTTATTGCATGTGTTTTGTTTCCTTTTTGTTTTATTTTCCCTTTTTTCTAATAAATTGTATTTCTGACTTGGGGAGTCTCGCTGGTCTTGCTTCTCAAACCAGAACACTGACTTTGAAAATATAACCTCCACTGAGGTTCAGATAACCACCTTTTTGGGTTGGTTTTCTCTCCTGGTACTTAACGCTCTTTGTAATTCACACAGCACACGCCTACATAATTTTACTCTTTAAGCTTCTTCAATACATCTTTCTCCTTTCCCTCATAAGATGCTCTAGCCAAAAAAGTCACCACACACAGTTTGTGGCACCAGAGTACTGCTAGCTCTTAGACCATGTCCTCTGTCCACTCAGTTCACAAAAAGTGGCTTCTACAGATTGGGAAGGCTGTGCTAAAAAAACCCGCATAAACCCCCTAGAATTTTAAAGAATATTTAATGCTAACTAAAGGTACTACCACGGTATGCCTTAAATCTATGAAAGGCAAAGCTAAGTAAGTGAACTATTAAAAAATATTCATTAATACATGTTAGAATGCTTTCTAGATGGCCATTTTTTTATGACACACAGCTGGAGCCCAGATAGATAGATAGACCCCGAGTAGCTTTCCCTGTTTAGGCACTGCCCTGGCAATCCTACAAGGCAGCTGTTACAAAATCCTGAGGTCTGCTAAACGGATTCCAAAGCACCAAAAAGTACCTTGGAGAGTATAAAACTGCTTTTCCTCACAGTCTTGGTTGCAGATCTCTTAGCTTTTACCTTTGGAAGCAGTATCCCAAGTCCAGCTACTTTTCCTTTAAGCCCCAAACGAAGTCTGCTCAAAAAAAGAAAAGGAAAACTTAACTTTAAGGCTGAACACTATATCATCTTTAAAAGGAGGATAAAAAAAATGAGACCAGAGGTCTGGTCAGTTGATGCATTTTAAGAAACTGCTTTAGTTGAGTTAACTTCACTGTAGAATGCTCTCTGGAAAGAAAGCCATTTTGTCATAGACTGCTCTTTAACCCACTCTGCTGGAGCAAATCCACTCAGCCTTTCTTTTTTTTTTTTTTCAGGCTAAGGGAAACCAGCATCATTTAATATGAAAAAGACTTAGCAACAGAAACTCTTCTGGCAACACACTAAAGCAACTGCCAGCAAATGACTATAGGTAATTTCCTAGGAAAGCATAAAAAATCTCAGTGAGTCTCCTACAAACTCTCTGAGGACAATTAATAATAAATAATATTATAATAAACAGCAGAAGAAAAGCACTGTCATGTAACCTTGCTGTCCCACATCCGTTGGCTAAGAATATTTCTGGGAGTGCACCCTGGCCAGAAGGCAGGCAGCCCTTCCAGCACATATTATGAATCACAACCAGGTATCCCATCAGGTCACACCGTTCTGAAGGAACAGTGCCAGTAAAGTCAGGTAGGAGGAGGGTCAAAAATTTTTCTAAGGGCTTTCTACTGTAAAATAGCTAATCCAAGAGTTAACAAGCTCCTAAACTATCCAACTAAGATTTTCTGGTAGGAACATAAAGCTATCCTTTCAAATGACATCTTGCCAACATGTTTTAAGCAGGAGCCTCAATTATCAGTATTTGCAATCCAAGGTTTTCTATCCTATAGCTTTTCCTGTGTCCCCAGACCCATGTGACTGCTGAGTTCATTAGGGGGTCAGGGCCTCAATGAGATTCTCGATTTTATGAGTTCTTTTTCATACAAAAGAAAATAGAACTGCCTGGCAGTTCCTCTATGAGACAAGGCCTCTGCACTTGTTTCTCTTGCTTCACATACCAGCAAAATAAGAGATCCTCAACAGCAAAAGTTAAGAAAAAGAAGCGAGGTGAGCATGGCATGCCAGTCTTGAAAAATAACTGTTTTAACAATCCTATTATCATAGACAGGACAGTGTTTCTGAAATAAGAGCTGGTTGCTGTGTGACAACAGTGTGCTTGTCTATAATTTACAAACTTGAAAAACTTACAACCAAAAATATCATTAAAAAGGAGTGAAAATAGGCATGCACTTCAAGCACAAATCTTACACCTTCAAAACAGAGAAGAGGCAGATTGTCCACAATATCTAGAAAGATTTTTTTTTTTTTATCACAAGTATGTTCCACATGGGAAAGTCTCAGATACTCTAGTAAAAAACAAAATACAAAACACTAGAAAAATAAGCAATTACATGGAGAAAAGCTGTTATAACTGATCAGCTTTAAAGGAAATTAATGCAGAGCATTCAGATGGCAAATCTTTAAATGAATGCTTAAAACCAGCTTCTTTTCCTTTATCCTCTCTTTCTTCTCTGAAGCTGGTCTCATCACAAAAGCCAACATTTTTTTTAAACTCCATAGTAACTAACTCTAGCCATCCCTGTCCAAGTTCTTAGGCTTAACAAGATGAGTTTTTACCTAATGCCATGGTTTTGCAAACAACAATAAATCAGAAGCAAGTTTTAAGTCCATTGTTTATCTGAAGCACGCTTATTATGAAGAAATATTTCTGATAATATTCCTTTTGTTCCTTTGTACTTCTCACTTGCTGATTTATAGCTTTCCCTATATTCTTCACCCATTTGTATGTATCTCAAATGCTTTCTTAGACTTGAAATACTTTATCATAATGATGCAGAACTTTGCTGGAACATTGAGAAATCTTGCTTGAACCTGACCTGCACTGGCAGCGGATTGCAGCTTGCAGCAGCCCACATGAAATGAGCTGAAAATCTCCGTCTGCTTCCAAGTGAACGAGGGCTGCTTTGGAGAACTCTACCCCAGATAACCCCCAAACTGACAGCCTGGGAAGGAAGTGAATGAACATGGGTGCTGAGTCACTTTTCACTTTCTTTGCTGTGAACAGGTAACAAATCCACAGAAACCCATTTGGATACTCAGCAGAAAAACTTGTGAAAATACCCCTCCTTCTCTCCTGCCTTCCACCTCCCCTCCCCAGCACACAAACTGTTACTGGTGTGATGGGGATCACATTGGAAGCTTGCACTTTAGGACCCAGGGACAGATCACTTGCCTTTGCAAGACAGCTAAATGAAGCCCTGCAGGAAACAAGAGCTAGTATGCACTCATCAACCACAGCCAGCAGCGCTTTGGGCCCCATCTGCTCGGGAATAAGCACCTGGAAACCACCTCGGAGCCAAGGCTGGAAGAAGTCTGCAGCCTGACAAAAGAAAGGGGAAGAATTTTGTTGGAATAAGTCTGCAGCCTGACAAAAGAAAGGGGAAGAATTTCGTTAGGATGTGTACCATGGCTTTACTGGGAGTCTGTGGCTTTCAGTCAGAGGGCAGGAAGGGAGTGAAGCGCAGGAGCTGGAGCAGCCCACCCTGCATGGGCTGCAGGAGAAGGGCTGGTGGAGCAGCAAGGAGACTGCCTGCACACACGCACAAGGCTGGGTTGTCAGCTGCCTCATGCTGGGATGCTACAGGGTTTTTTCTTGGGTAGTATCCAGAACAAGTTTGAATAAAGCAAAGTTTTAAAAAAACATTTAATAAATACCAGTGGTAAACACTGTGCCCTTCCAGAATGTGTTCTGGATTTTAAGAATTTTTGTTGAAAATTGAAACTTACTTTCTTATTTGGTCAAAAAGGACTTCGGTTATTGCTTTTTCCTTCTGGAATCACTTCAGAGATTCTGTTAATTCTAGAGAATGTCAAAACTGAGAAAACTCCTTAGAATTAAGAAAAGGAAATTTATGAAACAGTGTTCCAATTAGCAATAAAGTTATTGCTTATTGCAGGGCACCAGGATCTCTTAAAACCCTAACAGTCTCTTTTTCAAAATTAAAAGATTTAAAGCTGGGTAACAGTATGTTGGTTTTCCCCTTTCTGCCCTTTAGGTCTTTTTGGAACTACATTTGTAAGGATAAAAAAGTATTTTCTTTCAATACTTTTAACAGTCTGATGTTTTATCTGAATTGGAAATTGCATTTCATTCCTGTCTTCTTTTTTTTCCCCCCCAGTCTTTACTGTGGCTGCATCTGCTGAAACTGGGGGTGTAAGAGAAGTAGAAGTGTGATTTACACTGGTGGAGCTTACTGCTGAACTCACTGGTGTTGTGTGAGGTAAAGCTAAGCATATATATTTGCCTTATGACTGGGATGGAGTATGAGTATATGCTTCAAGACTGGGATTTTTCCCTTAGGCATTTAGGTCTGCTGATATTTTGTATCACTAGACCATCCTCTCTTCAATTTTTGTTTGTTTGGTTTTGTTTTTTGTTTGGACCTTCCCCCCACCCCAGAACTTAAAGGTTCTTTATAAATCACACAGACAAATACAATTTTTCTATCAATCTATATGGAGTTTTACTTTCATTTTATTTATTTTTTCCTGATGCTTCTGTTTCAAGTATTTGATTGTGATTTTTTTTTCACTTCTTCATTTTTGTTCTATTTTTAAGTCCTCTCATTTAGGTTTAATTCTAATCCTTCCAACAGTAATACCTCACAGATCTTTTTCTTCCCAGTGCATATTTCCATCAGTTTTTCTCAGCAGATAGCATGTATGCTTTCTCCAGCTTCCAGAAATTAGCACTTTTATACTTGATTTCCAAGTGACAATATAAGTGATTAATTCCATGCAATTATTTGTGATCACAAAGTTGACTAAAATAAGGGCTCTTACAAACTAGATTTGAAACCTTATGCTTAATATAAACCCAACTCTAATCTGCTGCAATCCACCAGGCTATTGAAAGATGTGGGGAGGATGGAGAAAAAGATTTGGTAATGGTTCTCTTAAAAACAAAAGATATCTTCCCAACCACTGAATTGCTGCTAATGGCACTGGTCCCTTCAAATCCAACCACACCTTATACAGATAAGATACCAGGCCAGGAGTTTTATGTGATCTGTGAATTTAAGGAGGTCTCCCCACCTCCAACTCCTTTCTAACTCTGATATTACTGAAGATTGTCCCTGAGAAAAGGACATGGGTATTTATTTCTTTCAAAATCTCAAGTCAGACATTCTCCTCTGTGTTTCTCATTTCTCAAATCTATAGGGAATCCAATAGCTCTAGGCTGATAACTTTATGCATTTATATTTTATGTCAATTAATATAGGTTGGAAAGTGATAAAAACAGAGCTCTTGTTTCTACTACCAAATGCAAGTAATTCACAAAGACAAAAAAACTCTTTTAATCCTTTCTGGGATTGTGCTGTATTTACTGAGGAGCTCTTCAGTCACTCTGGGAATGGGACTTCTGAAAATATACTAAAAAATTGGCTGCTAGAATTGTTTAGGAGGACAAGAGGTTCTCAGACTTCTGAAATTTTAGATTAGAAGGATCATGTGTATCTCGATGGCTACCAGATCAGTTCATGAGCATCCTGGCAGATTTCTGGTAGCCATTTTGGAAGGTCTCATAGATAAACTGCTTAATGAAAAGACTACTGTGGCCATGCAGGCTTGCTGGGGAGACCAAGTGTCTTGGTTTGAAAGACAGGTACCTGCCAGCAAAAAGCTGTAATCTCCTTTTGAATAGAGAATGTAAACCCCCTCCCTCAGATTATTATAATTTTGCAATTGGAGGCTCTCAGGCAAAGATTTGGGAGTGGGAATAACAGTCCTTTACTAGGAATATTAGACAAAGCAAAGAAAAAATACAAATGTAATAGCACTAAGAGACAAGTAAAACAAAACAAAACAAAAAACAAAAAACAAAACAAAAAAAAAACCAAAAAAAACCCAACCAACCAACCAAACAAACAAAAAAAACAAAACAACAAACAACAAAACCTCAGAAAATACCCTGACAGAGTCAGGGATGGGACCTGACACCCTGGGTGTCAGGGTGTTAAAGCAGTCCAGATGAAATCCTCCTTGAGTAGTAGATGCAGTTCTATGAAGTGGAAATAGTCCTGTAGGAAAGTCCAGTGGTGACGAGATGAGTCCAGTCTTCCTCTGGAGAAAAATCCAGTGGCAGGAAAAACAAGCAGGGTTTTTTAGTACCCCCACGTCCTTTTGGAGCGGTGTCCTCGGACTGAACTGTCCTGTTCACTGCTGTTCCCCAGGAGCAACCTGCTGCCCCCTTTTATTTCAGTCAAGTACCCATAAGTACCCAGCAATTAGTTACCTAGCAAAACCACCAGGAAAAAATTCCACAAACACAAAAGAAACAGATCCAGCCCCCAACACCGAGAGAGGTTGGACCAAATGACCCCATCTGTGATCCCTTCCAACCTTAACCACTCTGAAGGCCGTAAATATTTGACCATGAATTAGAAGGGAGAACATGTTACTGCACCACCTTCTTATTTGATACTGTTGGACTTGCTGGTGTCAGGGCTAGAGATCAACAGTGTGGTCGGTTTAGTGTCTTGGGATCTGGAGATCACGGGTCTGTCTACAGTTCTGTGAAACCTCCACATCTAGCATGCAGGTCTTTCACTATGGGAGGAGGTAAAGTGGTGGTGCCACTGAAGGGAAGGCTTCAAGTACTGTGTCTGCTTCCAGAAGCATCTTTGGATGTGTAAAGAGGCACATAGGACACAAAAGGAGTACCTCTTCAGAATGCTCAGCACTTGGTTATGCCATCTGTATCTAAAACGCATCTTGGGTGCTCCACGCTGCACATAAAAGGCAAACTACTTGCAAAGGGGATGGGGAGAGAGAAATAAACACTATCTTAAAGATATCCTAAAATACACAACACTGATACTCAGCTTACAAGCAACAGATATACAATACAACACTTTTCAGGTGGGGCATCCTGAGCTCTTGGAGATTGGTTCTAAATCTGGTGAACAACTGCACATGAACATTTACTAACACGTCTTGGTCTTTGAAAAATGTGAGTTAAAATAATTATCCAGGCTCCCAACTGAGGTCTAGTAACAGAGAACCCACACTTATTAATTTCAACAGCAGATTGTCTCTAGTTTAGCTACTGTGGTTTAAGATTTTATTGTCCCAGCAGCTGCACTGTTTGAGAAGTGACAAAATGGGATGTGTGACCACTCCCTGGTCATCCCTGGTTTATCAATTTATATTATTAAATATGCTGTGCTGTGTTGAACAGCCAAGGTGAGGGGAAAGGAGGTGGAAGGAGACATACCAGGACATCCACACTCACTGTTACCAGATTATTCCATTACAGAGTGAGAGATGTGAGGTGGTAGTGGAAGGTAAGGTCACTAAGAGACATTATTGCCTCAAACCACTGCAGCAAGTTTTGGTCTTCAGGCTTTCAGAATTTGTGATTTGGTTAAAAACTGGACTCTGTCTGGTTGAGTTAATCTGAACTGACAATAACTCCAGCTCTCAAGGTGTTACTGATATATACAGCAATGCCAATAAATACTGTTGTATCATACATAAACCAGATAAAAACTATGCTCTGTTTTAATGTATATTTCAATAAGCAATCAGAAAAAAAATTACCTTGCACTGTGATACCACTTTTAGGCTTATTTCAAGATCTGTCCTGTTCCTGAGGGTAAACAATGGTGCTAATGAAATAGAGCTGGGAAGAGTTTACCTATCTAGGGTTTACAGATCCAGAGTTTCAGATGGATTATTAAACTTGTATTTCCACTTTGGAAAGTTCAGTTAGCAGGTAAAACATACGTATATATTAAGTAGTCTATTTTCACTGTCCTTTGTAATCTTAGCCATGACTTCCTTAAGTGAGGAGGTCATTGATCACAGTTTTCCAATGCTTTAAATCTTTACATGTTGGAATAATCTTACTCACTGACCTGTGTGTGATCAGTGTGTCTGACAAGCAACTGCCTCATCAGCAGCCATGGCTTAAGCAGTTGTTGCTCCCCACCTTACACTGTGCATGTCTTTATGTGGCTATTCAGCAAATGAGAACTCATCACAGAGTAAAAACGCCTTAGTACTTTGTGGCCTATTTGTATTTCCTGGGTTATTTTTCAGGTTGTTTGCATTTCCCTGGTGTGGTTCATTGCACGGTTTCATAAATTCTTAAGTGATATCGCTCTGAATGTCCAAACCAAAGACAATTTAAATGGCTTTATCAGGACGCTGAAGTGCCTCTTCTGTTAAGTTTCCTTTATTTGCATCTATTTGCTGTGTCTACTAGAATCAGTTCAACATGTTGCAGTTTTCCCTGCTCCTTAGGGCTCTGCCTGTGATAACTGCTTGTCTTTCAGTCCCTAAAGGCTAATGTCCTGATCATGTTTTCCTTTGCAAACGCTCACCTCTACCTTGCTGCTCCCACCTAGCCATTTCACTCCAACAATCCAAATGAGGTAAGATAACAAAGCTACAGTTATTTGGAAATTATGACCAACGCACTCTGTTGAAGGGGTGCAGCTTCTTTTCGGAGCTGGAAAAGGGATTATATCTCCAAAATCACTGTGTTGTTGTTTTGTTTTTTTTATCCTCTCAGCTCTGTCAGCTAGTCTAATAAATGATTATGTTTCTTTTTCCAAGCCCTGCTTTTGCTTCCTTGGTGCACCTCCATGGGAATGGAGTATGACTGGATGATAGCTCAGCAGCCATCTGAGTTGGGAGAAGGGAAGCCAGTGACAGAGCAAAGGCCCCTTTTTGGAGGATTGCACCAAAAGTGTCAGGCTGCTCCTGAGTGGCAGGTCTGTGTTTCCTCTGACGCTGTCAGTTGTTCTTACATTCTCCTTTCTGCTACACTAGCCCAGCTCACAACCTGGTAACCACAACCACAAAAAAAAAAATTATTTTCCAGCTTAATCAGCTTTCTCCTCAGATCCTTTCATGTCTGTTCCTTGGGTCATGGTGGAGAAGGTGATACAAAAGGAGGTGATGCCTCTGCTTGTCCTGGCACAGTGACACAAAAACTCACCAATCCAAAGTATCTATATTCCTCTTAGTTTGAGTTACTGTGTCTAAATGGTGCAGTAGACAAACACTTCCTATTTCTAGATTTATGCCATATCTAAATAGTTGCACTGGCAAAATTTACAAGTGGAGGAGTGGTTTTGATAGCTTATTTTCTCAGCTCCCTAGAATGGAGAATACAGCAAAATGTCAACTCTTTCTGCTAAAATTGGCTGAATTTCAGCTTTTGACAGTCTAACAGCCTATTGTGGTATGAATATTTTACATTTATAGCCAACATGCAAAGTCTCTGAGCACAGATTAGATTTTCATTAATACAGCTATATATCTTCTTGCCACAGTGCATCAAAGTTCCCTATCTCTCATGAGGGAATCAAATAGGAGTTCAACTTCTTTCTCATTCTGAAGGTATAGAAAATATTTCTGGGATGTGTCTTAGTTCTGTTTCTTTTTTTTCCCTTCTTAAAATAACAAAGTATATTTTTATTTCAAAGCAACTTTCATTTTGCAATCGTAAGTCTGTATAGGAAGTCTACAAAACATACTCTCTGCAGTATCTCTAGCTAGATCAGAGTTAACTTTATTTAAATATGGAAATACATTTGATATCTGCAAAGTTAAAGCTTATATTTAAATAATAAATGAAATTCATGAACCTGGAAAAACAAGCTAGCCATGCAATTAGTCTTTTGCATAAAAAAATACTGAGATGAATGAGAATTAAGGTGGTGCTTATGCTGTAACATTAGGCTTAATCCTGTGCCATTTGTGTTAGTGGAGATGAATAAATTGTGAATTAAGATCAGTCCCCCAGACCTTAACTTTATTCCCACTGAAATTCTGAAGTTAACCTGAGCAGGTAGCAGGGCCAGACTTGTGAAGTAAAATCCTGAACACAATAATGGGACTTGTTATGGAAGATTATTTTCTCCCTCACTCTCCAACTGTAGATTGAAAAGGATAGTGTTGCATCAGTTATCCAAACATTATCTTCATGAGCAGATGGTCTAGATTTTTTTTTATTAAATGAAGATTTGCATTCTGAAGAAAGTAGAATAATCAGAAGTGCTTAAATTTTCTATACCCAGGTCCATTTTGATTTTGAGTATTACTAACTTAGTGAGTACAGCAACATTTTCATGCCCAAATAATCTTGACAGGTGACAGAAAAGGAAGTAGTTCTGCTAGGAAGATTTTTCTAAGCATTAAAAAGTACTATATCATGCCTCAACTGATTAAGGGCCATATATGATCATTCAGATATATAACCTTTAGATCCTTCTCTCATCCCAAGATTAACTACTTCTGTGTTGTGGTCGACATCTTTGTAAAATGCACTTTGGGCTTATTTATCTCTCCTATGACCTTTATACTCTTAAATTGCATATTATGATATAGCAAACAACAAAGTAAGAGCTTTTTTTTAAAGGTTAGCTTCACAATATTGGTAACATAAATACAATTCCATTATTCAAGAGTCCCATTCAATTACAGTTGTCAAAATGTCAATCTGAAACCTTGAATTTGTGTTTTCCTCATTAATCTCTGTTTTTAAACAGCCTCTAGATAACCATATCATCAGGGAGTCTCCCTTAAATATTAAATAATTATCAAGTAATCTTTTGCTTTTTCTAAGAGCAAAATGAACCTTCTGGGACATGTCAAAACCTGTCTCTTTGAGTATCCTTTCTTCTAATGAGGCCTAAAGCAGGTGCTCAGTGGAGAACTACACAAATTACTATCTTAAATGCTCTGTCTCTCAACCTCCTACAAATGGTTTGTGATTCAAAGATCTCCTGAGCTAGGGATGTTATAAAGTATTTCCATGTCTTCAGTACCACTCATAGGTTTTTCTTCTTTTCTTCCTAAGTGAGAAAAGTCAGTGATTTGATAGTTTGTTATTGGGGATTTTTTTGGCATGGTATTAAAACATGGAAAGAACTTTCTCAAAAGAACAGAGAAGGGAAGAATGGAGTTTTAATGGCATTGATGTTCCCAACATCATTGCTTTTACTTCTTGCGAGAGCGATTCTACTGGCATTGTCTCAGTACTCCAGAAGTCCCTTATGTCCAAATTTCAGGCTGCTGGTTGACACATTCTAGGCTCCAGAGGAAGGTCTTGGAGATGGAATGTCTTCATCTGAGGAAGCAGGCCTTCTTTGCCCTTTTTCAAGGGGCTCTTGAGCTTGGCTCAGCATTCAGTGGCGAGCCCCTGCTGCCTGTGGAGCACAGGGAGAAGTACTCATGGCAACCCATGTTGCTAGGCAGATGAATGATTGTGTTTTGTTCCTGCTACTGTGTTCTTGGGTAGAACAAGAACACGGTAGTGTGAATTCTTGGGGATCCTGACTTCACTTCCAGATATAATTAACGGTAATAAAGTCTGAAGGTTAAAATATATGTATATCTAGGACCATTTTTGTGCCTGGGTGGGATGTGGAACAGTATCCTGGCACTTACACATAAAAGAAAGAGCTTTTTTCTGCTGCTGCTCTTTAGGCATAGTCCCAGAGGCCGAGCACTGCCAGCAGCTCCTTGACATTGAAAAATATTGCTGCAGTAAAGAAATGCTTCCCTATTGGTGTTATCAATATGCAGACGGGATGTGCCTTGGCTTGCCTGGCCCTTGATGCCGGACCAAAGAGCGGCTGCTGTGGTGTTTCACCCCAGAGACACTTTTGGCCAGCTGGCTGCTGCTGGGCATGTGGAGACAAGTCTGGACATGCCTGGGCTCCGGTTCTCCTCTAGTTTCCCTTGATGGAGAAGCTTTAAGGTGATGGTGAAGGAAAGGAGTCGGTTCAGAAGAAGAGTTTATAATCCAGAGCTTTATTATGGCCCACGGGCCTCTGAATTCAGCTACTCCCTAACAGAACCTAACAGAACTGTAACAGAACTGTAACAGAATTCCAACCGAATCTCTAGCCGCGTGGTTGCTGGCTCCTTTTACCTGAGGGAGGGGACAGGGGAAGGGACAGGGAGCCCACCAACCAGGTGTGGGGGGGAAGGTCTTAAAGGACGAAGGACACCTAGGTGGCCCAATGCCCCCGAGGGGTAGAGGGTACCTTTTGAATGTGCCAATCACTCAGTTGATGCTCAGCAGGGGTCAGGGTGGGGAAAGGAAAGGTGATTGACACATCTGGGGAGAATCTTCAGGGAAGGAACCAGATTTCTGAGGAACCATGAAATCACACCGCAACACTTCCCTTTTCCTAGCAACTCATTTTTAATGTATGTTCAGTCACTTTTCCTCAAATGCAGCTTTGTTGAAGCTGGACAGGAGAAGCTAAAGATCCATAGGATTGTAGCTGTCCATGAGCAGTAAGAGATATTTGCCAGGACAGTTCCAAAGCCATCCCATGGACTGAGAAGGGTTTGAGATGCTGCTATTATCAGCAGCCTTCAAACCTCATTTTCCCCCTTTCTTCCTTCAGTGTTTTACTTACGGACTCAGCCACTGAGCTTTTTCCCTCCAAAAGAACATCTCACCCTTCCTGCCTTCCCCTCTATTTCTTCCTCTCTTCTAATTGCAGGGTCCAACTTCCTGGATGTGCTGATTGAGATGCTTGTCAGATCCTTTTCTGGGTTTCTTAATAAGGCAGAACACAATTAACTTTTTGATGGATTGTGTTTTTACTACCTCTGTGACTCATATTTGCTCTCAGTCAATGGCAGAGCCAGCACAAGGTAGAAGGAAGATGTGCAGCCAGCAGGAGGGAAGGAAGGGCAAAACGTGGATCTTCCCTTTTCAGCACTGGTGAACTCCATACATGTCAAGGAATCATATGCTGACATTTTATTTAAGAGGTCAGATTTTGGGCTTCTAGGTTTATTACCTGTATAAAAAGTAAAGCAAACGATGCCAATTTATACACTTTTATGTACAATTTATGTACTTTTTGCTGTTCTGTAGGTGAGGTCAGAGGTAGAGGAAACAATGGAGGGCATGCCTGTATGTCTGTCTCTGCCCACTCTGTTAGGCTTCTCTTCATCTACTCCAAGCATAGGATCAAAGCCTGCAGTTACAAAGAGAACAAGCCAGAGGAGAAGCTGTCTTCCCCTCCTCCACATGAAGGAACGAGGTAGCTGCTCTCAAGTGTAATTTACCTAAATTCTGCAGGGAAAGATACAGTGTAGGCAAGGAACGAAAGAGTCTTTTTCTCATTTTTATCTGGTTCTTGTGTACCATTTGGGTGAACAGCTAATGTTTAGATAATACTGTTTTGAAGAGTCTGTTTCTGAGTCACTGAAATCAGCTGCTGATCCCAGAGGAAGAGTGGAATTAAGGTAGACTTCGGTCATTCATGTCACATTGGTGAAAAAGGGTACAGTGACATGGAAATGCCTCCTGAACAGCACAGCTTTACCCCTTTAGCTGCAGAGGAGCTATAGGTAAGAGTCCTGTCACAAAAGCATAGTTATCCACCTACTTTCTCTGTGAAGGACAAATGAATAGGCTTCTTTGTGCCTTCAATTATATGGTCCTCAAGGACCTACAGAGGGAGTCCTATAGTGAATGTATTTGGCAAATGTTTGGAGCAAAGATGTGTTGAGATGCTTGCAGCCCCGAAGCCATGGGGGGACACAGCTTTGGAGGATGTTATTATACCTCCTTGAACTGCTCTATCTTATGTAATTTCTCCCATTTTAGACCTGTTTTTATTGCTGAATAACATTTCTGAACATATGCATGGAAAATATGCAAAATGTGTGATAGGACCCTGATAACTGAGAGGAATGTATGTGATGAAATTAGGAGTGGAGGTAAGGGAACCTTATGTCTATGAGACTTCAGTGGATTCACACTTTATATCAATGATGCTGGATTCTTTTATAATTTTCCTGAGATATTTTCTGACATTTTAAAAATGAAAAATCACAATTTTAAAAGGGTATGTTCTCTTCAGAGGAGCTCTGTAAAGATCTTGCATGCAGCAGCTGATATTTCAAGCTGTTGAATTAGTAGTTCTGGGTTTTCTTTTGTACTTGTCTATGCCAAAATGTGATTCGTTGTTTCAGCCCACTCATACCCTTGGTTTGAGGTATCTGTGCATTACGTTAAAAGGGAAACAGCTATGTGGTTCAGGTCCATATATCAGGTATTTGATCTGCATTATAATTGTTAACATTTTTTTTCCCTACACAGATTTTTCAAGATACATTGCCCGGAAATTTTAAAGCAGTGAGTTCTCATTTTGAAGTGCTTTTTCATTCAGTATTTTGTTTTGCTCCAAAGGCTGATGTGTTAGGAACTGGGAGAATAAGGACACTTGGCTGCAAGCTACTGGAAGCCAAAGGAAACTCCAGGCTAGAGCGGACAATGCAAATGAAGCACTTTGATTTACAGTAATTGTCCTGAGTGGAATCTCAACAGCACAGGCAGGACAGTGCAAAATGCTGTTTGCTGAAATTTGTATGAGCTCTGAGTCAGTGAAGATTCTGCAGCTAGGCTAAAGTTATCAAACATAAGTTTGATACGAACATCCAGGATTTGATCAAGGCCTTTATATACTCACAACAACACTTTCCCCAAGGAGCTATTCCAGCAGCTCACAAGGGCCAGAGTCAGCAGCTACAACAGGACGTAGATGTTGTGGTGTAAATGACGTCATAGCTGTGGTACACTTCACGATTTCCCCCTTTCTTCATCAGCATTTACACACTGCTTTTCTTACCATCCCTCTTGGAGGAAACAAAGATTAATGCCTGTCAATGAGCAAGGAGTTGAGAGGGAAGCCAAGTGCAAGCCCTGGAGAAATTGCTGGGAAGATGTTAGAGGGGATGCCCAAGTGGAGTTACTGTCTTACCATGTCACAGTTGCAGTGACTCAACTTGACTTCCACTCAAAATATACTATAAACATGCAATAATCTCAATAAATACGCACAATATGCAATACTTGTATTTATTTTAAAACTAAGAGTTGTGTATATTTTGGGCATGGATTTGTCATGAAAACCTGAATAACTAGTGGTTATTATATTTAGGTTTTTTAGGGATATGTAGTAAATATTTCAAATTAGTGTAGCACTTGTAGGACACTATAAGTGTCCTATGATGAATGACCTGGAAAATAATGTAAGAAGTCTAATGCTGGGCACAGTATTCAAGAACATGAAATTCTACATTTGGGGTACAGAAGGAAAGAGATAAGAGAGGTCTATCCTTGCCAAAACAATGTATTTTACACTTTTCTCCAGCTTCAAACATGTGACTGACCCACCACCATAGACCTACAATCAGGAAAGACAAGATTTCTGTGTGGAGCGGTTAAGGGAATAAGAAATAGGACCCCTGTAAGACTGAAAGATAAAGTTTTTTTCTTCTGCTGCTGCATCCTCTAAATTTGTCTCCCATGCTATTCTCACCAAAATTTCTGTTAGCAATTTGAGAGGAAATAAATCTGTACTCCTGTAGTCAAACATGCAGTTTGAAATATTTAGTTTCTTTAATAAACTGCTCAAGTCAGTACATAACCTTTCAGAGGGATCAGCTTTGTTAGAGAGCATAATCGGCTGTTTCCCCAACAGAATGAAGATGTATTCTCTTGGGTATCTATTATACCCTCTTTACTCTGAGCCATGTTCAATAAAAAATGCAAAAAAGTGACTGAAAGGCAAACAGCAAATGTTAAAACGTTATAAAAAAGTGATTTTTTTTTTTTTTTTAAATCAAAGAAGCCCTGTTTGTGCTACATGTTTTTCTTTCTAAACTTCAGGCTTCCATGAAAATTGAGAACATCATTAACTGTTTGTTTGAGAGGTGGAATTGAGTGTGTGGAGTCATCCATGCGGGCTTTGCAAAACTGAACATCTGACAAACAAGCACCTGCTGTAGTGAGGACAAGGCTTTAGCTCTAGGAATTTCATAAATATTTATTTTCTAGGAATATATGGTTGCATCTTGCCAGAATATTAATATTTGTAATTTTTTCTACTTTCACAGCTGTTTTAAAGTCAGAAGAACCAGGCATCACAAGCCTGTCTGCTAAAACTCACAGCTAAATTTAAACCACACTGTTTTATTTAATATCACTAAGACAGAATATTTTAGCTGTTTTGGNCCTCAGGCCTCGGGCGGCGGGAGGGGCGGCGGCGGCCCGAGGAGCTTTGGCTGGGGCTGGTGCCGGCGGAGGCGCAAATACACGCACCGTGGGACACAGACACACAAATATACATACTCAAGTGTATACATACACACACACACACACACATATATATATATATACACACACACACACACGTGTGTTTGTGTGTGCGTGCGCATGTGTGTGTATTGCGCTCTTCGACATCCTCAGAGGGGAAGAGGAGGGGCAGACACTGATANAATCAAAGAAGCCCTGTTTGTGCTACATGTTTTTCTTTCTAAACTTCAGGCTTCCATGAAAATTGAGAACATCATTAACTGTTTGTTTGAGAGGTGGAATTGAGTGTGTGGAGTCATCCATGCGGGCTTTGCAAAACTGAACATCTGACAAACAAGCACCTGCTGTAGTGAGGACAAGGCTTTAGCTCTAGGAATTTCATAAATATTTATTTTCTAGGAATATATGGTTGCATCTTGCCAGAATATTAATATTTGTAATTTTTTCTACTTTCACAGCTGTTTTAAAGTCAGAAGAACCAGGCATCACAAGCCTGTCTGCTAAAACTCACAGCTAAATTTAAACCACACTGTTTTATTTAATATCACTAAGACAGAATATTTTAGCTGTTTTGGCGTGATGGCATTTAGAATAAAATGTTCTTTCACTTTCTAAAGCCCAGGCACATGGAAATCTCCGCAATTGCTGGGGAAAGCTGTATTTTTAAGAGAATTGAGTCCTTTGAAGTGGCAGGTTGAATGGGTTCGCTTGATCGCTGCCTGGAAGGGCGGTGGGCTGCAGTGGGGGCCGTGCAAGGGGCTCATATATGTTCCCACCTCTTCAGCCCGGCGGACCGGCGCCCGACGCCCGGCGGTGCGAGGAGAGGGCCCGAGTAGGCCCGCGTCGCCATGGCGACAACGCGGCGCTGCGGCCATGGCGGAGAAGGAGGAGAAGGGCGAGGGTAAGGCCGCGGCCGGGGCCGGGGCTCCCCGCCCGGCGGGGTGTGCGGACGNGTTTGTGTGTGCGTGCGCATGTGTGTGTATTGCGCTCTTCGACATCCTCAGAGGGGAAGAGGAGGGGCAGACACTGATAACTGTCCTCTGGTGCCCAGTGACAGGACCCGAGGGAATGGCCTGAAGTTGTGCCAGGGCAGGTTTAGGTGGGGTATCAGGGGGAGGTTCTTCACTCAGAGGGTGGCTGGGCACTGGAACAGGCTCCCCAGGGAAGTGGTCACAGCACCAGCCTGACGGAGCTCAAGCAGTGTTTGGACAATGCTCTCAGGCCCTTGGTGTGATCCTGTGCAGGGCCAAGAGTTGGACTCAATGATCCTTGTCATCCATTCCTACTCAGCTCTTTCTGTAATTTTAGATGTGTATGTGCACGTATCTGTGCGTGGACATTGTGCATGGATATGTGTATGTAGGTAGGTATATGAAAGCACACACACGTGCATATTTGCACAAACAGAAATACACTCCCCCTGACTTCCCATCCCATTCAGAGTGGCCACACCACTGCCTCTCCCTCAGGGCAGGGGCCTGCTCTGCAGCACTCCCTGCCACAGGGGGTGCCACCAGCTACCTGTTGGTGCTGGCAGCCTTATGGTGGTGTTGCCACCACACAGGGTGCACCCAGGCTGGATGGTGAAAAGGCCAACCCCCTTGTCATGGCACGGGGTGGCTGCCAGGGTAGCTGGGATGGCTGAATCTCTGCTGGCTGATTGTGGCCCTTCACAATCGTTTCTGGATGCATTGGGCTCTCTCTGCCAGAAAAAAAGTAATCTGTGCTGCTGATAGCACCGTGACTTATTTTTAGAGGCCACTGTGTTCTACTTTAGGGAGTGTTGCCAGAAATTCTGTTTTATAGGCTAGAGGTAATTCCTTCTTCAAGGGTATTCAAGTATCATTTCAAGGAAAACATATTTTCTGTAAAGCCCACAATATTGTGACTTCTGAAATTCATCCTTTCTGTGACTAAACTTGTGTGTGTTGCAATAGTTTGCAAAGTCTGAACATTGAAATAATATAATCAATGGATTAGTTAATATGTTTTAGGAAACAATGCAGGTTGCAGAAAAGTCTTGTATAAACGGTTGCTGTGGATGGTGCTAAATGACTAATTTGATTTTTGTAGAAGTATTTCTAGCTGCCCTTTGCAACATGTATATCTTGAAGAAATTAAACAGTAAGACATAGCTTCCTTGAGGACTGCTCCTAAAGTGGTTTTTTTTTTAATATTGGTTTTAATTTTTGTATAGTCTTGTGGAAGCCTATCTTTTGCATCTTTCTAGTGGTGCAAGTGAAGCTGAGGCACAGTACTGGCTGAGGCAGATAGACATGATAGGATAATAGCCTAGAAGTCTGCTGAACCATCTGATGAGAGAAGTAGTATTGGGAAGCCTGGCTCCATGTATTTTGGGTACCCATATGTATAATACTGAGATTTTGTGCCATTTTGTCAAGCCTCAGAAACTCTTGGAGAAGGAAGGTCATGGGTTTTTGACTGCTCGATTAAAGACTTCTAGCGCCTTTTTTTTTGTACTTTCAAAATGAGAATACTTTGTAAGAAGTTTAATTATAGTATTACTAAAGACAGACTCTCTTGAGGTTTTTTTTATGCCTAATGTTTTTTAACATGCTATAAAACAGTATTCCCAGTAGAGCATCAGATGTTATCTTCTAGAGGAGAATTGTAGTGTCATCCTAAACGACCTTGACCCATAAACTCCATCCCTGGCCTGACCAGTGGATCGTGGGACTTGACATGCTGGACTTTAGTTTCTTATCTGTGGAATGAGAACAATTACTTGTGTCACTTGGACAGTAACTCCTGTCACTTACGAGAATCCCAGCCTGCTGTTAGGCAAACCAGTTGCTTATTGCCTTGTAAAGGGGCCTCATTACTGTAAACAGGCTGAGGACAGCTAACAGTCAGTGTCTCATTAACAGGAACAATCCCTTAGGATTAAGTCACACCACTTCAGAGTTGCTATTAGCTTTCCTGCTGCTAGCAGTTAGAGGGTTAATTAGGATTCCCCGATTCTGGATTCATGCATCTATTGTGCTTTCCTCCAGCAAGTACTCCACATCTATGCAAGCTGCAGGTTTAACTTTATTCTGCTTCAAAGTAATACCATTAGTTGTATTGTCAAATAATTAGTCCTTAGGGTATTCCTCTCGGTGCTTTGCAGAACAGCAATTCCACCAGTTTTCCTGGAAAGGTTTCACTTTGGTCCTGTTATTTCCAAGTTCAGTCTTCAAGGTTGAAATGCCTGCTTAAATGTTTTACAGATATACATGATGTACAAAAGGAAAAACAGTGAGAGGCCAAATCCTGCTGCCTCTTGTGCATGTTACTCACATGAGTATTACTCTCTAGCTTATGCAAATGTTGCAAATCTTGTATGTGCCTAAGTGTTAATGGGACCATGCCCATACTGTATGTAGCTACATGTTTTATGTCTGAATTTTAATCCCTACATTTGTGCTTTCAAAAATGTTTAATGTTTTTTCTTTACACCCATCTGATTACGTTAGAATATTTTTCACTTTTTTGCATTTGTCCCTATCTTCCCTCCTATCATTCTGTTTCTTTCCCTTTTTCTGCTACTTAATTCGGTCTGTCTGCTCTTCCATTTGCTCTCAGATACCGTCTTTGTAATTTGAAATAACATGTCAGATTTTCTAAGTTTTAATACCTCTGATCTCAATACTGATGTTGCTAGAACCTGAAAGCAAAATGTCAGACTGGTAGTGCCTCAAGTAGAACTAGACTGAAGACAAGTTATTCTCCATCTGGGATTTAAGAAATCACATGAAAATACATAAAGGAGAAAACGCTTCAGTGTTCCTGCATCATTATGGAAATGTTATGTAATTGATCAGTATTAGAATTTTTCAGAGACCATATTCTTTGTGCCAGATAGTGCATATTTAAAATGTGATATTAATAAGTCATGAATTTTAATCCAAAGGGAAGTATATTGAATAGTCTGAGCTGCTACTTCACTCACTCCTTAATGGAACCAAATACCTAGTTGTGGATAACAGGTGTCCCCAGAAAGTTGCTTGATTCTGCTGTGAAGACCTCTGGAGAGTAACTTTTCGGCAACAATGGTTTTCTCTGGTAGTTATCCTGGGTAGCTATTTGTAATCGGGCCTCACAAAACCTCTTTGCACCACAGATGAAGACACACCGTCATGTAGATCTTGGGAAAGAGTTTTCACTCTTATTTTAGTATGTAAATACAGTAACAAAAAAAAAAAAAGTGTGTTCAGTCATGCATATATGCCTGCTCTTTGCCTGCCCCAGTTTGCTGGGGGCCTTTCCCCCTAGCCTGGCATGCTAGGGAAATCAGAGATACTGGAGATAACATTTGGGGAGAGCTAGTTACGCATTCAACTACTACCCTCTTTCAAAGAAGCAGAATTATGCCTGTATCTCCTGCCCTGCTGAATCTTCTCGTGCCTGGAAGGCTCAGCCTTCCTGTTCAGATCACCTTACCTAGCTTTGCCTGCCTTTTGTATTGCTAGAGATACTGAAAATATGCTATCACTGCTCATTCTGTTTTAATGGTTTCAGTCAAAGCTGAGAGAGCCTTGTAGCTGCCGTGAGCACTGTAGGCAGTCATAACCATTAATTCTGCTTGGAGCACTCTTAATTAACATGAAAGTTTCAAACCCGACACAGAAAAGCACTTGAGCTGTGCACGACTTTGGGGAATCCCATTGAAAGGGATGATGCACATGATGTTGAAGCATGTGAGTTCTTTTAAGAACTTCTTATACTGAGGATTTTAAAATGTATTTTTGAGAGTTTTACAAATGAGCACCAGCATTTGAAAGGTACAAAAGCTCTGAATTAAACACAATAAACCTTCAGGCTAAAGTAGTCCATCAGACAAATTATCTCTAATTTAAAAAGTGGCAGTGTTTAATTTATGGGGAAAAAATATGAAATTAGTATGAGCTGTTAAACATAAGTAATTTTCTTAGGGCTCAAGCAAGCAGTATTTCAGCTCTAGAAGAAAATCTGAATACATGAGATTACTTAGGAAATCAGTGTGCAGTTTTATCACAGTGGAATTTATAGTGGAATATATATATGAACACTTTGAATATTTTTATATCTTCTTGTTGACATTGCTGTAAGAAATTATGAGGAGATGTCATGAGTTGCAGTGTAAGATATAATCAGGGTGTGTTATTCTATTACCATCCATTGGAACTGGGATGGGTGGTAGTGATGTGGTCTTCTGTTGATAAGCCAGCTGATAAGAAACCATCAAGAGCAGTTTCCTTATCTCTTTCATGACCCACCCTCCCTCCAAGGATAGATCTTCTGCTAATGGGCCATTAAGTTCACTGATAAACTTCCATCATCCCATTGGGAAATGCTCCAGCCAGGGGGAGGAACCAAGCCCCTCTACCTGGATAAAAAACCTGAGACTTGGAACACCAAGTCAGCCTTTTCCACTGGACTCCCAGGCACATCCATCACCACTGGACCTTCAGCAGAGGGTTGCACCTTTTCTCCAGGACCACTGTTTCAACAGAGCCACAACTGCTACTCCAGGAGGACTGCAGCCACCATTGCAAGTAGACTGCTGCCAACACCCTGACCAACAGGGTGTCAGGTTGTATTCTGACTTTTTCAGTGGTTTTCTTTCTTCTTATTGAATGTATTTTGTTTCCTTTATGTTTTATTTTCCCTTTTTTCTAATAAATTGTATTTCTGACTTGGGATGTCTCGCTGGTTTTGCTTCTCAAACCAGAACAGGAGAAAATTTTATAGTCTTTATTAGACTGTAATGCAGTTTAACATGCACCCTGACATCAATCTGATTTATGTTTTAATATTTGTACTTATTTGAGATAGAAACAAAAAATAAACTACGTCAATCTCCCATGACAAACGTTGTAGATCTGAACCTGTTGGCTATACTCCAACAGAAATTGATCTCAAATTGATGTAGAATAGGTAATTGAAGATCGACAGGTTTCTTGTTTCCATGGTGCATAAAATGGCAGAAATTTTTCAGTTTGGTTCTACTTCTAGCTGATTTAGTGCATAAAAAATTGGATGGCGTGCAAAGAAAGGCTTCAGACTTTTTTGTCTTTTCAACAATGCCAGCCAGTGAGCTTGAGAACTCCCACAAATTATCTTTCCAACAATAGTTAACATGTTATTAAGAATTTCCATGTCTACATGCTAATTACTCTGAGATCTGAGGGGTTGGGAGGTTTTTTTCGGCTTAGCAGTACCTGTATTTTGTGTGAATAGATACTGCTTTGTTGCTATTGACAATAAAATGTGTTGGGCAAAAGATTGTGGAAGGAAAATGGTCTTCTGGATAACAGAAATGTGACATGAACCTGTGTCACAGCCAGTGTTTAGCCCCCAGCTGGGAGATGGCCAGGCAGACAGGGGTGTTGGTCACACCATTGCTCTGCCCTGGCCAAATCCTGCCATGGGGTCCAGCTGTGCTGCTGTTTCTGCCTTGAGATAATGGCTGAGGTGGGGGAAGAAGCTTAAAATAGCTCCTACACATCCTGTGAGGTATCCTGAGGGAAGCAGCAGCTGCAGCAGTGATGTCCCAGCTCAGCCTGTGCAGAGGTGGGCCTTGTTCTCTGCATGGCAGTGACATGGGAAGCGAATGGGACAGTCAGTGCTGGGGCTTGGAGTGCTGCAGAGGTGGCCAGAGAAACGGAGCTTGCAGATACCCAGTGGGAAGGTAAAAGCTGTTGGCACAGGGAGGGGCTGGAGGTCCCACACCAGCCTCAGGACTACATGATACCTGATGGGTCTCAGCAATATTTTTATAATGGCCTTAAATTGTCAATGCCCATCTTTAAGAAAATACAGACTCCCAACTTTTTGGAAATGCATTGTCTTTGCTGTTCAATGTTGCATAGGTGTGGGTAGAATGTGACAGCTTCATGAATGTGAGATTGGAAGGGATTTTCTTGAATCCAGCCTAGGGCTATACAGAGTCATAACCTTCAAAAGCTTTCCAAGCACCATCTTAAAAATGGTAAGAATTATTGTGTCAGTGGTGTAAGCTCACAGGAGGTTCTGGGCTGTTATTGCTGATGGTCAGGAAAATTAGAAATTAATTCTGAAGTTCATTTTTGAACAGCTTGTGTACTTCTTTTCTAGGTTCGCTAACTTTTTGCTTTAGCTTAGCCTGCCTGAAATGATGAATACCAGAAATGTCTTATTCCCCATTGATGTTAAATGTATATGTCAGTTGTCAGCTTAAATGCTGTTCAAATTCAGAATATTACTCTTAAATAAATAGAAAATTGAAGGTTTGTATTCATTCATGGTATGTAAAAAGTGATTTAGCACTGTAAGCGATACTTTCAAGGCAGCGCCTTAAAAACTAAGCAGCTGCAGTAGCAAACCCCTGTAATTCCTTGCCATTTTGTTTCACTCTAACAGTCTTCCTTTACTTGGGCAGAGTACTACAGATAGAATTGCAGCCGGTCTAGAAACTATTTTTTTAACCCATTTAAGAGACCAAATAGAAGGATTTCTGATATGTTACATAATAACAGCCTGTATTAAGTCATGCTTAAACACCTCATTCTGCCATTATGATTCAAGAGAAGAATATTTACATACTGCTCTGTTCTAGCAGCAGTACTGTGGTACTGCAGTAATTAAACTTCATAATGTCTTCATAAACTTCATAATGTCTTAGGTTTAAAATAAATTACTTCTCAGAGCACTCATATCCAATTGATTCTGGTGCCTGGTTCTGGACCACTTGAGCAATCATGTGCAGAGGCAGTTCAGGAGGAATATTCAATTTACGAGACGTTTGCTGCTGCCACACACGCAATCAAGTGTGCATTGTCAGTGACAAGTGGCACAGTTGAGTGCCCTGTTGAGACTGTTCCACATCCTTGGCAGAGTGAGCTGCTTTTGTGGGTCCCACAGCAGCGGCATTGCCACATTTTGGTGACACTTGGTCTGGTGCTTATGTGGGTGTCAGAGTTATCCTTTGCAGCTCTGCCATCTGCTAGTGGGGCCAGCACTGTGGAGAGTGCAGGAAAAATGGAGACAGATGACAGATGCCTTCTGTAACTGCACAGCACAGCAGCAGACCTGCATTCTGCCAGTGTCACAGCCTATGGAAGCTGTTCTTTTCCAGTTGCAGCTGGAGATACAGCAAGAATCAGCATCACCAGGAGAGCTATATGTCTTTGCAGGGCAGGTTGCTGTTGGGGATGAAAGAGGATGTAAGTATGGGCTAGACATAGCTCTTTCATTATATCCCATATGTGGCTGAGATGAGGGATATAGAACAAATTGCAATGAGATTACTGTTTTTGCCAGCTCTGAGCTTCCACAAAAGTGCTGGCTGGTGCAACTGCCAGAGTTGTGATTTCAGGGATGTGCAAGACATTCTGAATGGAGATTTATGCTGAGTTTATCTCTGCCTTGTGAAAAGGGACACTGCATGCAGCTAGTATTGACTTTAAAAAAGTATCACTGTTATTCTTTGCAGGCTAATGTCAAGTGCTGACATTTCTTTCACTTCACTGAAGGAAGGATAACATAATGAAGTGTAGGATAATCATTGCATATTACCTATTGTCTTGGCTTGAAAGACAGGTA